>CM054802.1:11896678-12270732 GCA_028984105.1 Lavandula angustifolia | reverse complement strand
GATGTGTTGAACTTGCACCACCTATTTAATATAGCGTTTTCAGTGGGATTTGAATCCATAACCTTTCGGTCCTGGGCTATCCGCCTACACTACATGATAATGATATGTATCGACACATGTTAATATGTTTTACTATCTTCAGCATAAAAAAAATAACCAATGCTCCTCAAGACATGCTAAAACCTAATTCAAAAGAAAATAATACGAAATTGATTTATTAAAATTTATTCATACTTCTATTAAAAATTGAAATCCTTAATTTGATACTCAAATTGTTATTACCACAACTATGCCGTCTCATATTATATCATACAATTAGAAAAAAAGAATTATTTCTCGAATTTTGTAAGAACCAACAATGGATTCATATACATTAAGAGCAATCAAAGAAACTTAGATTAATCTGTCCTTATGGATGGCGTAGCGGTGAAGGTGGGTGGCTTGGGACCGATAGATCTTGAGTTTAAATCTCATTGGAAACGCTATGTGTGAGTCTGTTACCCTGTCACATTAAGGGTGATTTAACTCTCTGTGCGAGGTTTACCCTGTGCGCACGGTTCAAGAGTTACAACAAAACTAAAGCTTATATGGTTCAAACCCTAGATCAAGGCTTGATTACAAATTAAACATCTAGGCATAAATAAATAAATAAATAAATAAAGCATAACATATAAAGAAAATCGAAAAACATGCATTAGTAACTCAAGCTCTAATTTTCCGACATTAAGGTTTAATAAGAAGCATTGAAGCATATCCATTCTTCTGACATTAAGGGGTAATAAGAAGTTTGAAAGCAGATCGATTATTCAAATCAAATTAGAAAAAAGATTCATACCTTAAAGCATTAAGGTGGCTTTGTAAGAATGTGATTAAAGCACCCTTAATTTGCATTTGTGAGAAACCTTCAAAACCTGTCTTTTCAATCATACACAATAACCCCGTGTTCTCCTAACTGACCTTAGTGGAGAACCAAAGATTTTGTTGAATTAATTTGGTCTTAAGCTTAATAAGATTTTAGATGATTGCATTTAGCTAACTATCACTTTAACTTACTATGATGAATGTCATCGTGATTCGATCTACGTATCTTGAGTGACAGTAATTATTTATAGCTCAACTTGATCATCTGTATCTTGCATCCATATCCCTGTTAATTAGGTTGATAATATCAACTCGTATGGATTAGCATACTAAACCCGACCGGTTGATTAAGTTCAGATGTGTTAATAAATTCGAGTGGTACTACTTAAGAATATAATAAGATATTAATTAATTTAAGCAGTGAGCTTAATTAATTAACGAATATTTGTTTCTTAAATACTGATATCAAATAAGTCTTAAATACAACTCCATGGTCAAGTTGGAATAAACAAGTATGTCAGCACAGATTCTCTAGTGCAATAATCTGTATTTATGGATTAATTTTGCTTTGGGCTGAGGTAGATAATTAATTAATTTGAGGCTCGACTTTTTTCTTGTATTGAATCCCTGGTCTGGCCCAATTAGATGTCCAATATTTATTCTTCTCTCCAAAATTATTATTAATAAATTAATGTATTTGTATGTTATTTGATAATATAAAAATTATCTATCTGTAATTAATTAACTGAACCAATTATTTGATAAATAAGTAGCCCAATTATTATTAGTTATATTATAGGTTGAATATTATAATTACTAAAATGCCATAATTATATAATGCTTTATAAACGTTATATTATACTACAGTTCAGTTATTCCCAAAAGATCACACACGCTACTTCAGACACATAAGTGAGAACGTAAATTAGTGAGAGAAGTAGAAAAATTTTCCTCTTAGATCTCTGTGCACGTGGAAGAGAGGAAGGGTCGGGATACATTCCAGAAGCTCCAGACACGAACAAAATCAGAGCTTTCCAAGAACGTAGGTATGAATTCGTCCTCTCATTCCTTCAGGAAAATGATTTGAATGATGCGAAAACAGCTAAAAAATTCCTAGTGTTTTATTAAAATTATGCGAAGTTACTCTTTCATGCATTTTAAACATAGATATTTTTTTATTTTTCCTTTATGGTACTAACAACTAATTAAAATTGCAAATTAAAGGCAAATTTTTTTAAAAAATCAAGTGGATATGTTCATATAAAAAAGTGATAAAGTAGGAGAAAAAAATGATAAAGTAGGAGATAATTTGTGATTTTTTTTAAAAAATTATTTCCTTTTTTAGAAACTGGTCACTTGAAGCGGGACGCCCGAAAAGAAAAACAGGTCACTTGAAGCGGGACGGAAGGAGTACTTATTAACCATGATTTTTTCTTTTTTTTTTTTCTTTACCTTTTCGGGGTAAAGAATCTGAAGGACACATAATCATAGAGATTATTGTATTAATTCTGAGAGAACTTGGTAAAAGTTAGAAAGTCAAGCATTAATTTAACAAGAAAGGAAAAATGAAAGTAGTCACAAGGCAATGAATGATCACATTAGGACAGAACAGAGCAGGGTATATCCAATTTCTATTAAGAAAGAGTTGTGCAATTTACTTTGTTTTCTACAAACATCATACATGAATGAGATTTTTCATTAAATCAAATGTCACAAATCCATGAAGATCCATAGCCATGTTGTTTGCCATAAAATTTCTATAAGTTATCATCTATATAAACTATGTATCAAAATTCAAATCTAAATAAAATAAAATTATTGAATAACAACGCGTGAATACATAATTACGTTAAACAAGTCCATCTCTATCAAATTTTCCATTCATAAAATGAACCAAAAAGACTACTTCCATGATTAGCAAAAAACATACTCCCTCTGCGAGCCTCTTTCTTGCTAAACTTGTCTTAGACTACTACCATTGGTGATCTTCTACCCACCAACCTAGATAGGACAAAAGCTTTAAATAAAAAAAAAGGATAAATGAGGCGATCAGACCAGCCTCGGGCTGTCTGCTGCCTCAAAATCGTGCGCTGTTGACTCTCATGATGTGGTTGTGAAATCGTCACGTGGCACCACTCGGTTGGTGCCACGTTTTTAATGTATAATTAATTTTATTTTAGTAATATCTTTAATTAATTATTTATAAAATTAAATAAAAATTATATGAAAATTCATAATTTTTTTCCTCTATAAATAGAACCCAATTTTTCTATGTTTTCACCAAGAAAAAAAACCTCTCTTTTGTTTCACCCTTTCAACAACAAATCAAATATCCCTTTTTTCTTCATACATTATGGATCCAAATCAACCAAATTTTCCATAGTTAAACCAATTTTCCAATTCCGAATAATTTTTCAATTGCGAGTATCAACAAAACTCTCAATGTTATCCAAATTCTCAATTCTCTCCTAATCCGAACCAAATTCCGGCCTCTCCAAAATATTTCTCGCGGTTTGTTTCCCGATGAACAACGTCCAAATAAAAATTCAAGGGGTCCAAAAAATGTTTGGTGTGTGAAAGAAGATGTAGCTCTTATGTCAAGTTGGGTTTTCATTAGCGAATATGCTATACAAGGTAAACATCAAAGAGGAGACACCTTATGGAAACGTGTTCATCAAATGTACAATGAGAAGCAAGCAAACAATCCGGATGAACTCAGCGTAAGAAACATTGACGCAATGAAAGGTCGTTGGAAACGACTTAATGAAAATACAAACAAGTGGGTTGCTGCTTGCAAAGAAGCATATGCTCGTAAAAGAAGTGGAATGAGCCAAAAAGATGTTGAGAAAGAAGCTCATGTATTTTACGCAGGCGGTGGCAAAGAAGTTCCGGGGATTTGGTTGTATTCAATGAAGTTATGTGTAAATGTCCCAAGTGGGATTTATATTCAACTCTTGGTGCACCACATGGCTATCCTGAAAGTCAACTTGCTGAGGATCGAGAAAGTGGTGGTAGCTCGAAACGATCTAAGACTTCCGAAGATAGGGGGTATTCTGTCCCCTCCAACCCTGATACTTCCAATACGAGATCATCAACGATTCCCCGTCCCGACGGAAGAGATAAGACGAAGAAGAAAGCTAAAGGTAAGGCATCTCAATCTGATTGTACTAATGAATTTGTTGAACAACTTCGTGCTCTCATAGTCTCTAAAAACAATGAGACTGCATGTATTAGAGATGTGTCGAATGCTCAACTCGAGCTGGAGCGCCAAAGGTTATAAATTGAGAGTAAGAAAATGGAAATGATGAATAAGAAGATGGAACATCAAGATATGAAGAGAAAAGAAAAGATGTTGCTTGCACTGATGGCAAAAAACAATTTATCTCCTGTAGAAGAAGAGATAAAACTTGAACTACGAGCAATTGTATTTGGAAAATGAATATGTTTTCTTATGTAAGTTTTATTTATGTTTAGTTTAATGTGTTTGTTGTGTTTGTTATGTTTATTGTAATCTAGTCTATTTCCATGTAATATGTTTCTATTTCAATGTAATCTAATTTATTTCTATGTCATATAATACATTTTTTAATACAGAAATACCCACGCATGTAATTTATTTCTATGTAATCTAATAAAGAAATTGTAAACACAGTTAAATACCCACGCATGTATGAGTCAATAGTGTACTAAATCAACAATTGATGTTCACATGATTTCTACTAAATCATTATTTATATGAGTCAATACCCACTCATGGGATCCAAATAAATCAACATTCACATGTGATAGTATTATTGGTGTTCAAAAGCGGGAAAGTGGGAAAATAACATGCATGAAATCCAATGTACGAATTATTTATTGCTACTTCACATGGGAAAATGACAAGACAAGGGTAGTGATAATTATTGTTGTTCAAAAGTGGACAAAAACATTTTGGAATCCAGTGTAGTCTCTCTATTTAATATGCACATTACCTATCAAATGATATTACATACTATCTATTTGTTATTTTCTCTTCATTTTATCTTCTTCATAACAATGTCTAGCTCCAAAAGCTCTTCATTCGACTCAAATTCAAATGAAAGTTCTTTCCAACTACCAGAATTTAACCAATGGCGGCAGCAGGTTCAACAACAAAATCGTCAAATTGATGACATCATTGTCAATTTCATGGTCTTCAATGTGACTGAAGGCTCTCGGAGACCTACGGCCAGAAGGAGAAGGTATCTTAACAGAGAACGCGAGATTGGTGCGCAACGCTTGATGGCCGACTATTTTGGAGATCAACCGACGTATACTCCATAAATGTTCCGACGGAGATTTCGCATGCAGAAATCATTATTTCTTCGTATAGTGGAGGCCCTTACTGCTCATGACGAATATTTTCAGCAGAGGCGTGACGCCACCGACAAACAATCTCTTTCACCGTTACAGAAATGTACTGGTGCCATGAGAGTGTTGGCATATGGGACATCAACTGATGTCGTTGATGAATATTTACGGATGAGTCAAACTGTGACAAATGACTCTCTCATACATTTCGTAGAAGGTATCATTTCTTGCTTCGGTGCCACGTACCTCAGGAGGCCTAATGAGCAAGATTTAACAAGGCTACTTAATATTGGGGAACAACGTGGTTTCCCGGGCATGATTGGTAGTATTGACTGCATGGATTGACAATGGAAAAATTGTCCGCATGCGTGGGCTGGACAATTTACAGGCAGAAGTGGAGTACCAACAATCATTTTGGAAGTTGTTGCATCTTATGATTTATGGATATGGCATGCATTTTTTGGAACGCCAGGTGCGGCAAATGATATCAACGTACTACACCAATCTCCTGTTTTTAATGATGTTTTAGAAGGTCGATCACCAAATGTTAGCTATTTAGTGAATGGTCGCCAAAACGATCGAACATATTATTTAACTGACGGCATATATCCATCATGGGCTTCATTTGTTAAGTCAATTACTGCTCCACAGCTCCCAAAGCACAAGTTGTTTGCTGAACACCAAGAGTCTGCTAGAAAAGATTTCGAACGAGCATTTGGAGTTCTACAAGCTCGTTTTGCATTTATTCGATGTCCATGTCTTGTTTGGGACAAGGATTTGATGGGAAAGATTATGATGACTTGTATTATTATGCACAATATGATAGTAGAAGATGAAAGAGAGTCGTATCTAAATTATTATGATACTGCAGAATTTCTTGCGGATGTACCTCCAAGTGTACAAGCAGAAGATGATGAACCGCTTCACTACTATAGTTCATGCACTACAAGTCTTCGCTCTCATATGGTTAACAGAGACCAACTTCGAAATAGAGAAGCTCATATCGCCCTTCGGAATGACTTGATTGAACATATATAGTCAAAATTTGGCACTCATCAGTAAATTATGTAAAATTTGCATATCTTCGGTCGTATCCATTTCGTATGTCGTTTATCTATTTGTAGCTCGATTATGTATTTTGATTTACGTATTTTTTATCTTCTTGTAATATTTAATTTGAGAGTATAAACTTTTTGTTTGCATGGTCATAATTTTTTTTATTTTAATTAGTTATTTTAAATAGAATTTCTAATTAAATATAATTTAAAATGAATTGTTAAATTTAATAAAAAAATATTATATATAGTAGATAAGTTTAAAATAAATCAAAAAAATTAAAGTTAGATTGGTTAGGTGTTATTGATGAGAGGTATAAATTAAATTAGATAGTGGGTTGTGGGGTTGATGAGAGAGAAATTAGTATTTTATTAAAAAGTTGAGTTGGTTGGAGAGTATGAATAGTAGTAGTCTTAGAGCATTTGTATCACATACATTTTGGCCATCCATCAATATGGATGGATGATGATGTTGCAATGTGAGAGAAATATGGATGGAGAGAGAGTATAGTGCATTCAAGGTATTAAATGGAGAGAGAGTGTCAGAAGTGAGGCAACTTTTTCTTAAATAGAGAGAAAACGTGGGGAGGTTGGCCCACATGAGATTGATAAATATGTAAAATATAACAGTTAATTACTAAACAATTCTTGATCTTCTCAATTTTTATCCGTTGCAGTACAGTATATATACAGTAAATATAGCCGTTAATTACCAAATGAATCCAGAAATAAAATTTGAACGTTGCAAGAAATTTTCTATATATAGTGTAAGTATTGAAAACAAAAATCACACAATCTTACATTTTCATATCTTTACTAAAATTTTATTCTCTCTCTATATTATTTCAATTTCACTTCATTTTCCAATCCTCCTTTTGATAAATTTTTATCCGAAATGGATAAAAATAGCAATTTCAATTGGTCGAATTATGGCATGCCTTTTTTGGTGTAGCAGGTTCACGAAATGATATTAATGTGTTAAATAAATCTCCGTTATTCAACCATGTGCTCTCAGGAAATGCGCCTGAGACTAATTTCACGGTGAATGACACACATTATAATCAGGGGTATTATCTGACAGATGGAATTTATCCAACATGGGCTACTTTCGTGAAGTCTTCTCCTTGTCCAAACGATCCAAAGAGGAGCCTTTTTAAAGAAAGGCAAGAGGCTGTCAGGAAAGATGTTGAACGAGCGTTCGGGGTGCTCCAAGCTCGATTGGCAATCGTTAGAGGGCCAGCTCGATCTTGATACATGAAAAGAATAAAATTCATCATGTTAACTTGTGTAATTTTGCTCAACATGATTGTTGAGGATGAGGGAGATATGGTTGCATCGTTTCCCAATGATGAAGATGATGAACCCCCACAATTCGTTCAAGGTCCAAATTCAGAATTTCGAAATGTGATTCGAACCAACTCCGAGTTACGTAACAGCGATGTGCATCACCAACTTCGACACGACTGGGTTGAGCATATATGGACTCGCTACAACAACAATTGACCGATTAATATTTTGATGTACTAGTTCGTAATTTTTATTTTAAGTGTTGTATTGTTTAATTTTCCATGTTATTGCAAGTTTTTAAATTGTTTTTTTTTCACTTTCTTAGTATTTATTGTTTAATGAATTTATCTAAATTAATTAGTAATTTTTTTAATTTATAATTATTTATTTATTCAAAGAGTAATAAAAATATTATTATATATTTGTTGTTATTATTAAAATATAATGTTTGAAAAAATTAAAGTAGTGGAACCCAATAAAGTAAAAATTATTTATATGGATGGATGAAGGAATGTAGTTGAGTGTTTAAAAGTTGAGTGTTTAAAAAAAAGTTGACGTGGCGGAGAGAGAATGTGATGGATGGATGATTAAATTGGGGAGGGATGTGGATGCTCTTAGTGAGTTCTTGTACGGAGTTTAAGAAAGTGGGTGGAGGTGTGTATTAAAGTAAGTGAAAATGTGTTAAAGTGGTTGGGTCCACTCTTTCAATTGATTGTGGTCCACTAGTTTTTTTTCCTTTTTTGGGTGAAGACAAGTTTAGTGGGACAACCGAAAATGGAAAGTAAAATAAGTTTAGTAGTACGGAGAGAGTACTAATTTTCTTCCTTTAGTCTCACAATCATCGATTCCAATTAAGTTTCATCGGCCTATAAACCATAAATCCATAATTGAAACATTAAGCAAAAACATAAAAAGCACAAGATGGAAGCGGACCTCTGCTCCCTTCTTTGAAGTTTCCGGTGCTTTTTTCTTTATGTTCTCCCTTTGTTACCAAGGAACGCCCATAAATGAGAAAATGCATATTTTTGTTTCATGCAATGCATAAAAATTTATAATAAGGGAAGCTTACACAAAATTAAAATTGTACAAAATCAATAGTTCGGGATATTGCACAAAATTTAATTGTTCAGGGACAAATTGTATTAAGCTAATTATTTTGGATAAAACTACCCTACGTACTTGCAGTGGCGTAGCCAGCTAGGGCGCAGTGGGGGCCACGTCCCCACTGAAATTTCAAATATAATTCAAACGGTTATTATTTTACTTGTGAAGAAGTGGTAGAGTGGCAGTGGTGCTTTTATAAACGTCTTGTGTACTGGGAGGTCAGAGCTTCAATCGTTGATCTCTACAAATTCCCAGATTGGTAAAATTTAAGTGCAAATTTGGGAAATTTTAATTTTTTTCTTGATCTCTACAAATTTCCATTTTATTTTTTCTTGGCTGACAACATAAGAAAAATATACTTTGTCAGTGAGATTGGTAAAATTTAAGTGTGAATTTGAGAAATTTTAATTTTCTTGGTTTGTGTTATTCTAAATCCTAATGTTTTTTTGCCTTTTAACAATTTTATAATATAATATAAAAGTTACTTTTTTATTTTACATTTTCTAATATGTCAAATTGTACCAAAAAAAAACATTAGCAATATTAACAATTATTGTTGAGGTAGTCCTTCATAAATGATAAACTTTCACAAACTTTTCGATAGTTGGCCCCCACTGAGCCGAAAACCTGGGTACGCCACTGCGTACTTGCACGTGTGAGCATAATGTTTATCGAAATGTTACTCTCTGCAACGAATTTAATAGTTAAAGTTGCAAACTGCAATATTACATAATTCATAATTAAAGTGAAAACTTAAATAATTTATGGAGTTTACTATATTTATTACAAAGTACTTTATTGGAGGGCCATATAACTTACACAACTGTTACATATAATTAATCGATTTTCTTAATAATTGTGCTAAAAAGAAATGCGATAAGCTCGATGTACCGCCGGAGCAGTAAGACCATCTTCAAAGCTGCCTAAAAATGGGGGAATCCCCTATCTTTTTACATTGTTTCAACCCCAGGCTGCTCAAAACCTTCTCATATCATATGGAAGGCCAGATTTTTCCCATACTTTTGGGGGAGGATTTATCACTCCCCTATCTTTTTTTTTATTAAAAAAAAAAATTAATGTGAAAAAGATACAAAATGTCTTAATCCAGTTTTCTGTTAGAAATCAAACACAAAATCAAGAGCTTGGTAAAGGTTGGTAAAGCATGAAATCGAGATCTGCACACCAAATACAAAACTGAACTCATTAAAAATACTCACCCCCACCGGAGCTTGATGAAGACAAGAGGGAGAAAGAGAGAGAGAACTTGATGAGAGACGAGAGCTTGATGAAGACGAAAGTTTGATGAAGCTGAGAGCTTGATGAGGGTTATGAAGACGAGAGCTTGATGAGGGATAAAGAGACAAGAGGGTGAGACGGCGAGATGAAAGAGAGCGAGAGAGGTGAGAGAGGATTGCGTGTATATATATATATATAGGTTATTATTGATTTTGTTTTTAATTTAGAATAAATTATTAGTTAATTTTATTTAGAATAAATCTAGATAATTAATAATATTAATTAAAATTACTTAATATTAATAAAAGGAAAATGCATGAGTTGAACATTAATTGAAATTACATAACATGCTGAATATTGAAATTACATTTAATAATTATTTAAGCGCGTAGAAAGGATGTTGAATGTGCGAGTCCTCCAAAGTCGTTTTGCGATTGTGGTAAATCCAGCTTGTTTTTGGGATGCAAGTTATTTGGAAGATATTATAACTTCATGCATAATATGATAATTGAAGACGAACGAGACCTTGATGCTCCAATTGAAATTGCAAGAGATGTTTCAGCCTTCTGGATGCTCATTTCAGCCTTCTGGATGATCAACCCGACCGATTTAGAAGCTTTATTTCTCGATCTAGCGAAATTGAAGACACGGATGCTCATTTCATGCTTCGGAATACACTAATTGAACATTTGTGGAATGAGTTTTCGCCTTCTGGAAATTAGATATTATGATATAACTAGGGTTGTAAAATGAATCAAATAATTTTGCTCGATTCGATATTCGTATTCGATATTCGATTTTTTTATTCGAATTTTTGATATTCGAATTTGAATATGTATATTCGATTCGATTTGAGTAGTATTCAAATATGAACATGAAATTATGATATCTGATTCGATATTCGCAAATATTCGATTAATTTTTTTAGCATATTTAATAAATAAAATATAATAAATAAATATAGTAATGAAATCCATTAATAATTTAGTCCATAAATACTATATAATGACCATAAACAATTAACTAAGGAAATATTAAAATATACATTATATATTAATAAATATCGGAAATATTATATAGTAATGAAATCCATTAATAATTTAGTCCATAGATACTATATAATAATCATAATTCATAATCAATTAACTAAGGAAATATTAAAATATACATTATATAATAATATTTAAAAGTGACTACAGTGCTAAAGGAAATATTAAAATATACTTTATATAATATTACTAAAGGAAATATTAAAATATACTTTATATAATATTAAGTCTTCTGACGCTATATATTACTTTGAATATATTTCAAGTTTTCAACCTAGAAACAAACTTCCCTCGGGCTTCATCTACGTGAACAGCGCTTTGCCTGACGACTTTTTTTTTATATTTTGTTGAAGTTTCAACCAAATCACAATCAGGTAATCCTATAATTCTAAAGTTATGTATGTAATAACCGTTTTAGAAATTAGTTTGATATTCTTAGGATTTATTCAGTGGTGTAGGGAGAGGATATTTGAGTACCGCCAGAAAGCCAGAGGATAGATCTATGCAGTAGGCTTCGTGATTCTTCTGTCTCAAACAATCAATTTGAGCTTGCTGCCAGTAATATTGTTAAGTTTAATATTAAGCTTCATTAATGAATCTAATTAATGAGTTATGATCAACTTAAGTGAGCAAATATCTCAAGAAGAGATTAGATTGGAAGACAGTGAGGTAAATATTATACACTACATCTATATTATTCTATTGTATATTATTTTGGAATAATGTTTAAGATCTAATAATACTTGTAACGAAAGGTGGAGAGATCTACGATCGAGATGAATGATTATGAAGGTGAAAATACAAAAGATGTTCTTGACGGGAACCAACCAACTAAAGAGAAGCATGTTGATGAGGAGAAAGATAATGAAAAAGGTAACAACGGAGAAGAAGGTCAAAATGATAATGGTAAGGAAGATAAGGGTCGTTTAGAAAGGAACAAGAGAAAGAAGTGTTCGAAGGCTTATTTTGATTTTATTGAAGTTACTTCAAATGATGGAAGTTCGAAATTTCAATGTATACATTGTAAGAGCTTTCTTTCTAAGTCAACTAGTGGTACAACAAGTCACCTTTGGAATCATTTAAAGAGGTATTTGCAAAAGAATGTACACACGGGAAAACAAAAGACATTGCAATTCCAGCCTACCAATTCGAAGTTTGAGATGAATCCTTTGTCAGATGGTAGATATGATCTTACGAAACAAATTGAGGCTATTGTGCATTGGATTTTAATGAATGAACAACCGCTTAGCGTTGTGAAAAGTAGTGATTTTACTTTCATGTTTAGTATCAATCAACCACAGTTTGAAAAGATTTCCCGTGCTACAGCAAAGAAATATGTCATTAATGTTTACGAGATAGAGAAGAAAAAGTTGGAGCTCGCATTGAAAGACATAAATAAGATATCATTGACAACTGACATTTGGAAGTTAAAGGTGCAAAAGATTTCTTATATGTGTGTCACTGGTCACTTTGTTGATTCACAGTGGCAACTCCACAAGCATCTTCTTAGCTTCATACCACTCCCTCCTCCACATACTGGTAATAATATTACTTAACTACATACAAATTGCCGTGCATCACAATTATTGATATTCATTTTGTTTGTTTATTGACATTTTTCAGGTGTTGATATCTTTGATGGGCTTATGAAGTGTGCAAAAGATTGGGGGATAGAGAATAAAGTCTTCACTATCTCTGTAGATAATGCATCGAACAATGATGTGGCAATTAGAATTGCTAAAGATACATTCTCAAGGAGCCGTAAGTTGCCATTGGAAGGTAAATTATTTCATGTTCGGTGTACTGCGCATATATTGAATCTTGTTGTTCAGGACAGACTTTCTGAGATTAAAACAATTATTGAGGATGTCTAAAATAACGTCCGATTTGTTAACCAATCGGAGTCTAGATTGAGGACATTCTCTGATATTGTGCATCATTTAAGAATTCCAGTTAAAAGATTGATCATTGATTGTTCAACTCGTTGGAACTCTACTTATGAGATGTTAGTTGAGGCATTTAGAGTTAAGGATGCATTCCTTATCTTCAAAGAGCGGGAGCCTTTATATCATTCTCTTCCTAGTGTCGATGATTGGAATAAAGTGAAGGATGTAGTTGAAATTTTAGAGGTCTTTTATGAAGCTACACATGTGATTTCGGGAGTCAATTATCCTACTTCTAATGTCTACCTTGCTGTTATTTGGAGAGTCAAGCATATATTGAATGAAAAAGAAAATAATGCTGATGAGTTCATTAGAGTGATGATCAAGAAGATGAAGCAAAAATTTGACAAATATTGGGGAAGCTGCAATCTTTTGATGGCTATAGGAGCAATACTTGATCCTAGGTTCAAAATGAGGTTGGTTGATTTTGCTTTCAATAAAATATACAATGAGATTGATGCACGAACAAATGTGATGAAGGTTCGAGATGCATTATACAATTTGTTCTTTGAGTATGTTGAAGGTGATCATGCAAGGTCTCGAAAGAATACCACTTCAGAAAGAAGCTCTTCTACATGTTCAAACTCCACATTGAAAGGAAAATTAGTGCCTTCTGGTTTGTCTATGTTTGATGAGTATTTAAACACTGTCGAGGATCGTGACGTTCTTTTGAAATCAGAGTTGGACATTTACTTGGAGGAGGGTGTGTATAGATGTCAAGATGGGGATGCAGATTTTGATGCTTTAGCTTGATGGAAATCTCAAGAATTGAAGTTCAAAATCTTATCAAAGTTAGCTCGTGATGTCTTAGCTATTCCAGTTAGTACAGTGGCATCAGAGGCCACATTCAGTACAGGAACTCGAGTGTTAGATCCTTATCGTTCAAGGTTATCTGCTGATATGGTTCAAATTTTGATTTGTGGAGCAGATTGGGTTCGCCAACTTCATGGAATTAAGAAGGCAATTATGACACATGTGAGTCATATTTCTAATTCATTACACGTTTCATAAATAAAATATATCTTTAATTCATTCTATTTGTTTAGGAGCAAGAGGAACCGATTGATGTCATGCTGCAAACAAGTTGATTTGCAAACTTGGTGGAAGATTCAAGATTGGTGCTTATTCAATTTAATAATCTATTTTTTTTTCTTACGTATTTGATATTGATAATTATTTTTTTATGTTTTTTAAAAAATATTATTTTATAGGTTTTGAATATGATTTATGTTGAGTATTGCTAATTAATATTATTTAGAATTTATTTTATTACGAAAGTCATAAATTGAATTGAATACTTGACGTTAACTATCGAAAATGAATCGAATATTTGTATGAGATAGTAAATACTATAAAATACTAATAAAAAAATGAATATCCGATTCGATTCGAATATTTGAATAACATAAACGAATCGAATACGAATCGAATTTAATATTCGAATAATAAATGAATACGAATATGAATACTCAAATAACGAAGCAAATACAAATCAAATATAGTGATATTCGACTCGATTCGGTTCGTTTACAACCCTAGATATAACCTATAATTTTTATTCAAGTAATTTTAATTATCTTTTTTTGCAATTAATTTTAATTTTTTGATTAAATATATTATTATATTTAATTTAATCATATCATTAAATTACATTTAAAAATATCATATAATCATATTTTAATTTAATTTATAAGAATATAAAAAGAGAATATTATGAAATACTCCCTCCGTCCCGCTATTTGTGGCTCAATTGGTTTCGGCACGAGAATTAAGAGAGTAGATGATAAAGTATGAGAGAGAATAAATGATAAAGTATGAGAGAGAAGATGAATAAGATAATGAGAGAGTATGAGAGAAAGGATGATAAAGTAAGAGAGATAATGTAATAAAGTAGGAGAGAGAAGATGATAGAGTAGAAGATAAGATAATAATTTTTTACTAAATTAGGAAAGTGGCCACAAATAACGGGACATCTATTTTGAGAAAGTGAGCCACAAATAGCGGGACGGAAGAAGTATTTTTTTTACGGGAATAACCTTGTAGACTAAACACTTCCGAATGCATTGTAGATGCTCTAACAAATTAGAACACTGTAAAAAAATCGACGCGCTTTTTAACCTTTTTTTGAAAGCATTTTTCTTTTGAACTAAGCCGAATAGCCCTAAAGCCAAATTTTCATGACATTTCTGACGACGTCTCATTTTCTAGAATTTTGAGAACGAGCGAGCTGCAACAATGGAGGTCTCTCCGGCGACTGATTCTCCGCCGCCGCCGTCAAATAATGTCAGAGCTCTATTCTCATTTTACTCCAGCTATCTCAACAACCGCCTCCGCGCCTTGTTCCCTATATCGGTGATTTCTGCTGACAGTTATCTGTTGAGGATCGCGAACTTGTACGGCTCCAATAGACGCCGCCCGCGGAAGACTTGCCTTCCCCTACCTTTGCCCTCGGTTGCCTCCACTGCTTCTCTCGACCGTGCTTCTATGTATGAGCTCACTATCGTTTAATCTGACAAGCGAATGATTTTGTTTGGCTTTGATTCGAGATATTGTTGCCTGTGCTTTCGTTGAATAAGGTTTTAATCTACAAGGTTAAGATCGTACAAACTTTCTGTTTAGGTCTTTCTGTGGATGATTTTGAGCATGATACGCTATTGAAGTTTTCCTAGTGGACTAGTGTTAGTATATGTTGAACTGGTTATATCGGATGATCAGAGTATTAATTTTTTTTCTTCAATTATTCCAGAAAATTGTCCATTGGCCTGTTGAATAGGAATGTGTATTTATTGGATTGCTGTTTGTGGTTGTAAATGTTGTTCTGTTCTCGACATGCAGGGTTACATCTGAGTCGAGTAGAATCTTCGAGGTTTTGGAGGATATTATTGAGCACACACTTAGGAACCTGCACAATATCCAGAAGAATTTGTTTTTTTGGCAGTCAACAGCTGAGGTCAGGGCGAACTATTATCTTTAACTGCAGCTATTACTATTTGATTCCCCATGTCAATTTGAGCTTGTTGATGCGATGTTTCAGGGCTCAAATGCTCGGAAAGCGTATTTTATGATATGCCAAAGAGGGCCTGGTGCGTTTATTAATGGTACTCGTCAAATGATGTATGGTTGTTTTTCTGATGGTTCTGGCTTCCAGAATCTCACTTGTTCAGCATCTTCTCATATATCTGAGAGGATTAGCGTATTGAGTTCCTTGAGATACTTTTTAGCTACATTCTTGGCCAAGGTTAGATATTCTGATTGGTCTTATGTGTTGCAGTAGCTGTTGGTATCCATGTTTTTGAAGTCTGTATCCACTTTCATGAATATAAATATCTATTTTCCTGGTGATGGACATAGGTCTATATGGAGGTTGACAGAGTTGGAGAGGATCTGGTTAAGGATCTGGAGAACTCATTGCCTTCGTTATTGGTTGCTATTAATGAACTGTTTCTGAATTTGGAAGCATCCATCGGCCATTTTCATGCAAATCGTCAAGTAAGTCATTCTAGCTAACCACTATTTTACTCCCTTAATCAGCCTCCTGTACTGTAAGACATTGGTTTCGACATCTCTCCCATGCAAACCTGTTGTATGAGGCATATATAAACTTTGTTCCCTGTAGTATTGTTTCTAACGAAATCTTTATACAATGGTCTTGCAGAGTGGCTCATCTGTAGATGGAAGCTATTCAGTTCCTCTGATTTTTGCAAAGCTTCCAGAAGTTAATCAGGAAGGTTCCCAGTGGACTGATTGTGAGATAAAAGATGCCATCAATTTGATCTATGAAAACCTGCAGAGATTGGACTCTTATTTGTCTGTGCTTGTAAGAATTTATCTTGATCCGTTCTTGATCATGTGCTTTTGTTACTTGCTCTTTGCCTCTTTCTCCTCATTCAGTTTCATTTCCAGCTGTCGCATGCAATAACCGGTATTTTCAAGTTCATGTTTAAACTGACATTTCAACAAACCTGCACGTTCCCATGATGGAAGAAATAGATTTAAACTGCTAGTATCTTATATAGAAAAACTCCTTTGTCTAGAGTATCCTTGAAGTCTTGGAAATTTCTAAAGTAGCATGTAGCACGCTATACAGCTAGAGTGAAGCAGTTTTCCTGTGTGGGTTTTTACTGAAAGCACTAGGTAGTTTTTATTTGTTGGTGGGAACCATGTATACTAACTGCTACTGGTAATAAGGGACTCAAACATGAAAATATACGTTTATTTCTCTTCAATTCTATATGTCTGATTGAGCCTAGTAACTAATCTCTTCTATGGTTGAAAGAGAACAATTATCATGAAACTTTCTGTTTTCACCTCAATTTTGCATTATTCGTAAATTAAGTTTTTGAGGCAGCAAGGCCAAGGCTACAATTATAAACTAGTCACTGACTCATCCCGTGATATTGTAACCATTTACTGATGCTATCACACTTCCAGCCATTCATGAAGATGGCTAGGATGAGATAGAAATTTAATTTTTCTGTCATTAGTTGTCGACTTTAATGGAACAAGTGTCTTATTTTTACATGCAAAGCTGATGTACTTTTAGGCTTACATTTTACACGTATCAACTTCGTTTAGGTTTCTAAACATCGCAAGCCAAGGAAAGTGACTTTATACTGGATCCGCTACAGCGCTGGAGCTTTGGGAGTTTCTTTTTGTTCGCTGTGGCTTCTTCGTCATAGCAGGTTGATGGGAAGCCCTGACATTGACAACTGGATCAAAGAGGGCAAGGATTCAACCATAAGCTTTTGGAATGACCACGTAGAGCAGCCAGTGAGATTCCCTGAACCATCTCAGTTTATCACTAGCTGATTTTTATCCTGACTCTTACTCAATGATACAAAGTTAGATTCTTCAATGAGTTTTTAATGCTTCAGTTCGAACTTTTACCAAGTTCTCTCACAAGTATTTCAGAGTTTTGAGAAACAGTATGGTGGGTTCTATTTCCTAATGTGTGAACCCTTGTGATCTTTACGCAAAAAAAGAGGAAAAAGGAAAATACATGACTATTAATATGTTATGGGTAACTTCTGTATATAATTTTTTCAGGCTTAACTTTCCATTCATCTTCACTAATTTATCATTTCTATGCTCTTATTAGGATTTTGTTTCATCTGGAAACTCACTTGTAAACAGTGCATCTCTGTATACCATGGATATGATCTCTAAATTATTATTTTGCTTGTTAAATTTGCAAACTAGATTCTGGCTATAAGAGATGAGCTTTTCGAGACCTTCAGGAAAAGGCAAAAAGGTGTAATGGAGCGTGAAGAAGTACAATTGACTGCTGACTCCCTTCACAGGTTGGCTGTTTCCGTATCTGGTAGCTGATGAGAAAGACAATAGTTTATCTGTTTCTATCTGATACCTGTGTGGCTGTGTTAATAATTCATGTCCTGGTAGTTACTACACATTTTATGTCTTTGCATATGTTTACATTCACGTGAAATTGCTAGTCTGTATGCAGTGTGTCATGAGCCACTAAGCGATTTCTCAAAGCATTGGATTGTCATTCAAAACAATTAGTAGTACGTTTTTGAGGATTTGGGATTCCTATAAAAATGGTGTAGTGCCTTGTTAGCATCACATTGTACATGTTCTTTCTTTTCAGTTTAATTCCTGGTTCCTCCAACTTTGAGAGACTAATTGTAGTTAATAAATATTTCTTGTAACCAGTAACTCTATTTTTGTTCGAGTGGAACTCTATTTTTTCTTAGTTCTTCAATTTGTGATGGGAAGATTGCTCTTTCCCAGGCTTAAATACATGAAAAGGAACTTGAATTCCATTAACTTTTTTTTTTCGATTTGTTTCCGTAATAGTGGTTTCTGGCATTGAGTTGATTGTTGACATGCTTTTCCTGAAACTTATCTGCTTTTATTATCATATTCGTATGGTCCCTGGATCTTGTGCATCTGCTTAATGCTTGTGGAGAATTGTATAGTATGCTTTCACTTTGTATCGCTTAACTTATTTGATTTGATATCATGTAGCTAACATGGTTCCCTTTCCGATATACATTTTTTTCCGTGCCGTGATTACTTTATTTTTGGCATTTCTACCATCTGACTTTAGGTCCTATTTCTCTTTCCCAGAATGTTGCTAGCTTTTAGTGAGCAGACAGTTGGTAAAAAATTTCCAGAATCTGCATCTGACCAAGAAATGCTTGAGATTGTGATGGGCAGGTAAGTTTCTTTCCAGATCCTTGAACGTATATGTAAACCAGCGGCATGATCTATTTGTCTATATTGATAGGACCTTTTTAAGGTTTGTAAGTTCACTTTTCTTGGTTGTTCCTTTAGCTAGAGCCACTTTCTTAACTGCAATAAACCTCAAAGATTTTAGAGAATTGTAACTATCAAAAGCCCAATTACTAATGGAATCCAAATGATCTCTGGATTGATCAGAAGATCCTTTCAGTTGGCTAGAATCCGTTACTTGAACCAAACTGGATCTTGTGGAATTATATTGAATATTTGACGATACATTCCGTAAACTTTTATTTAGTGATACCTTGCTGCTCGATGTTTGTGTTATCTGTGTGCATCTTCTAGTGACATGATCTGACATTCTATCTTGTCGGGCAAACAAGGATCTAATGTCCGAATATAATTCCATGTTTCTCTGGTCTGTCATTGGGCTCATATGTGTATATATACATATAGCAGGCACGTATCTTAGATATTTGTATTCTAGTGCTTGCATTTTTCATATTTGTTTCAGTGTGAGCAGGTGACCGAAGTGGTAGTGGTCAATGTGTAGGTACGAGAAAGAACTTATGCATCCAATTCAGGGTCTTGTGGGTGGGGAGCTTGTTCGATCTCTTCTCATTCAGGTACGTACTTGACTTTAGCGCAATCATCGGTTTTTGGTCTTGGCTTCTGAAATTACTTCTCCACTACAGGTTCAGAAGCTAAAACTGGATATAGAAGAGTGAGTGAGTTCACCTATATTTATTTTTTTACTCTATGAATATATGTTTGCCTGAAATATGTGCTTACGATCTTCTTGTTAAAACAGAGCAATGCTTGAGCTAGATCAGATCTTGAGAGCCAATGAAATCAACTTTGCCATTCTAGCTGCTTTACCTGCATTCTTCATCTCTCTCATTATAGCCATGTTGGTGCGAGCATGGTTTAAACGGGTAAGCGATTCGTCTTTTTTCACTTTGTTGTTTCTCTAAGGTGAAAGGAAGAGATATACATGGGATGAATTTTTCTAATTTTATCGTATCACAAAAGGTTCAATGTTACCATATTTCAAATGCGAGGTAAACAAATTGTAAGTATGTATATTTAGTTCCCTATCTGGAGGTACTAATATTGCTTGCTAAATACTCCCTCCATTTCACTGATCAAGTCTCATTGCTTTTGGGCACGGGAATTTATAAAGTGGGTGGAAAAGAAAATGTGTGGTGTAAAAGTATAAAGTGGTGGAGTCCATTTGTTTAGAGTGGTTGTGGTCCACTCATTTCTTTCCATTTATGGAATAGAACTTGTTTAGTGAGACACCCCAAAATAGAAAATAGGACTTGATTAATGAAACAGAGGGAGTATCAAAATTATGCAGTAATTTTGTTAACTCTGAGATGTTATGTTGAATCAGGATACGAGAGCTGAAGGTAGAGGGCGAGTTGCTCGTATTCAAAGAAGGCTACTGCTTGTGGAGATTGAGAGAGCTATAATGCAGTTTCAGAGTTGCAAAGATCAAGAATTGGTGTGTCCTCATTCCACTATTTAACCTCATTAGCTTTGCAGAGATCAAGATTGATGCATTAACTTTTCTCGGTTAAATTTTTCGCAGGAAAATGATGCTGAATGCATGTATGGCTTGGTATTATGCTTTCTTGACTCCCTATACTGTACCGTGGAAGGCCACGCAAAAGAAACTGGTGAATGGATATGGTTAGTTTCTTTCTCCCTTATCTGTGTATATATGCAGATATTCGAACTCCTCATCTCTCTCTCTCCCTCTCTCTCATTCATCTACTATGACTTGTTTATCTAGCCACCCCTCTCTTTCTCAGTCATCTACTGTGACTTGTTATCCTCTCTCTCATTCATCTATTATGACTTGTTTATCTAGCCAGCCCTCTCTTTCTCAGTCATCTACTGTGACTCATTCATCTACTATGACAAACTCATCTAATCATCTACCATGCCCATCAGTTTGAGACAGGATATCATCGATTTAGCCAAGCCGGACCTCCATAGTGGATACAAGTTAAGCATTGCATCGCGCATGGAGCGGGTGTACGACTGCTTGCTCCCCTCGTCAAGACGCCGATAATGAAGTCATTGTTCTCTGCCAAATTGCATGTACTTGTAATGCATTTGATAAATTTTGCAGTAATCCATTAAAGGTTTTTGTTGAGCGTATTGATTCTCAGTAGGCTGCTCAACGGCTGCAGTTACAAGTCGAGATGTTCTCTCGAATTGCTGAAAGCCAAAAGGTTAGGAAATGTATACATTCTGATCAATGGTTGGTTTTTGCCCAATGCATCGCTATTTTGGTGGGTTTCGAATTCATAACTTTCGACCAGATGCTAAATACTTTAATCGCTATGTCATCACAAATGAATAATTATAAATGATAATAAATTCTACATTTTAATGGTATTACGTGTATTTTACATTCCTTAACAAATTAACATCCAAATAATAATAAAATGCTTTAAATGTCAAATATATTCATTAAATATTTGGAATTACAGAACTACTTAACATAGACTAAAGATTAATTACTTATCTAAAATTTATGTGATAATTACTTAATATTTTGGGTTAATTTTGCATAATTTAACATTTACGTGTGTAGTAACTCTTCAACACACAATCACCATATTTTAATTCATGTTTTTAGAATATAAAGAGATATATATGCATGTATGTATACATTTTTTACATTATTTATACACATAATTAATGAATGTTATAAATAACGTATATACATTTTTCTTAATTCATGCATTTATATATCTTTCAAATTCATGCTTTAAAGCATGAATATAATAATAAATGTATGTTAGCTATTTTTAATACTAATAATTTTTATATGTAAAATCTCTATTTAATAATAACCTCCCATAATAATATTTTTTTTTGGATCCTGATAATTACAGCATAATTTTTTACTGTAGTAAATAGTATTTGTGTAATTAATTGATTGATAAGCCTTTTTCTTTATTGCCACCTTACAAAGTTAAAGAGGAAGTTATTACCAAAATTCACACGGAAAAAGTAAATTCATATGGCAAGTGCCCCTCAACAACGGCTAGCAATTCAGAACGAGATTCTTTCAATCCAAACCGTAAGATCATATTAATAATCCAACGGCTCATATTCGAACCTTAAGATAATGAGCGTCCCTCCCATATCTTAGGCCATATCATAATTATCGCCCGCTCTCACCCAAAATCTCTTTGCGAGAGAGAGAGAGAGAGAGAGAGAGAGAGAGAAGTCCTCTTTCCAGCACAGTGGCGACGGAAAACCTAGAACAAGGAGAGATGCGCGGTGCGCGTCTCCAGCTGCTTATCTCGTCGGCTTGGGCTACAGTTGGAGGTGTGTTCGGTATCTATGAAGATTATGGAGAAGAAATTGATATGCAAGAAGAAGAAGAAGAGTTAGATTTCGAGATGGCTTCACGGATTGTTGTTCCAGAGCAACCAAAAGGTAAGAAGATAGCGCTACTCACTCTTTTCTATTATTTAGTTTCCACAAATCATTCGCACGGGATTTCTGCTTTTTTAGTTGAAAAATAGCTGTTCTGAATTAGTTCTCGACATAATTCTCAGTAGGATTTTGGGGATTTATCAAATTTACATCACTATTTAATGCTGTTTCGAGCTGATTTTGCAATTAGGAATAATCTTAATCTTGTGAAGATGGTGTGGATCGATTGTGTAACAGCTCTGCTTCTTTCTTGTCTTCTTCTTCTTCTGTAGTAAAGATTATTAGTATGATATGATTTTTTTGGAAAGTGATTCAGAAATCTTGAACACACTATTCTTCTTGTGGTGTGGTGACTGCTAATAGAGAGCTAAGTATGATTTAGTTCTTATTAGAGATCAAGACAGATTTGTATATTAGCTTGTTGGATAGTTAATATGCAGTTGTTACACATCATTCTACGGTCAGATTCTCTGCTTGCTCACAAACTCATCTACGGTGGAGATCAAAGGGCTTGACTTGTAAGTTAAGTAATGCAGTTTTCCATATATATAGTGGTGTGTTTGGGTGGTTATTAAGAGTTGGTTATTTTCAACTCAATTTAGAGAGAAAAAGAAAATAGAGAGTTGCAGAGAGAGTTTTTGGAGAGGTGAATGAGAGTAACCATCTCCTTCTGTAATCATTGATTTTTTCATTTCTCGTTCATAGTGAAAGTGATCCAGACGTCCCTCCCGTGCAGTAGGTTAGTCCGAAGCACGTAAAATTCCCCTTGTTCTTTATTTTCTTGTCATTCTTGAATTTGTTTTTTGGTTGATGTGTTTTGCATGCTGAAGGTCTTAGATTATTTCTTGTGCATGTATTATCCATCCATCTTGGTGATAGGTTTATTGTAATGTAATAAACAATCATAACACTTCTATTGGTTATTAGTTGCAGAAAGGAAGCAGAAGAATCTGCAGCCGGAAGTTAGGAACTGGGGGATCTTGAGAGACGTCGGAAACTTGGTTCCGGTGCCTGCAGCCGACGGAAAGCCTATCAATTGTCCTGTAACAAGGTTGATACACACAGATTCTGATCTTGTATTGATGTGAGTCATTTCAATTCATGTGTAAGAAACTTGATGATTGCTCTGCTTCAGGGATCCCAATGTTAAACTGCTGGCAAATAAAGCTCAAGAAGTAGTAGAGAAGAATGAATTGGCAGCAGTGGAGTATGTTGATGATATGTACAGTTTCTACAAGCAAACAGAGGTGCAGTGCTATTTGAATAGGCATTCTTATCCTCATTTCAACATTTTCTCTCTCGTTCTGCTGTGTGATAATTGTTTGATTGTTCTTATTCAGGAAGAAGGCAGATTCACAGCCAGAAATCAACTTTAAAAAGAGGGCCATTCTTGTTGACTGGTTGGTTGATGTTCAAATGTTGTATGCGCTTGCTCCTGAAACCCTCTACCTCTCCGTGAACATACTGGGTCGATTTCTTGCAGCGGAGGTAGTCCGAATAGGGGTGTTTCAGACGGTTGGCATAACCTCAATGCTGATTGCTTGCAAGTATGAGACGATATGGGCACCGAAGGTAGATTTCTTGAATCTTCCTTTGATGAACATTCAAACTTGTTGTTCTAGCTGGCATATGATCTGTCTGTTTATGACCATTGATAGGTCAGCGAGTTCATACAAGTAACAGCTAATTCTTGTGCGAGGGAGCAAGTGCTTCTCATGGAGAAAGCCATTCTTGGGAAGCTAGAGTGGTGCCTAACGGTCCCAACTCCATACGTGTTTCTGGTTTGTTACATAAAAGCATCTGCTCCAGCTGATGAGGAGGTAATCATCTATTCATCTCCTCCATATCAAGAAAACCATCAAATCTGTAATGCTTACTTTGTGTTGGTTGTGTATGATGTAGATGGGAAACATGGCATTCTTCTATGCTGAGCTCGGTTTGATGGACTACACGACGATTGTACGGTTCAGCCCCTGCGTGTTGTGCTCTTAATAGGAGGCCCTCATGGACTGAGACTCTGATGCATCATGCTGGATACTCTTGAGGATGAGCTGATGTATGTAGATTGCATTCTTGCTCTGTTTTTTTGGTTTCAATTGCTAATTATACGCGTAAGTGATTGATATTCGGAATTTCTGGTATCAGGGATTGCGCGAAGATGATGGTTAATTTGCATTCAGGAGCATCAGAGAGTGAGGTGAAGGCTGTTTATAGGAAATACTCTGAACCAGAAAGAGAAGGTGTGGCTCTGTTTCCTCCTCCCTCTGCTCTCCTCCTTCCACTTTAGTAAATATTAAGTGTGAATATATAGAATAGAAGTTTGAGATCATTTTTCTGCCATGATCTCTCTCTCTCTGAGGCCACACTTTTGCAAGAGTGGGGATCTTCTGCCCCACTGGGTGGACCACTATATGTCCCACCAATAAAGTGAGGACATGTGTCGACTTATGATAAAAACATGGTCCACCAATGTACGCGTGACATCGCGTGATTGGTGGGTCACCAAGTGATCCACCATCCGCGTGATTGGTGGGCCACCAAGTGGTCCACCATTTTTTGGGCAGAGGATCCCTCCACTTTTGAATGGGATCTTCTGCTCTACTGGGTGGACCACTACATGTCCCACCAATAAAGTGAGGACATGTGTCGATTTATGATAAAAAGCAGTGGCTGAAGTCAATTTTAGTTGTAGCAAAGGCAAGTGGTGTGAAGCTGTATTCTTTATTATATTCAAGGGTGGTGGAAGACGATGGCCAGTGAATGATACCAAAAGGGTCAGTTTCTGTTGTCTGCACCAAAGAGAGAAGCTTCATTTTTCTCTGTAAGTTTATCCATGGCCACACTCTAAATCTTTTATTATAGAACTGAAAATTATCAAGCCGGCATTCTAAAACATTGACTCATTATTGAAGCTTCATTTTGTTTGAATAGAATATAACTTGTTCCCTTGGAAAGATATGGTTTGTTGCCTACTCATTGGTACTCATCTCTCTCTCAGCATGAATACAAAGCAATAAGTCCAATGCTGAATAATGTATCTTAAATAGAATATTTCCTTCCATTAGTTTATAAAAGCTTAAGCCTATTTCCACATCACATACACAAGCAATACCAAGATTGTAACAATGCTTAATCTTGTGCTCCTCTTCTCTACTCTCCTAATGCTTTGCAATGCCACTGAACACACTAACCTCCACACGCTTCTGAAATCGACAAGATCACGTAGTTTCTCTGTTTCAGATTCTTGGCTATCCGAAAGGGACTCGTCTCCTGCATTCATCGCGCCTCAAGATGGACTGATGGAAGCCGATAAAATCGCCCAGCTGCCAGGGCAACCAGATAATGTGGATTTTGATCAGTATGCTGGTTATGTCACAGTTGATGCAGAGGCTGAAAGAGCTCTTTTTTATTACTTTGTGGAGTCTCCTTCCAACTCTTCCATCAAGCCTCTGCTCTTGTGGCTCAATGGAGGTAAGTACTAAATACTAATACAATGCTCCAAACTTTATGTTATAATCTACTCCCTCCGTCCCGCTATTTGTGGCCATGTTCTTTCCGGCACGAGAATTAAGAGAGTAGATAGATGATAAAGTATGAGAGATAAGATGAGTAAGATAATGAGAGAGTTTGAGAGAAATGATGATAAAGTAGGAGAGAGGATGTAATAAAGTAAGAGAGAGAAGATGATAAAGTAGGAGATATGATAATAATTTTTTACCAAATTAGGAAAGTATTCACAAATAACGGGACATCCCTTTCTTCAAGACAGTGAGCCATAAATAGCGGGACAGAGGGAGTATTTATGACTAGAAAATCAAGCTAAATCATTTGATTTGATATCCATGTTCACTTCAAACTGCGTCAAGCTAACTCGTGTTTGTTCTATTGCAAATGTTGTTGAATGATGTTGCACTAGAATCTATTGTCGTCTTTTTAAACCATGTCCTAAATTCTTTCACCCTCTTATTTTGTCAATAAAGTGACATTATTACAAGAATATGAGAGATTTTGATGATAGTTTGACACAGTTTCAAGTGAATATATAGTACTCCCTCTGTCACGCCCGACTTGTCCACATTTCCTTTTTGGATCCATCACATCTCACTTTGTTGCTTTCTAAATAGGGAAATGGATCTCGTACCTTTACCAACTCAAATCAACTTTAAACAATTAAATATTCATATAGATCCCACACCTTTTGAAGCGACTGCGTTTCTTTTCGGCGCAGTAATTAAGAAAGTGGATGAAAGTATGAGAGAGGAGTAGATGATAAAGTAAGAGAGAGAAGATGAGTGAGATAGTGAGAGAGTAGATGATAAAGTAGGAGAGAGAAATGATAAAGAGATGATAAAGTATGAGATAAATGATAAAGAAAAAATAAAGTATGAGATAAATGATAAAGAAAAGATAAAGTAAGAGGGGGAGAAATGATAAAGTAGAAGAAAATTTGTATTTTGTTTTGAAAGTTATTTCCTTTTTAGGAAACACGTCGCTTCAAATGGGACGGAAGGAGTATTTAATTATATGGTTCCCACCCTTTTTATACAAAATCAACCTGCATAAATAACCGCACTAAAAAGAAACCAAACAAGTCGGCTGGGACATAGGGAGTACGTTTTTTGCTTTTCCCCCTATTATAGGTCTTTCAACTTTCTTGCATTTGTTTTGATGAAACTTGCAAAATGCTTTGTATTTATAGGCCCGGGATGTTCGTCTTTTGGATATGGAGCCATAGAGGAATTGGGACCTTTCAGGGTGAATAGTGATGGCAAAACTCTATTCAGAAACAACTATGCATGGAACAATGGTGAGATTCAGATTGAATCCCAAATTGTGATTTTTAAGCATCTTATTATGTGAAATATTTGTAGTGGCAAATGTGATCTTCTTGGAGTCTCCTGCTGGTGTTGGTTTCTCTTATTCAAACACAACCACTGACTACAACACCACCGGTGACACGAGCACTGCCAATGATGCCTATACGTTTCTAATGAACTGGTTCGAGAGGTTCCCTCAGTACAAAACCCGGGATTTGTACATCACCGGGGAGAGCTACGCCGGTCACTATGTGCCTCAGCTAGCATACACCATCTTGCTCAAAAACAACAGTACTTATGCACTAACTGTTATCAATCTGAAGGGTGTTGCTGTAAGTAAGTCTACCTTTTATTTCATTATTCAAAGGCAAATGGCACAAGTGGTCTCCAATGCATGCTACTTTCGATGAATTGGTCCATAATTTTCTTTTTTTAGTTTATTGGTCCCCAAACTATGCTAGTTTGGATAAATTGATTATCCCCTTCAACTTTTTTTTGAAAATAATAATAAAATAATTCAAGGGCATTATCGGAATAAAATATATGGGGACCAATTTATCCAATATTTTTAAAGTTGATGAATAAATTGGATAAATTGATCCTGTACATTTTATTCCATTAATACCCTCGGATTATTTTATTATTATTTTCAAAAAAAAACATTGACTAACGGTCATCTAACGGGAATTTTTAACAGAATGACCAATTTATCCAAACTAGTAGATTTTGAGGACCAATAAACTTAAAAAAAAAAGAGGACTAATTCATCCAAATTAGCATACATAAGAGACCATTTGTGCCAATTTGGCTTATTCAAATCACTTTCTTGTTTCTTCTCATTGGTTTTACTGTTTGGAATGTCGTAGATAGGGAATGCACTGATAGACGACACGAGCATGGGGGCCGGGTACTATGACCATTACTGGACACATGCCTTGAACTCAGATGAGACGCACTCAAACATCTTCAAATCTTGTGATTTTGCAAACGACACAGCATCTGATGAATGCTATAACTACGTCTTGGAATCGTTCGAGGAGCTGGGAAATATTGATGTCAATAATATGTATGCACCAATCTGCTTGAAACCTGTTCTTGGGAACAGCTCTAGTGGTTCAGTAAGTTCTTGTTAATGGTTAAAGATCTTCTTTTCTGCTGCACCTTCTGAGATGAAGTCTTTCTCTTTCATCGACACGATTAGGTTAGCTTCTATGATCCCTGCTCGGATACGTATGTTAGGTACTACTTGAATACTCCTCGAGTTCAAGCTGCTCTCCATGTAAAGCCCACACCTTGGGAATTCTGCAGGTAAGTGGAATGTATTTTTGTATTGATGGTGATTTGTATGAATCTTTCTTGTTGGATTTCTGCAGATCCTTTTATAACTGGACAGATTGGCAAAGCAATGTTTTGCCTACAATTGAGAATCTCATGGCTAGTGGCTTGAGGGTGTGGTTATACAGGCAAGTACTATAGATTGGAATTTCAAGTAAAATTACGTTTTTGCCCCTTATTTACATAACTAAACTCGAATAGAAAAGGACAAAACGATCCAAATGCAGTGGAAATGCGTAAGACTACAATGTGTTATTTTTGTGAGAAAAAGACTTATATTCTTAAAAAATATTGCACGAAAACCTCTCTCATCAGATTTAAGTAGTTTTACTCATCTAAATTTGAATTTGAAGTACATTTTGTCTTTTTTCATGTATGGATAGAAAGAAATAGATCTAAGCATGATCCTACTTTGGTTTTGCAGTGGAGATATAGACGCGAATGTTCCGGTTACATCCACGCGATACGCTATCAAGAGCCTCAAGCTTCCAATCAAGACTTCTTGGCGCCCATGGTACTTTGAGAATGAGGTAAGATCCATACTATGGTACTCCCTCCGTCCCATTTAACTTACGCGTTTCTTTTCGGCGCGAGATTAAGAAAGTGGATGATAAAATATGAGACATGGATAAATGATAAATGTAAGAAGAGAGAAGATGAGTGAGATTGTGAAAAAATAAATGATAAAGTAGGAGAGAGAAATGATAAAGTATGAGAGATAAATGAAAAAGTAGGAAGGCGAAATAAAAAAGTAAGAGATAATTTAGTAATATTTTTTAAAGTTATTTCCTTTTAAGGACACGTGTCATTTTAAGTAAGACGTTCCGAAAAGAAAAACATATCATTTTAAATGGGACGGAGGGAGTACTAAGTAAGGGTATAAGTGTAATCTTACAACATTATGAGCATATCTCAAAGAAGAAATAACAAAGTGCAGATATTAAGCAAGAAGGGCAAGGCTTGTTATAAGCCAATTTCTAACAATTTTGCGTTGGAATGACAGGTTGGAGGGTACGTGGTAGGATACGAAGGATTGGTTTTTGCGACGGTGAGAGGAGCGGGGCATGTAGTTCCGAGCTACCAGCCTCAGAGGGCGCTGCTCATGATCTCCTCTTTTCTCCAAGGGCTTCTCCCTCCATCTTCTTGATCAGAAATGCAGAAACCGAGTTTCTTGTGATGCAACTGATAAAAACCAAGTAAGTTATATAGCAATGAGGAATATTATCTCTGTTTTGTAATTTCATCTTCTTAACCATGATTGGAGAAATATAATAGCGTTCTGCTTTTATGATTATGATTCTTGTCAATTGCTTTTCTGAGACCTAGTTGTATACTATTCCCTCCATCTCATATGAAGCGATGAGTTTCTTTTCGGAGTGAAAATGAAGAAAGTGGAGGATAAAGTATGAGAGATGAATAGGTAATAAACTAAGAGGGAGAAGATGAGTGAGATAGTAGATGATAAATTAGAAGAGATAGTAGGTGATAAATTGAAAGTTATTTTCTTTTTCGGAAAAGGGTCGTTTCAAATGGGATGTCCCGAAGTAGAAAACAGGTCGCTTCAAATGCGACGGATTGAGTATTATCTAAGAAGTGTGATATACATTTTTTTTTATTTATGAATTTAACCTTTATTACTATAAAAACATTGCAAACAAATTACAAATTACTCTCGAGACCACACAGACATTCTCGTGGGAGAAAACACCACCCCAAACCATGTGAGTGACAAATAAGTGCGAGCCCCAATCATCAAGACTCAAATGATGACAAGCCTAATATCATGTACATGTATAATGTTAAGCACATAAAGCTTGGATCGCCTGAAAATACATGATACTCTGCCTCCATCCATCTTGGAAGTGAGAAAGATTGTGGGCCTCGTTAAAACCTTGCAAGGTGTAAAACCCAATAGAAAAACCACCAAGCAAGAAAAAAAGTACCCCAACTTAGGATGGCCTAGCGGTCAAGGTGGGTGGCCCGGGACCGATAGGTCCTGGGTTCAATTTCCACCAGGACCGCTAGATGTTGCCTATCACCCCCTTACATTAAGGGTGGTTGAACCCTATTGTGTGATTTGCAGGCTACTGCACAAGGAGCGTGGTTTACCCAGTGCGCACCGAAGGTAACGGCTGCAGGTTCCATGAATAAAAAAAAAAGTATCCCAACTTAGGAGGCAAGGAAGGTCGATTAACACGTCTCGAATGAGAATAGAAAATAAAGTATCGTGTAGATGTCTCTCTTTATACTCCATATAATCCTTCCAATGACACATTCTAGAAGACTTGCATTCCTAGCCTACCATATGTGATTTATAGTGGCCATAAGAGCTAGGCGCTTAGCACGTTGAACAATTATCGAACTAACTTGGTCTCTATTCAACCATTTAACTGCACTAAGAATAGAGGAAAGTGGATGGGTAAGACCGAGCCAAGCTTTAAACTCAGACCCTTCCAAACCCTACTAGTCACACTACAAGTAAAGAAAAGATGAGGGTTAGAAAAGAAGAGGGTTAGATTTCGGAAAAATAGAACAAAGAGGGCAAGATGCTTCTACATAAAGGAAGGATAGACAATCAAGGGAGGAAAGTCTTCCCTTAAGAGCCATCCATGCAGTGAAAGAATGCCTCGGAGGGATGTACGATTTTCAAATAAATTTATGCCAGAATCTCCTATCACCGCACAGGTGGAATCAATAGTAACCCATTGTGGTGCCTTTGTTAGCATACCATCCTTGATTGAGAGTAGTCGCTGCCATCGAAGAGTTATTAGCACCCTTAAAAATACGATCTGAAATCACCAGAAGTGTGATATGCTCAATTTAGAGATGTTGTGATTACTCATTTAAGATGGTTGGATACTATGACTTCCCATTTTTTTTTTAATTGTAATTCAAGGTTGTTGGACATAGTTAATTAATTAAGATTTATAAAGCGGCATATTTAAGGGGTGGGTAAGAAAGTCGCCTTAACTTGGTGTTATAATAATATCCATATTGTGAGAAACTTTTTTTTTTTATTTAACAAGGGAAATCTTTGTGTACTGAATGGACTGTTATTTCGATTATAACCCAAGCACCTTAACAGCTCAACCGCCATGTTATCAAAGGTAGAATGTTTATTGAAAGAAATCATTCAACCTTAATTTTTATTAATTTTTTAGAGAAACTAATTTTCATTAGTATCTCGTATATACTATATGATATTTCCATTTTTTTTAATTACAGATTCACCCCGATATCCCTCCCTAAAACCTTCAATCCGTCCCTGATCATTTTTTATTTGTGAGTCGTGGATTTTTTACGACAAAAACCTATCATCGACAAGTAATTGTCACTCCTTGAATTTTTTTTTCATAAAAAATATTTACTAATATATTTATAGGAAGCCCAAGAAATGACCCGCACCTCATTTTCATGTCAAAACTTACTCTATTGTAGAATATCAAATGGATTGCAAGCAAAGAATTCAAACTCGCAAACATAATACCCGAGCATTCCGACCATCCTTTCATATATATAATACTCCATCCGTTCTATAGAAAGTGTCTTATTTTCCTTTTCAAGCCGTTCCATAGAAAATGTCTTGTATCTTAATAAGACAAACAATATGTGACCTAAAATTAACAAGTCAAAAAGTCAAACAATATAAACCGCATAAACATATTTTCTTAATATTTGTGACCCATAGAAAAGAGATACTTTCTATGGAACAGAGGGAGTAGTGTTTTCGAGGTTAGGTGGTTAATCCAAGTGAAAGATAGATTTCTTATACTCCGTTCCACTAGGTCGTTGTCCTCAACCACAATAGATGGGCGTTTAGGGAATTCAAATCATGCGTAGTTTTGTAATTTGGGCACTTCAAGATTCGGAAATGTAACAATCTTTCTCATTTATTTCCAAGAAAAACTCAACTCAAGCATCTCAAATGTATGCAATCACGATTAGGTGACAATTCATTTCGAAATTTGGGATAAAAATATTGGCCGAATTAATCTCAATAAAAGTTTGGTAAAAATATTGGCCGGATTCATTCTTCGAAATCTTTACTTTGAAACTAATTTTATTAATTTTAATATATTTTTTAAATTTTATTGACTAACTATTGACTGACGAAAAAATTGATGAAATGACTAATTTAACCAAATTCAAATTTTTATGAGACCAATTTAATAAAGAAACTTGAATTGAAGACCAATTTGATCAAAAATCAAACATTTTGATCCTATTTAGAATGCTACAAAAAACAAAAAATTATTTGTATTTCATAAATATTGAAACAACAACAATATCAATTTTTAAATATGGGATAAGATATAAGGAAAGAAGGTAGTAATACGGATTGGAGTAAGAAGTTCAATTTTGCGGATTTGAGATTTGGGTAGAAAAGCCTTGATTTGATTAAGTTATTGAAAAATTGAAATTAATATAATTTTAATAAATAATAAAAGGAGAGTTCGTGAATTTGTGATCGAAAATAAGTGAGTGTGGCCACTTTTTAATAATGGAATCAAATTAGAATAATACTTTAAAGGACCAAAATCGAATTACGATACATTAGAACATTAGGATCAGATAGAAATCACGTAAAAAATCAAAATTGATATTCTCTGAAAAGGAACAAGAACCTAGCTGGCTACCTCTATGAATAATTGTATATATATGCTATTATAATATACTAACTTAATTAATATAATCATTAAGCAATAGAAAATCCAGAAATTATAAATACTCAATTATTAAATTATTTCGCACCCCTTAAATGGTGTGCATTAGAACCAAACTCAATCCTATAAAGCAACGATCTTGCAATAGAGGTATTGATTTACATTAAACATTAAGCAAAAAAACAAAAAATAAAATTCATAAAAGGGAAAATTATAAAATACTAATAGACATGAATAACCAAAGAAGTAATCTTTATAAGCAAATCCAAATACATGAATCAACCAAGAGGATGCTCTCCTACAACATCAAAATACTATCAAATATTCGGCCCCTACCTTCTTCTTCCATAATAAACACCACCTTATTCATATCATATTCAATCAATACAAAAACTAAAATATATTCTCTGGGACATGTTTTTTAACGGTATTAAAGAGAAGACTATCTCTACCTTGTCGACGTAGATAGTCAAGCAGCATTCGGAAAGTGGCAGCATCCAATAAAAAGCCCCTTGTAACCATCTCTTCCAAGAGTGGAATTGCACGCTCCACCTCATTGTTTATAAGAAAGCCCTTAACAAATAAGTTGTAGGTCCCACGATCCGGAGAACACCCACATTCTTCCATTTTCAAAAGCAAATCCCTAGACTCATCCATTTCCCCTGCTCGACAATGTGCATCCATAAGAATGTTAAATGTCACGGTGTTGGGCTGCAAACCTTTGGATGAGAGTTCGTCGAAAAGACTCATGGCTTTGTCGAGTCTTTTATCCTTGCACGATCCTTGAATAAGGATATTGTAAGTGACTATGTTGGGAAAGACATGGTTTTCTTCCATCACAGGCAGGAATGACAAAGCTTCATACACACGTTGATTTGTGCATAGACCGTGCAACAAGATATTGTAAGTCCGTATATTAGGGGAAATTGATCGAGCTTGCATTTCGTTGAAAAGCTTCATCCCATCATTGCATCTACCACCTCGAAATAATCCTTGTACCATGGCATTATAAGAAATCACACAATGATTTAACCCTTTGGAAGGGATTTCATGAAACAGACGCAACGCATCATCTAGTTGTCCCTTTCTACGATACCCGTTCATCAAGCTATTATAACTGACAATATCAGGCTTGAGGCCTGAATCCGCTGCCAAATCGAACAACCTTCCGGCTTCAGCTACATGTCCTTGCAGACAATATCCATCAATCAATGCATTGTAAGTGACTATGTCCGGATGAACACCCACTTGCCTCATGATTGTTATAACATTCTTGGCCTCTTTCAACATTCCATCCTTACAATAAGCATTTACTAAAATATTAAAGGTAACCACATTCGGAGAGATCTCACGAGCTGTCATTAACTTTAATAAGTCTTCAACCTCTTTCCATCTGCTAGAGTTGCATAAGCCGTGAATCATTGAACTGTATGTTATGACATTTGGTGAAACATCCTTCTTTGTCAAGTTGGAGAAGAGTTGAAGGGCTTCATCAATCATTCCTTCCTTGCAAAGACTGTCAATTAATGAGTTATAACCACAAATATTTGGTTTGCATCTTTCTTTCTCCAATAAGTTCAGCAAATGATACGCCGTGAGAGTACGCCCGGCTTTGCACAAACCATTTATGACGGTAGAATATGTAACTTCATCCAACTCGTATTGTTTTTCTCTCCACAGCTTCTTAAATAAGATTTCAGCCTCAGCCCCCTTCCCAGGCAGGAAAAGCCCTTTGATGAGGGTGTTGAAGGTTACGACATCAGGTTGGCATCCACGCTTGAAAAAGCTGCCTAAAATTGCAAACCCGAAATCAACCCGATCCAGCCGACAAAGGCAATTAATTGCAACATTTAAGGTGTAGGCATTTACAGGAACTTGTCGTTGAAGCATTTCGTCGAACATTGAGAGGGCAAGAGAGTAATGCTTCATCTTCACAACTGCACCCAACAATTTCGTAAATGCAGAAATAGAAGGGAGGGTTTGACATCTCACCATCTCTCGGAACAACGCAACCGCATCATCCGGCTCTCTTATGCCCGAAAAATCGAATGTGGGGACTGGGGAAAAGTATCTGAATTGTTGATTGGCATTGCAAAATGTGAAGCGAAACTGGGGTACTGGTACGTATGAAGATCTACGAAGAACTGCTCCAGAAATCGCTGCGGTCACACACAGCACTGATTTTGCCATATCCCCCAATTTAAAGATGAATGAAGAGATATAGGGTTTTAATTTTGGGATCTTGGATTTCTGAAGTAGATACACCGATTTAGAAGATGGATAGTGAAGGAAAGTAGGAATTATTGAATATTTTTTACTGGTGTTGGTCGAAAAATGAATGTAGAGAAGAGGAGAGTGAGAATCATGTTTCAAATACTGTTGTGCTAATGAACAGAGATATATTTAATTATTCATTAAAATCTTAATTTAGTTATAAACAATTTAAGGAGTTCGAATGGAAATTATTTCACAATAATCCTTTCTTTTTTATGTGATGATTAAATACTAATGTTTCACGTAGGAAGAAGAGTATTATTTATATAAATACAGGATGTTGTTGAATACTTACACACTATTTCTAATTGATAAATTTAATACGAACTTTAAAATTTGACAAATTTTTCAATGACCCTCATTTTTTTTTGTTGAAATGGATAAAAATAAACAAAGTTAGACTCCTTAAATGCAAAAATAAGCATTCTATACCAAATATGCATTACATGGCCAAAGTTTTTTTTCCACCAATTTCAATAATCTAAAAGCATGTCTATAGCTGTAATATGTTCCCTTCAAATAAATGCATAATTAAATTTAATTTTTTTACACCCACTTGTAGATTATTAAGTATGGCGAAATGCATGATTAATTCTTAAATTTAAATTAGTTATACTTTATAATCGTACTTATTTATTAATTAAGGTTTATATGTGCTCCTAATTATTTTAGTATCCTTCGTGTTTTATTTGTGCCCCAATTATTTAGTAAAGTCATTATAATCATTTTTCAATAATAAATTTATTTATGTAATATATCTATTTATACATCAATCAACATCAATTTACAAAAAATAAAGAAAAAAAATAAGAAATTTATAAAAAGGGTTAAATGCCTATTTCATATATATTTGGCATAATTTGCATGTTTTTGCATTTAAGGTTCCAAATTTACCTATTTTTAATTTTTTTTCCTTTTTTATTGCTTAAATGACTTTGTTTTGTTGATTTGAAAGCCTAAGTGGACCAGAATGTCAATACGTCACTTGAACAATAGGACAATTCTTATCTTCAATAAAAAAAGGTTCCCCTTTATTTAGATTCTCAGTGCGCACTGAAAGTAGCGGTTGTGGGTTCCACATATAAAAAAAAAAATTATTACATTCTAATAAAACGTAGACCTCGGACTTAGCATTCTGAGGTCTAAAAAATTAAGTTTGAAAGCATGTCTTGAATTGCACAAACTAAAAAGTTCTTATATTAATTAGCCAAATTTTAATATTCGTGTTAAATTTACAAATTTAGGATAGTTCTTGATTTATTTTATCAGTACGAAATAGAAAACGCATTTTTGTCATTATTCTGAAAAACAAAGTACTATAATTTACTAGAAAGGAAAATAAAAGAGTTATGCATATTAAAATGGATTGAATTTCCGGTTGTAATTGGGCAAGGAAAACAAATTACTATAAATAATAATTAATTAAAAAAAGCATCTTTATGTGGGCAATTTATCATTTGGCTCAAATTCGATGACCACTTGTGGCCACCAATAACGCGGCGATAATCCGACTTCTGTAATATATGTGTAATATATTTAAGCCGCCGATAATCCGGCGGCTGTCCAACTTCAGCAATCGCCTCTCATTCCGACGACCAGAGAAAAAAAGGGAAAAAAAATCCCAAATCCCCCAAAACATCCCAATTAGAGAACCCTAATTATCTTTCCCCTCTCTCTGCAAACCGACCGTCTCCTCAGATCTCCAGCCGATCGCCTCCCAATCCATCGCCATTCACACAACCCGATGCGTCTCGCCTGAAAAAGCAGCGGAGATTTCAGCTGAAAGAATGGCGGAAACGCTCGATAGGACGCCGAACCAGACGTCGCCGACGCGATCGAGCTCGGTGGCGGAGACCGTGAACGGGTCCCACCGGTTCGTGATACAGGGTTACTCGCTGGCGAAAGGCATGGGCGTCGGGAAACATATAGCGAGCGAGGAATTCACGGTGGGAGGGTATAAATGGGCGATTTATTTGTACCCCGACGGGAAGAATCCGGAGGATAATTCGACCCGAGACCACACAGACATTCTCGTGGGAGAAAACACCACCCCAAACCATGTGAGTGACCAATAAGTGCGAGCCCCAATCATCAAGACTCAAATGATGACAAGCCTAATATCATGTACATGTATAATGTTAAGCACATAAAGCTTGGATCGCCTGAAAATACATGATACTCTGCCTCCATCCATCTTGGAAGTGAGAAAGATTGTGGGCTTCGTTAAAACCTTGCAAGGTGTAAAACCCAATAGAAAAACCACCAAGCAAGAAAAAAAGTACCCCAACTTAGGATGGCCCAGCGGTCAAGGTGGGTGGCCCGGGACCGATAGGTCACGGGTTATTCATCGGGACCGCTAGATGTTCTTTGTCGCTTACATTAAGGGTGGTTGAGCCTCTTGTGTGATTTGCGAGGCTTGCAAAGGAGCGTGGTTTATGCAGCTTGCACCGAAGGTAACGGCTGCGGGTTCCATGAATAAAAAAAAAAAGTATCCCAACTTAGGAGGCAAGGAAGGTCGATTAACACGTCTCGAATGAGAATAGAAAATAAAGTATCGTGTAGATGTCTCTCTTTATACTCCATATAATCCTTCCAATGACACATTCTAGAAGACTTGCATTCCTAGCCTACCATATGTGATTTATAGTGGCCATAAGAGCTAGGCGCTTAGCACGTTGAACAATTATCGAACTAACTTGGTCTCTATTCAACCATTTAAGCGCACTTAAGAATAGAGGAAAGTGGATGGGTAAGACAGAGCCAAGCTTTAAACTCGAGACCCTTCCAAACCCTACTAGTCACACTACAAGTAAAGAAAAGATGAGGGTTAGAAAAGAAGAGGGTTAGATTTCGGAAAAATAGAACAAAGAGGGCAAGATGCTTCTACATAAAGGAAGGATAGACAATCAAGGGAGGAAAGTCTTCCCTTAAGAGCCATCCATGCAGTGAAAGAATGCCTCGGAGGGATGTACGATTTTCAAATAAATTTATGCCAGAATCTCCTATCCCGCTACGAGGTGGAATCAATAGTAACCCATTGTGGTGCCTTTGTTAGCATACCATCCTTGATTGAGAGTAGTCGCTGCCATCGAAGAGTTATTAGCACCCTTAAAAATACGATCTCAAATCACCAGAAGTGCGATATGCTCAATTTAGAGATGTTGTGATTACTCATTTAAAATGGTTGGATACTATGACTTCCCATTTTTTTTTTAATTGTAATTCAAGGTTGTTGGACATAGTTAATTAATTAAGATTTATAAAGCGGCATATTTAAGGGGTGGGTAAGAAAGTCGCCTTAACTTGGTGTTATAATAATATCCATATTGTGAGAAACTTTTTTTTTTATTTAACAAGGGAAATCTTTGTGTACTGAATGGACTGTTATTTCGATCATAACCCAAGCACCTTAACAGCTCAACCGCCATGTTATCAAAGGTAGAATATTTATTGAAAAAAATCATTCAACCTTAATTTTTATTAATTTTTTAGAGAAACTAATTTTCATTAGTATCTCGTATATACTATATGATATTTCCATTTTTTTTAATTACAGATTCACCCCGATATCCCTCCCTAAAACCTTCAATCTGTCCCTGATCATTTTTTATTTGTGAGTCGTGAATTTTTTACGACAAAAACCTATCATCGACAAGTAATTGTCACTCCTTAATAATACTTTGAAAAATCTCAAATCTCAAATCTCAAAATATTAATATTTTTGTTGGTGACTTGGTGTATGACATTTCAATTGAATTTTTTTTTCATAAAAAATATTTACTAATATATTTATAGGAAGCCCAAGAAATGACCCGCACCTCATTTTCATGTCAAAACTTACTCTATTGTAGAATATCAAATGGATTGCAAGCAATGAATTCAAACTCGCAAACATAATACCTAAGCATTCCGACCATCCTTTCATATATATAATACTCCATCCGTCCTATAGAAGTGTCTTATTTTACTTTTCGAGCCGTTCCATAGAAAATGTCTTGTATCTTAATAAGACAAACAATATGTGACCTAAAATTAGCAAGTCAAAAAGTCAAACAATATAAACCGCATAAACACATTTTCTTAATATTTGTGCCCCATAGAAAGGAGATACTTTCTATGGAACAGAGGGAGTAGTGTTTTCGAGGTTAGGTGGTTAATCCAAGTGAAAGATAGATTTCTTATACTCCGTTCCACTAGGTCGTTGTCCTCAACCACAATAGATGGGCGTTTAGGGAATTCAAATCATGCGTAGTTTTGTAATTTGGGCACTTCAAGGTTCGGAAATGTAACAACCTTTCTCATTTATTTCCAAGAAAAACTCAACTCAAGCATCTCAAATGCATGCAATCACGATTAGGTGATAAAGTATGAGAGAGAAGATGAGTAAGATAATGAGAGAGTAAGAGTGAAAGATGATAAAGTATGAGAGATAATGTAATAAAGTAGGAGAGAGAAGATGATAGAGTAGGAGTAATTTTTTACCAAATTAGGAAAGTGGCCACAAATAATGGGACACCTCTTTCGAGAAAGTGAGCCACAAATAGCGGGACGGAGGGAGTAATAAAATAATTCAAGGGCACTATCGGAATAAAATGTACGGGGGACCAATTTATACAATATTTTTTAAGTTTATGAATAAATTTGATAAATTGATCCGTACATTTTATTCCAATAATACCTCGGATTATCTTATTATTATTTTTAAAAAAACCGTTGACTAACGGTCATCTGACGGGAATTTTTAACAAAATGACCAATTTATCCAAACTAGCATAATTTAAGGACCAATAAACTTAAAAAAGGTAAGAAGATCGCGCCACTCACTCTTTTTTGTTATTTAGTTTCCACAAATCATTCTCACGGGATTTCTGCTTTTTTAGTTGAAAAATAGCTGTTCTGAATTAGTTCTCGACGTAATTTTCAGTAATTTTGGGGATTTATCAAATTCACATCAATATTTAATGCTGTTTCAAGCTGATTTTGCAATTAGGGATAATCTTAATCTTGTGAAGATGGTGTGGATAGATTGTATAACAGCTCTGCTTCTGTCGTGTCTTCTTCTTCTGTAGTAAAGATTATTGGTAGATATGCTATTGTTTTTAAGGTGATTCAGAAATCTTGAACACACTATTCTTCTTGTGGTGTGGTGATTGCTAATAGAGAGCTAAGTATGATTTAGTTCTTATTAGAGATCAAGACAGATTTGTATATTAGCTTGTTGGATAGTTAATATGCAGTTGTTACACGTCATCATACGGTCAGATTCTCTGCTTGCTCACAAACTCATCTATGGTGGAGATCAAAGGGCTTGACTTGGAAGTTAAGTAATGCAGTTTTCCATATAGATAGTGGTGTGTGTGTGGATGGTTATTAAGAGTTGGTTATTTTCAACTCAATTTAGAGAGAAAAAGAAAATAGAGAGAGTTGCAGAGAGAGCTTCTGGAGAGGTGAATGAGAGTAACCATCTCCTTCTGTAATCATTGATTTTTTCATTTCTCGTTCATAGTGAAAGTGATCCAGACATCCCTCCCGTGCAGTAGGTTAATCCGAAGCACGTAAAATTCCCCGTGTTCTTTATTTTCTTGTCATTCTTGAATTTGTTTTTTGGTTGATGTGTTTTGCATGCTTAAGGTCTTAGATTATTTCTTGTGCATGTATTATCGATCCATCTTGGTGATAGGTTTATTGTAATGTAATAAATAATCATAACACTTCTATTGGTTATTAGTTGCAGAAAGGAAGCAGAAGAATCCGCAGCCGGAAGTTAGGAACTGGAGGATCTTGAGAGACGTCGGAAACTTGGTTCCGGTGCCTGCAGCTGAGGATCTCACGAGCTGCCATTAACTTTAATAAGTCTTCAACCTCTTTCCATCTGCTAGAGTTGCATAAGCCATGAATCATTAAGCTGTATGTTACGACATTGGGTGAAACACCCTTGTCCGTCAATTTGGAGAAGAGTTGAAGGGCTTCATCAACCATTCCATCCTTGCAAAGACTGTCAACTAATGTACTATAACCACAAATATCTGGTTTGCATCTTTCTTTCTCCAATAAGTTCAGCAAATGATACGCCGTGAGAGTACGCCCGGCTTTGCACAAACCATCTATGACGGTAGAATATGTAACTTCATCCAACTCGTATTGTTTTTCTCTCCACAGCTTCTTAAATAAGATTTCAGCCTCAGCCCCCTTCCCTGCAAGGAAAAGCCCTTTGATGAGGGTGCTGAAGGTAACAACATTTGGTTCGTATCCAAGCTTGAAAAAGTTGCCTAAAATTGCAAACCCGAAATCAACCCGATCCAGCCGACAAAGGCAATTAATCGCAACATTTAAGGTGTAGGCATTTACAGGAACTTCTCGTTGAAGCATTTCGTCGAACATTGAAAGGGCAAGAGAGTAATGCTTCATCTTGACAACTGCACCCAACAATTTCGTAAATGCAGAAATAGAAGGGAGGGTTTGACATCTCACCATCTCTCGGAACAACGCAACCGCATCATCCGGCTCTCTTATGCCCGCAAAATCGAATGTGGGGACTGGGGAAAAATATCTGAATTGTTGATTGGCATTGCGAAATGTGAAGCGAAACTGGGACTCAGTAGCAGAAATAAGTGTTACTGGTACGTATGAAGATCTACGAAGAACTGCTCCACAAATCGCTGCAGTCACACACATCACTGATTTTGCCATATCCCCCAATTTAAAGATGAATGAAGAGATATATGGTTTTAATTTTGGGATCTTGGATTTCTGAAGTAGATACACCGATTTAGAAGATGGAAAGTGAAGGAAAGTAGGAATTATTGAAGATTTTTTACTGGTGTTGGTCGAAAAAATAAATGTAGAGAAGAGGAGAGTGAGAATCTTGTTTCAAATACTGTTGTGCTAATGAGCAGAGATATATTTAATTATTCATTAAAATCTTATAATTTAGTTATAAACAATTTAAGAAGTTCGAATGGAAATTAAAGTTAAATTTCGATAAAGTAATATTCGATAAAGTTATAATTTCGTTAAAATAATAATTTCTTTCAGTCCGATAATTTCTTTCGTTAAAATGTAGAGAAGAGGAGATTGACATGCACTAAAATAATATTCGATAAAATAATAACCTCGTTAAATGAATATTTTTTCTCTGTTTCAAGATTATTACTTTATCGATGTTTAATTGTAGTTCAGATACTCCTTTCTTTTTATGTGATGATTAAATACTAATATTTCACATAGGATGATGAGTATTATTTATATAAATATAGGGATGTTGTTGAAATAATTATATACTATTTCTAATTGATAAATTTAGTAGGAACTTTAAAATTTGGCAATTTTTTTGAATTTTTTGCAATTCAGGACATGCAATGATCCTCATTTTTTTTTTTCTGACTGCTTAAACGACGTTGTTTTATTGATTTGGATGCCTAAATGGACCAAAGTGTCAATACGACCTTGTTTTGATGCCACTTGAACAATATTGACATCTTGCTAATTTCTGCGGCTTTAATTTATTAACAAAGAAAAAAAAAAGACAATTATTGTCTTCTATACAAGAAAGACTGATTCTTATCTTCAATAAAAATAAGATTTTGTACATTCCACGTAGGCGTCGTACTTAGCATTATGAGGTTATAGAAAAATTAAGTATAAAAGTATGTTTTGAATTGCAAAAATTATAAAATTCTTACTGTAATTAACCAATTTTTAATATTCGTGTTAAATTTACAAATTTGGGATAATTCGTGGTTTATTTCATCAATACCAATTAGAAAATATAATTTTGTCATTAAAGGAAAATAAGAGTTATGCATATTAAAATGGATTGAATTTCCGGTTGTAATTGGACAAGGAAAACAAATTACTATAATAATAATAATAATTAATAATAAAAAAGCATATTTATGTCCAATATATCTAAGCCGCCGTAATCCGGCGGCTGTCCAACTTCAATAATCGCCTCTCATTCCAACGACCAGAAAAAAAAGGAAAATTTCCCAAATCCCCCAAAACATCTCAATTAGAAAACCCTAATTCTCTTTCCCCTCTCTCTGCAAACCGACTGTCTCCTCCGATCTCCAGCCCATCGCCTCCCAATCCATCGCCATTCACACAGCCCGATGCGTTTCGCCTGAAAAAGCAGCGGAGATTTCAGCTGAAAGAATGGTGGAAACGCTCGATAGGACGCCGAACCAGACGTCGCCGACGCGATCGAGCTCGGTGACGGAGACCGTGAACGGGTCCCACCGGTTTGTGATACAGGGTTACTCGCTGGCGAAAGGCATGGGCGTCGGGAAACATATAGCGAGCGAGGAATTCACGGTGGGAGGGTATAAATGGGCGATTTATTTCTACCCCGATGGGAAGAATCCGGAGGATAATTCGACCTACGTGTCGGTGTTCATAGCGCTGGCGAGCGAGGGTACGGATGTGCGGGCGCTGTTCGAGCTCACGCTCATGGATCAGAGCGGGAAAGGGAAGCATAAGGTGCATAGCCATTTCGATAGGTCGCTTGAGAGCGGACCTTATACGCTTAAATACCGCGGTAGCATGTGGTAAGTTTCCGTTTATTTCTTGGCGTTCTTGCAGCAGGATGCAATAAATCCCAAGTCGGTTGGACGATGAATTGTTGGGGTTATGCAATGTTATTGGGATTGTTATGTTCTTAATTCAAATCTTTGAGTATACTAGTGCAATAGTTGAGTTATTCTCTTGGTTTTCTGTGTATATATGCCTGCAAATTTGTTAATTAATAGAACAAATCTATGTGGATGAGTAAATTATTGTCTTGTATGTTTATCTCGTGTTAATGACATATTCTGATGTGTAGGCTTCTGTTCTGGAGCCGAATTTGTTGCCCTGCATGAATTGCATATTTTTCCAATTTCTCGGCCTATTTGGTTTAGGTGTGATCGAAATTTTAAGTTGAGTGTTGAAATGGGGATAAATGAACTTAAATTTCTTAGCTCATTCACAGTTTGTACTAACTCTATGCTTGCATGTTGACATTGTTCAGTTAAAGGTGTTGATTATGTCTATGGTTGTGTATAGGTCGCGGCTGTTAATTAGATCTTTCATGAATAAAAGGAACCCCCTCTTTGGAGGTAAAGAAGATTTAATTAGATTGTTCAGTATGGTTGAGATTGAGATCAAGTAGTCTACATCAAAATATTAATGAAGAACCTAATCAGATGCTCGTTGGATTGTGCATATTAGACTTAGATTAGTCAGTAGTACCTTCAATCAACTTTCTTGTGGGCTTTTGGATAATTAAGGTTTTTCTTTATTTTATAACACTTTCAAGCCACCAGAGATTGCGCCAAAAGTTTCAGGGAAACGAAAGACTTGAATGGAGGACACAAAGTCTTGAGAGTAGGAACATAAAAATTAACTTTGCAATTAATATGCGTTAATGTGTGAACTATTTTAATATTCTTTAATAAGGGTTAAGTAGGTGGACCTTCTTTCCAAACATGAAGTTCTAATGTCTCGTGTACCTTAATTCAGGGGATACAAGCGCTTTTTCAGGAGAGCTATGCTTGAAACATCAGATTATCTTCAAGATGATTGCTTGAAGATCAACTGCACTGTCGGGGTGGTTGTTTCTGCTATTGACTGCTCAAGGTTACACTCAATTCAGGTGCCAGATTCTGATATTGGGTCACATATTGGCATGCTTCTAGAAAACATGGAAGGTTCGGATATTACATTTAATGTTTCCGGAGAAAGATTCCATGCCCACAAGTTGGTGTTAGCCGCTCGCTCGCCCAAATTCCTGTCTGAGCTTCTTGAAGGAGTGGATACAGAAGTGGAAGAGGTTATGGTGCCAAACATGAAACCTAAAGTTTTTAAGGTTAGTGGATTTTATATGTCCGATGTGTCTGTATGGGTCCTATTTGAGTTAGCGTATTACCTAAATGTTAGCTTTCTCGGATACTGGAATAAGCAAATTTCTTCGATTTTTTGACAGGCATTGCTGCACTTTATCTACATAGATGACTTGACTGAAAATGAGCTTATAGCATCTACTTCTTGTTCTTCTCCTTCGATAGCTGACACCTTAACTGGGAAGTTGCTAGCAGCAGCTGATCACTATGACTTAGAACGGCTCAAGAGGATATGTGAATCTCATCTATGCAAGGATATATCCGTAAATTCAGTAATGCAAGTACTTGCTTTGGCAGACCGTTATCATGCTGCGGAATTGAAAGATGTGTGCCTTAAATTTGCTGCTGAGAACCTATCAGGTATATGAGCTTCTCCGTATTCTTCACCCCGTAATTAATTTGGGATTTTGTTATTAATGATTGAAGAGATATCATTGTTCGTTTCTATAGCGGTCATTGCATTTAGGGCTCGTTGGAATCCCTTTTAGTACTGCATTTGATTGTTGTTGCCTTTTGTGTTTGATTGTTGTTCTTGATTTTTGTGTTGGATTTGTTAACTCATTGTTATATACGTCTTCCGTGATTCGTACTGCAGCTGTGATGCGTTCGGATGGGTTTGAATACTTCAAAGACAACTGCCCATCTCTGCAGTCTGAGCTCTTGAAGACTGTGGCTGGGTGTGATGAAGATTGCAGCAATGGTGGTGGCAAGTCTGCAAGTGTTTGGGCTCAGCTCTCGGACGGCGGCGGAGACGACGACAGCAGCAGGAGGGTCAGGCAACGAACTTGATTTTTTGGAAGTAGGAAGATTGGTTAATGTATAACAAATTGTAATTAGCCAGTGTTGAATTACTCTTAACTAGTTATGGTTGTGGCTGGCTGCTGCATCCTTCTGTGTCTTCATCTTGTGTGGGATATTAGAAAGAGAGAAAATTCTTGCTAATTTGTGCTTGTAACCCAAATTAATGTTTAAATCAAGATTTTACTATGACTCCAATTTTAGAGAGACGCGAAAGCCAAAGCCAATGGGGTCGCTTGTGTAACTGGATAACCAGCACTGAAAACCGACTTTACATTGGATGGTTTGGTGTTTTGATGATCTCTACCTTATTGACCGCAACTTGTTCAATAGTTCTGTCAATCGTTATCTAGGCACAAGATGGGCTATTCATAATTACGGGTGAAATGTGTAAATGTAGAATTATATAAAGAACAGATAGGATCTTTAATTTTGGAGGATAATAATAATTTCAAAAAATATAGATAAATTTGAACAATTTAAGAGTAGTGGCTCCCTAAATTCGTCTCTGTTTTTGAATTTTTCGAACGTGTATGGATAATTAGTTTTGTTTTATTTACATTTTCTATGTAAGATTGTTGTTTGTACACATATAGCAACCGCAGATTTCTTTGGTACTAAAAAACTTATTTTAGACATTTCTACTTATATTCTTTCACTTTCTCTATTAATGTGTATTTTTTTAGGTTGTCACGTTATTAGTGTTCTATTTTCTAAAATAACAAAAATAATTCGTCATTCTAATGAAGTGGATCTCACCTTACTCACTACCACCCTACATTTTTATACTATTTTTCTTTCTAAAGTCTTATCTCTTATACGATTCCGATTCCCTCTAACTCAGAAATTTATGATTTTTAAATTTTTTAAAAATTTCAAATTATTTATTCAATAACAACGTGAAAAAACAGGGGAAAAAAATTAATCATGTCATAATAAAATTAGGATGAATTATTATTCTTTCTCACCGACCAGTCTCGAAAATTGTATCAATTTCTTAATATAATTAACTCATAAAATATACACCTAAACAAAGTTTATTAATCTTCGTGTTGAAAATAAAGAGAACGTTAATAACGGGACGGAGGGAGAATTAAGTGTTTAGGTTGTGGCCGAATATCACAAATTTGAAATCCACCACGTCGTCATGTGATTCCATAACGTGGTTAGCTTATGATAGTTTTTATTTCTTATAGTTTGCATGCTATTACATAAAAGCAAAGTTTACTAGCGGTTGCTTAATCTCCGTGCCCTATAGAAATGATTTTACGGAGTCTACAAATAATATTTAGATTATTACCAATAATCAGGATAAATATATAAAATTGAGACAAATGTGGGATTCCCGATCAGATGGGCCACACGAAACGATGGACTTACTTTTATATCCCCACGTATCAGCCATTGGAGCAATCTCAGCCGTTCGATCAAGATCAACGGCTCGAACGCTCGCGCCCACTGAACTCATCTGGTATACACGCGACACCCACCCACTCTCCTTCTCTCTCTTGTTTCCCATGCGACGTCGCCGGTGCTCCTCTAAACGCCGCCGTACTGTCGTTTCCGACAGTTCAATTGGAGCCCTAGAATCCCAATTTCGCCTAATTTATCACGTAATCTGAGAAATAGTTTGTCTTTTCGGCGTCTTCGGCGTGGATCATAGGTATTTGTTTCTGATTTCATATTCAGCGTCCACTTTCTATGTTTACATTTATTGGAAAATCCTTTATATATGATTGTTAAATTTCTGTGTTCATGATCTTTGTTAGTCTGCATAACACAATTTTGAAGTGATTGCCAACGCTTATTATATTGTAAGCAATTTATTGCAGTTATAGGAAATAATCAATTGTTAATAAGGAAATTTCACAGTCGTAATGATCATGTACGAACACGTACTTCACATACTGATTAATGCATGATTGTGTGAGCAGATTTGAGATGCTGCTTGAAGTTTTAATATACTTGTGTGGGTGGAAGAACTTATGAAGATTTTAAATTTTGAGGGATTACGAAGTTAAATGCCCGTTTAGCGGATGTCTTTTTGTTAGTTTCTGAATATCTGAGGTTCATCATATTGTGTTTGTGAAGCAATGGTAATATGAGTGTAATTAGGGCTTTACCTTCTTAGTCTTCAAGGGTATGAACTGCTGAATTCATGCTAATTTTGCATATGTGCTGAGAAAAAGATGTTAGGAAGGCCGCTAGCTTGTGGTTTTCTGCGGAAACTCGATATTGTGAAAGTGGGATAAAGTGGTTCCCTTATGGATGCTGAATTGATAGGTGACAAAGAGGGGAATAAGGGCCAACAAGGGGGGATGGCAGATGTTGGTGATGATGATTCTAATAGTAGCAGAGATGTGGATGCGTTTGGGCAGTCGCTGGTTGAAGATGGTAATTTTCTTGAACCGCATGTTGGGATGGAATTCGATTCCGTAAACGCAGCAAAGATATTTTATGAAGACTATGCAAGAAACGTGGGGTTTAAATCTCAAGTTCGCTCTGATTGTTCAACCTCTAGGGAGTTTTTGTGTTCGAGGGATGGGTTAAAGAAAAGAGGCGGTGAGAGCTGTGGGGCAATGCTGAGAATTGAACTGATGGGTAAAAACAAATGGGTTGTGACAAAATTCGTGAAAGATCATAGTCACACCTTTGTTGGTCATGGGAAGTTGCGTTACCTCAGACCTAAGAGACATTTTGCTACCACCACAAACAGCGTGGCAGAAGCTTTTCAAGGTATAGACATAGTTCCTAGCGGTGTCATGTATGTATCCGTAAATGGGAATGGCGTTTCTTCAGAAATTAACCATGTAGGGAAGAATATGACTGCTTCCGGATCAAATCATACGGTTAAAAACATGGGGTCAGTGCCCTTTACGCCAGGATATTCCATCCAAAGAAGGACGTTGGGTAGGGATGCTCAGAATCTCCTTGATTATTTTAAGAAGATGCAGGCAGAGAATCCCGGGTTTTACTACGCTATACAACTTGATGAAGAGAATCGCATGGCTAATGCATTTTGGGCAGACTCTAGGTCAAGGAGAGCTTACAGTCATTTCGGAGATGCAGTTATTCTGGATACGACGTACAGGATAAATCAATACAAAGTACCATTTGCTCCGTTCACGGGGAGTGAACCATCACGGCCAATCTATTTTATTTGGTTGTGCGCTACTTTTTGATGAGTCTGAAGCGACCTTTGTGTGGCTATTTAAAACATTTCTGGCTGCCATGGATAACCGTAGACCTGTGTCCTTGACCACAGATAAGGACAGAGCCATACAGACGGCAGCTGCACAGGTGTTTCCTGAAGCCCGCCATTTAGTAAACAAATGGAATGTGCTAAGAGAAGGGCATGATAGAATGGCTCATGTATGTCTTGCACATCCCAACTTTCAGGTGGAGCTCATCAACTGCATCAACATGACTGAGACGATTGGAGAATTTGAATCATTTTGGCTTTCTATCCTTGAAAAGTATGATCTGAAGAGAAATGAGTGGCTTCAGTCTATATATGATTGGCGCAAGAAATGGGTGCCCGTTTATTATCGGGACTCCTTCTTTGCTGCCATTTCCCCAAGTATTGGATTTGAGAGCTCGTTTTTCGATGGCTATGTAAATCAACAAACTACACTGCCAATGTTCTTTAAACAATATGAAATAGCTTTAGAGAACTCATTTGAGAGGGAAGTAGAAGCCGATTGGGATACGGTATGCACCACTCCGTTGCTAACACCTTCCCCAATGGAAAAGCAGGCTGCTAGCTTGTATACAAAGAGAATATTCTCGAAATTTCAAGAAGAGTTAGTCGAGACATTTGTATATACTGCAAATAAAGTGGATGGAGATGGGCATACTAGTACGTTCAGGGTTGCGAAATATGAGGACGACCAGAAAGCCTATTTTGTCAAACTCAATATTGCAGAAATGAAAGCAAATTGTACCTGTAAGATGTTCGAGTATTCTGGCATCTTATGTAGACATATCTTGACAGTTTTCACCGTAACCAATGTACTTACCTTGCCATCCCATTACATCTTAAAACGGTGGACCAAAAATGCTAAAAGCATTGTAGCTGATGAACAATGTGAGCTGCAGGGTCATGAATCTCTGGTGGCGAGATATAGTAATTTATGCAAGGAAGCAATTAGATTTGCCGAAGAAGGGGCTATATCATCAGAGACATACACTGCAGCCCTTCATAGTCTTAGAGAAGGGTGGAAGAAGGTAGCTGCTGTTAAAAAAACTGTAGCAAGAACTGCACCTTCTAGCTCACAGCTTGGCGGACGGACTTATGATGAAAATAGAGCATCTGCAGCAAATCACGAAATTACACCTGTACTCTGGCCACATCAAGATGAAATAGTTCGGCGCGTTAATCTTAATGATACTGGTGTTCCCAGTCAAACTCTTTCAGATTCGAATGTCCCAAGCATGGCCCCAGTTTCTCTTAACCGTGATGGCGGCCATTCTGATAACATGGTATTGCAAATCCGGATGAAATTTCTGTAGAAATGAATTATCTCTAAGGAAATTGTTTAATCTCTCTTTTGTATGTTGGTCTACAGTTGATACTTCCTTGTCTCAAGTCAATGACTTGGGTAATGGAGAATAAGAACTCGACTCCAGCTAACAAGGTAGCTGTAATCAGCCTGAAGGTATGTGTTCCTCTTCGACGACCGCATTCCAGATTGTTGGTGCACCTCTAGCTATTATTCTTTCTTTCTCCATTTCAGTCTTTTGGAAATCTCGATTTTATTAAGATGAAGGAAGAGGATTACTGTAATGTAGCTAAAGCTGTTTAAAAGCAAGAGTAAAAAATTAAAGTCAAGAAGAAGAAAAATATACTCCCTCCGTCCCATTATTAATGTCCCACTTGCCTTTTTTGGTTGTCCCATTATTTATGTCTCATACCAAATAAAGAAACAAATGAGTGGACCACAATCCATCTAAAGAAGTGGACTCCACCTCTTTATACTTTTACAACATAACTTTACACCTTTACATCCACTTCCGTGTCCAATCACAATGGGACATAAATAATCAGAAATTGGAATCTGATTAGTTAATGTTATTACAACGTTCAAGGACCAAACTCTGTAATAGAATGGTTTGATGTTTCTGTTAGAAGTTTTTTTGGTTATTCTCTTGATGGCTTTAAATACTTTTGTCACTTCTATGCAACCGACTTTAATGAATAAGTTCGATATTTGCTTCCTTCTAATTTACTTGTTTCTGCTGCCTCTTCAGTTACAAGACTATGGCAAGACCCCAGCAGGAGAACCTGAGGTAAAGTTCTCGCTGTCAAGGGTCACTCTGGAGCCCATGTTGAGGTCCATGGCCTACATTAGTGAACAACTCTCAAGCCCTGCCAACAAGGTTGCCGTTATCAATTTGAAGGTTTGTGGTTCTTAAATTTGATACTGAGTTGGATAAATTGTTTATTTACCCTTCCATTTTGCATGGTTCCACCTTCTCAATGGACAAAGGGGATGTGAATCTAGGACCCTGATATAGTTTGAGATACTTAGTTAATCTACACCGTAATTTTTTATGTCGATTTTGAAGCATCACTCGACTAATTCTAGAATCGGAAGATGGGATAAATATACTGAAATGTTCCATCATTTTAGAATTGAGGCAATACAAGATGAGGAATGGTCTCTGCGGAAATCGCATGCTTGTTTAATGTAGTTGGCAGCAATCTAGACGAGAATCGCTAGTTGTTTGTTTGCATACTTACAGATCTTTCCTGGCATACCTACGCTGGGTTGGCATTTTATTAGAGTTGCATCTCAATTTCATGTTGTCGCTAAAGTGTTTTACTGTTTAACTTATCCGTATTGCCATGTAAATGGGTTCCTATAAACTTCACGTGAGCGTTATGCTGGTTTTGAATTTCTGTGAAAAATCTCACCGTATGATTGCGGTTTAGTTTGTTACCATAAGATGAAGCATCATAATTTCCTAACTACAATTCTCTCAAAACCAAAATAACTCTTAACGTTTTCGATGCCATAATCATTCTGTTCATGTAATCTGCTCTTGTTCAGCTTCAAGACGCGGAGACAACCTCAGGAGAATCAGAAGTGAAGTTTCAGGTTTCAAGGGATACTTTAGGCGCCATGTTGAGATCAATGGCCTATATCCGTGAGCAGCTTTCGGATGCTGTAAGTATTCTTGACCTGATGGCAATATACATTTTTGTTTTGTCACAATCTACTCTATTACCTTATAATAAAGTTGCATATCTTTTACATAAGACACCTTTTCTTTCCTCTATTTTGCCAGATCTCATGGAATAGCTTGTGGAATTATAGAATTATCGAACGCACCTTCACCCCAACATAACATGCATATTTGTGTTCATTCAAGTAGCTTAACTCGTGCAATTTGATTCCTGAGTTCATGTCTTTCTTATGCTCCCTCTGCCCCATTAAAGTTGTCCAGTATACCTTTTCGTGCCGTCCCATTAAAGTTGTCTTGTTTCCATTTTTAGTAAATTATTACACACTTTATTTGAGGCCCACAACTTTATACAACTATACACACAATGAATAACTCTCTTTGAAAACCGTGTCTAGAAGAAAGTGGACAACTTCAATGGGACGGAGGGAGTAATCATCTGTGTTTACGAGTATCGAACTACACTATGTGGACATTCTTATTTCTACCTGTTGATTCATTTATCAGCATTTTCTTAATTTGTCTAACATGCTACTGAAATTACTTAGCACCTCTAAATGGAGAGTTATTGTTACAGAAAAGGTCTGTACCCCAAATTGCCGTTGTAATTGTTCTTGTTCTCCCCCAAATTAGCCTTCATTCAGTTATTATGCAAATTGTATATTGGTAACTATTTACTATCAATCCCTCATCTTAACAATGACCTTTTTCTTGACTGATACGTTCTTATCGTTGCAGATCGAGCCTAAACAAGATAATCCAACAAAAAGACCGCGAAAGTAGGGGCCTTCTTGTGTCGCGCATACACACGTGAAAGCATAGGTACCGCTGGTTTTGCTTTATTCTCATAACACCATTGACCTGAACTCTCTCCTGCATTCTAAACCTACTGGATCTTGGCTTCCAGTCTAATCTTGCTTGCTGTTCTCATGTTTGTTTATGTGATTTTTTTTCTGTATTTTTGTTTTCTTCCACTGGTTAATTGTTATCATGGTCCAGATTGTATGATATGTAGATGACTCTTTGTACATTGATTTAGATGGTTTTGTAGATTGGGATTGCTACACTTACTTTTGTATCTATATACTGGTTTAATTAATGTTAGATATTTCTATTAGCATTCTACACAATAAATATGAATCCCATATATTTTTGTAACAGATGAAACATGTTATCCACTGCAAATCTTGTCCTAAAAATAAAGGATTAAAAGCGTTAAATCCCATCAACTATTGACTTTGTGTAGCCCTTTTAACTTTGAAAATATTTACTCTCTGACTGTAAATAGGGGAGGGGGTTGTGTTGGGGGGAGGGGGGGCTCGTGTGCCACCACCCTCGGACTTTTGTATAATACCACAAACACCCCAATATTTACCTTTAAAAAAAAATTCTAGTCCTTCAATTCGCTTCCCAATTTTGTAATTTATATTTTTGCCTTAGAAGATAATAATTATAAGCGAAAATTTATATTTCATAACTTATATTTTTGCTTCAGAAGATAATAATAACCTTTTGGGTTTATATATCGTAGATTTTAATTCTATAAAAAACGTCGGTTACAATTTTAAAATGTCCAAGAATATATTATTATTTGATGATTTTTGTATTTTATTGATACTGATTATGTTTGATGTTCTTATATGTACTTTTTGTTATACTATAAACCAAAAAAAATATTCTCAGGGGTTTCGCCTCCGAACCCCCGATAAATTACGCCCCTCGGGCAATAAATCATAGCTCCGTCCCTGCGTGTAAATTTAGAGATTAATTTCGTCCTGGGTTATTAGCTGTGTAATTTCTACTTGGAACGGTATGAACTAGGATAGGAAGAGTAGCAAGAGAGAGGCTCGAAAACTCCAACCTTATAAAATTCTTGGACTATTATTTTAAAAAAATAAAAAATAAAAAAATCACCCCTTTATTTTCATGTCTGACTGAAATATTTGCTGCAATTTTACTCCTTGCGGTAAATGAGATAGTTTAGAATGCAAAATACACAAAATTAATAGTGGAGGGGATTTAAAATTTGTAACAGAAGGATATGATTATATGAGTTGGTTGCATAAGTATATTAGTATTAATTTATCCTAATAATTCATTAGAGTTACTTTGATCAATGAGAAAGAATAAAAAGGCGATTAATTTTATATGGGATTTAATTAAATTAATTACTAAGATCAAGAAAGAAGATTGAGAAATGATTAAAAAAAAAAATCCCAATTGAAGTCCAGTGCTGCGACAGCGCCAATCTTGCCACCCGATCAAGATTTTTCGGAGAGAGAAGCCAAACCCCAATCCCGAATTACCCATTATTCATCCCCAGAAGATCATTTGGCCCAAAAATGGTGGCCCATTCGGTGGGCCACCAATCACGCCCCGCCACACGTGTATTGGTGTCCACCTTTTTAAAATTAAAATATTTTTTTATTGTTAACATGGTCCACCAATACACGCGTGGCATGGCGTGATTGGTGGGCCACCGAATGGGACACTAATTTTGGGCCAGAAGATCCGACTTGTTATTCATCATCCCGCGTTTGATTTCAATTTCTCTCTATATCTGCATCGCATGCTCGATTACCTTACTTTTCGCGGGTTTCAAATTTAGTTGATCTCGAACGTTGCCGGCGATTCGTTTGATTGAAAAAGTCGAATGTTCCGGACATTGCATTTGATGATTTTCACTTGTACGGTTGAAATTCATCATGGGGGCAATGGTGGAATACGTCCGAAACACGTGGCCCTTCTCCACTCTCGTGTTCTTCAACAATAACATTGATGATTTAAGGGCTTCCGATAGAATCGTCAAGAAATTATCCATTCCCGAGAGTACGAAGCCTTTTGTTTACGCGATTCGAGAGGCCGAATCGAACGCTGTGATATATATACTAGCTGTTCAGAATTTATCTGAGAGGTCATGTTTGGATGCTGAGGTTTTGATTAGAGAGGTTAAGCCTGATGCAGTTGTTGTGCAGGTGGGACAATTGGGCGAATCGGAGATGAATGAATTGAGGGAATTTAGGGTTAGTCTTTGTAACAAGTGAAGTTGCTAGCTTAAGTTATGGAACGATGATGATACTTTGTATGATTTGTTTTGGAATAATGTAAATAAATGCAGAAACGAAGGAACAAAGAAGAACAGAGCTAAAAGATAAGATAAGGTTTTGGCAGTTTCATGCCTTCATTTCATGCGGCTATTGCCTTTAATACAAACCCTAGCGATAAAGCGTGTTTAACAACGACAACTTAAAGAAACAAAGATAAGTTTGTGTAACATGTGGACAAATCCTGGCCGTCCACATCACTCACGATCGCCGCATCTTATCCCTTAGCCACTTTCTTGATCAACGGCTACGAAATCTTCACGTGCGTCAACGAATATTTCATCAGCATCCTTGGTCACCAAATCTATCAAACATTCGCAATCTACCACAGCAAACAGGAACCCTACTTCCATATCCGAATCTCCTTCGTTTCCATCACCTCCGGCCTCACCTAACAACCGGGTTGTTACAGTGCCTCCTTCTTCAACCGAGCCTTGACCCCAAGGCGGTAGATCTGGAAATTTTTTTACCAGGTAACTTTCTTCTACCCATGTCTTTACCTTTGCTCCATTATTGTCCCACTCCACTAGGAAAGAGTGGATCTCCATTCCCCTTCGATTTAATTTGCTCCTTCTTCTTTTGACATGTGGTGTGAGTCTGAACTCGCCTGTTTGGTCGACCTTCGGCAAGACATTGGAAAGGTACTTTTCGGGCTTTACTGCCCGCTTGAGAAGAGACACGTGAAACTCCGGCCAGATCTTGGCCCCCGGCGGTAGCTCCATACGGTAAGTAACTTCTCCCACCTTCTCTGTAATTGGGTAAGGTCCATAGTACCTAGGTGATAATTTCTGGTTCTTTCTCACAACAACCGTGTTCTGTCGGAAGGGTTGGAGTTTTAGGTAGACATACTCTCTCCAACCCGAAACTGGCGGTTGACCCGGTTTGTATTTGCGTTCTTCTTCATCCTTTCTTGCGCATGCTTTAAATTTTCTTTGAAAGATTGTTGTAGCCTCTGCCTTTCCTCTACTAGGCTAGTACTCTCCACAAACTCTGTGTTTAGGAAGGGTCCCGTGAATAGGATAGGAGGGTTGTACCCATACATGGCCTCAAAAGGGGTCATCGATCTTGAGACTGGTATGATACCAGTGTTATACCAGTGCTCTGTTAGGGGTAGCCATTTAAACCATTGCTTCTGGTTTTGTCTGACCATACACCTTAAGTATGTTTCCAGACACTAGTTCAGCCTCTCAGTTTGCCCATCCGTTTGAGGGTGATAGGCAAAGGAGAGCTCCAACTTAACCCCTAATAGCTTGAATAGCTCAGTCCAGAATGTACTAGTGAACACTAGATCTCTGTCTGAGACAATACTAAGGGGCTGCCCATGTAGTCTGACTATATTATCCAAGAAAACTTGTGCAACAGTTATAGCAGTATAGGGGTGGCTCAAGCCTATGAAATGCCACAACTTAGTGAGTCTATCAACCACAACAAGTATCACACTCCTTCCCTGGGATTTTGGCAATCCCTCAATAAAGTCCATACATATGTGTGTCCAAGGTTGTTCAGGTATGGCCAGGGGTTGTAGCAGACCAGGATAACCTACTCTTTCAGCTTTACTCTTATTGCAAACATCACATAGGTTCACCCATTCCCTTACTTCCTCCTTCATGCCTGGCCAATAGAAATACTTCCTGATTCTTTGATAAGTCCCATCAGCCCCAGAATGGCCCCCAGTAGCTGAGTCATGGAGTTCCTTCATAATACCAACCTTCAACTGACTCAAATTCCCTATAGCTATTCTCCCCTTATACCTCAATAGTCCCCTTTCAAATGTAAAGTCAGGGTATTCTTGGCTATCCACAGATTTGGCTTCAATGATCTTAGATAACTTAGGATCCTGATGGTAGCCTTCTGCTACCCTCTGTACCCAAGATAGTACAGTTGTTGATATGGCCATGCACTCTTGTCCCAAGTTTTCCCTTCTGGACAAGGCATCAGCAGCCTTGTTTTCTCTTCCCTTCTTATAGCAAATTGAATAATCATAACCCAGCAGCTTAGATATCCATCTCTGTTGCAGAGGTGTGGTGATCCTCTGGTCTAACAGATGCTTCAAGGCTTGTTGATCTGTTAAGATAGTGAAATGTCTCCCTTGTAAATAGCTCCTCCACTTTTGTACTGCTAGGAGAACAGCCAGAAACTCTTTTTCATAAGTAGATAACCCCATGTGTTTGGGTCTTAGAGCCTTACTAAGATAAGCAATTGGCCTTCCCCCTTGCATTAAAACTGCTCCAATTCCAACCCCAGAGGCATCAGTTTCTGTTGGATATGAGTCAGTAGATTGATACTCAGTTGTTCTAGGGTTAAAAGAAATTGGGGGAAATCATAGTAGTACTATGGAATTGAAGATCCCAAAATCGAGCTGATATCAGTAGAGTACTGTATCCGACAGAAAGCGACCCAGCACTTAAAGTCCCTTCAAATGTTCAGCAGAAGACATACGAGGTAGTTTGAACGGTCAACTCTGACACCCACCAACTACAAACCTCGACCAATGAGAAGCCGACAACGCTTACCTACTCTACACAAGAAAGCCGCTATCATGAACAGCGCATTAACCGCCCGCTTTGCAACAAAGTTGAATAGTGGCCGTTTTCTTTGGACGCTTGTGACACGTGGCATCGTCGTCTCCAACGGACATATGTCACAACTCACAACTATAAATAGAGAAGGATTTGAAGATTTCGGCAAGAGGAATATACGCGAAATCAAGGGAAATCATTCAAACTCACAACGCTCTAGAACCTTCAAGCTTATCCAGAGACGAACTAGTTTTCATAGAACACTTCTTGTAGTTCATCTCTCTAGAGCACTTTGATCCCTATCTTCTCTAGACTAAGCTCATTGCTAGATTCATAGCTTAGATCCGAAGGAGTTCACATTTAGTGAATTGTTCTTGTTGTAAGAACTCCTTCTCAGTTGGAGAATATTCCCTCCCTTCTAAACTTAGGTTTGGATTGTAAAGTCGCTAAGGACTATAACTTAGAGGGAACTCGTCCAAGGTGCAAGTATCCCCGCCGAGGCTTGCTCGAGAATAATCAACAAGTTCTCCTGCCTTGTTCGGGACCGTGGACGTAGGATCTTGCGTATCCGAACCACGTTAAATCGCTTGTGTTCATTTCATCGTTTTATTGCATAGCATTCAACCGACTTGAAAATCATAAGTTTGCATAAAACGTATTTTATAAAGTGCACGACCTAAAAGATTTAACTTGCAAAAATGCGTTTTCAAAAGAGACGACTCGGGCCTAACACTTATCCGCACTACAGTCTCCGACCGGTTTCGTAATACCGACATCGCCGCAGAAGAGCTCGAAGCCGACTCACTTTGACCCCGGTGATCGAAGGCTTACTTGGCACCGATCATCGATTGCAAACATCGGCTTCACTGACCTTCACCGAGAAGAAGAAACGAGCTCAGGTGTATTCACCCCCCCCCTCTACACACGACTTTTCGTCTCCGGACCAACAATTGGTATCGAGCGCACGGTGTTCAACCGATCGCCGGTTCAAATACTGGTCCTCTCGAACCGATCCTCGAAAACCATTTTCATTGCATAAGCATCTTTTCAGCATCCTTATACTCTTACTCTTACAATGTCCGATATGTCGGTATTAGGATGATGCCGATGTTCTCAATAGAGAACTACACGGTATGGCGCGTACGTATGGAGGCACACCTAACGTCACTCCACGACAAAGATGTCGATATCCTAGAGTCGGGACCGATCATTCCTATGATTGACGACGATAGTATTTGCTCGCCGGAGGAGGCGTGGGAGCACAAACCGGTGCTAAGGTTCCCAAAGACAAATCGCCTTCACGCCGAAGAAAAGAAGTTGCACAACCTTGACCGAGTTGCACGTAATGCCATACCGACTACGCTCGGTGACTCACACCTCGGAAGGGTACAAGATTGCAAAACGGCGAAAGAGCTATGGGACGCCTTGGGCAACTGGAGCCATGGAACCCCTCGGATCAAAGAAAACAAGCTCGAGCTAGAGTTTCGAAGTTCGACGCCTTTGCAATGGAGCCTACCGAAACCATTGACGAGCCGAGTGTCGATTCACCAATCAAGTCAATGTCATCAATGGGCCGGGAGGTCGTTCACCAACAAGAAGATGAACACCAAGATCTTGAGAGCGTTGCCCCAGACGTAAGTGGCTTCCATTTGCTACTTATTTACGTCGCTCTCGATCTAAATGCTCTAACTCCCGATGTTATATTTTCGTAATTAAAATCGGAGGAATTCGAGCATAGCCTACCCCAAAAGTGCTTAAGCGCTCCACTGACACACGGTTCGACCACGCCTTCAAGGCACACAAGCAATACCGGAGCCAAGCCTATTTCCTCAAGCAAAGCCGTGGCCACATCGCAGCAAAGTCTTCCGAGACTTCAGCCCCGACCGGCTAGCACCGATGGCTCTCAAATATCGAGGGAAAAGGAGAGAGTCGAAAGTCGAGGAAATACAACCGAGATTCTTCCTCGAGGTAAGAAAGACTATCATAAGAAAGAAGAATCTAATCCTTCTACCGAATGCGGGAAATCGGAGTCTGCCGCCACCGTCTAAAGACTCACTGGTAAGAGCAAAGCAGAACATCTACCTCGCTACAATCGCAAGAAGGAGGGACACTATCGGTACGATTGTCCGAACTCTCGGCCGCTCAAAGAGCGTAACGGCAAGCCAGGAGAAAGAAATTCGCCGAGAGACGGCAGGCCTATATAGCCGGAGAGATATCCGACAACTCACCGAGGAGGATACATTCATGTATTCTTCGAAGACGAAGCCGCGTTCGTCGCAGTTGAGGTCGCAGAGACGTTCTCGATGAAGTCGGCCGAATACGCGCTCGATGGCTCGAGAAGAGGGCCGAGGTAAATTCTAAACGCATTATTACCTCTTCTTCACACAAAGACACAAGACACGTGCTCGGTCACGTATGATCCTCTAGATGTGGTACAAGCCTACGATGATCGCTAGAGGAACAGATTCACCGAGCGAGAGTTCAAAGCAGAACCATCCGAGAACTTGAACAGTAAAGGCCGAGAATCGAGACTTTCTTCGATTGTCGGGTCTCCTACGAGTCAGTGGATCTAGTTGCGAGACTCAAGGAAGAGATTGAATCTCTTATGACTAAGTCTCGCCTTCAAGAGACTCGGATCTCGGTTCGACCAAGGACAATTTCGAGAAAGAGACCGAAATAGCCAAGCTCGGCCGGAAGCTCACGGACGTGCGGAATGACTATGACTCACTCGGAAGGAGTGACGAAGTCCGGAGAGGATTGATGACCGAACAATACCTAGGAGCGAAGGAGAAGCTTGAAAGCATGCTTAGAGCACAACGGTCAACTTCGTGAAAGAAGGCCTAGGCTATACACACGAAGCTTCTACCTCCAAAAGCTCAAGCAACCCCGGGCGATAGGTTCGTCGGAGGAAAGGTGCAAGCCGCCGACACCACACCTCGGGCGAAAAATAAACGAAAAATAATTACACCTCGGCCGAGTAGCAACAAGCGGTGACCAAAGGTTCCCGGCCCCGGGACACCGCGATCAAATTCGGGGGAATCAAGAAGGTCGGATGGGCGTAACGGTACAAGGAGCCATCAGTATGAGCACCCGGCTCAGACGGCCCGTACTACTATGAGCCCGTGGTCGGGAGAAGCGCTAAGACTCGAAGAAGAAAGCTCCCGAACCCAAAATTATCAGCAGAAAGTCGGTATCTCCAAGTCTCGTGGAGAAGAAAGCCGATAAGGTTCGAAGAAGAAGTCTGGAACTTCTAAGGTCCCGAGACAGATCCGGGTTCCGAAATCACCCACTAACCCGTAAGGACCCAATCGAACCAAAGGGTACCTAAAAATGCCTCGTTTTGCGGAGTGCATAAGGACCCGTGGATAGCGGACGGCTGGCTGCTCGAGACACATGACTTACCGGAAGAGCTCGCCGACCAACTACGTACAAGAAGATGGTCCCGGAATGAATTCGTGACAATTCCAAAGGCTACACAAGGGGATACGGAACGCCGAACATTGGGACCGCCACGGTTCCAAGAGTAACATATGTTGAAGGACTTCAACATAATCTCCTTTCGATCGCCAATTCCGTGATAATCTTAACAGAGTAATCTTTTGACGCCGGTTTCGTGATATTGTTGACAAATCTACAGGGAAAACAAGGTGTTATCGGGTTCAGCGGAGGAAGAACATCTATGTTGCAACCGGAATACCGCAGTAACCCGAGGCTTGCTTGCTCGCATAGACTAAATCGAGTAACAAGTCGAGTAAGCTATGGCACAAGAGACTCGGCCACTCGAACTTCAAAACCATGAACAAGCTTGTCAAGAACTCTAAAGTCGAGGACCGCCCAACGAATCATTTATCAAAGACAAATTGTGAAGCGTGCACGAAGGGAAAGCAAACAAAGAGTAGCAATCCTCCTATTCCGTCACCTTCCACCGATGGAATCCTTCACCGCTTCACATGGACTTATTCGGGCCAGTCTCTCCAGGTGACTATAAGAGGCAAGAAGTATGCCCTCGTCGTCATAGACGACTACTCGAGATATACTGGGTCATCTTCATCGCCAACAAATCGATGTTCGACCGAGTTACCTAATCTCATGAAGAAACTCGGTGTGGAAAAGAACATCAAGATTAAGAAGATACGCTCGTACAGAGGAACAGAGTTTCTAAACTCGGTAGTTAAGACATACTTGCGATAAAGAGGGAATTCAAGACGAGACATCACCGTGCGCACCCCTCGCCAGAACGGACTTGCCGAACGTAAGAACGAGAACACTCAAAGAAGCAAAGCAAGAACGCTCCTCGCATTCTGGACTACCCTCAAAGTTTTGGGCCGATGCTACCGACACCGCCCGTTACACTCGGTAATCGATCACTACCGACACAAAGAACACATGAAGACGCCTTACGAATCGGTGGAAAGGGAGAATTCCTTCTATTTCTCATTTTCATGTTTTCTATTGTCCTTGCTTTATCCACAATAATGGGAAAGATCGGTTGAAGGTCTTTGATAGCAAATCCGATCAAGGAGTATTCTTAGGATACTCCCGAGTCGTAAAGCCTTCGGAGTTCTTAACTATCGAACTCTTTGCGTGGAGGAAAGCCCTCATGTTGTTTTTGATGAATTTGTTACCGAGAACAGGAAAGATACAAAGTCAAGCACGAGGATGTCAGCAGAAGCAAGCTACGGGATCTCGAACTAAATGACAAAGCCGAAAAGATCCAAAGATTGTTGGGATGATGAGTCGGAAGATGAAGAAATTCGGACTCGGACCAACAAGCAATGTAGCTAACCTAGTTGATTCTATCGAACGTAATCAACAAACGTGTAACTTCGGTCGATGAGGAAGCCCCGTGGTAACCGAGACCTCTACCGAGAATATAAACTCGGGGGAACGATTAATGTTCCCGAGCTAAATGCCCCCGAACTCGGAAACTCGGTAGATCCTAATCTTCTTACCGAATTACTACAACCACAAAACAAGACTATCGAAATGCCTAATACACCTATCGACGTGCGTAAGTAGTATCGAAGAAGAAGCCCGACTCGAGCGTTCGTGGCTCGATGCTCATTCTTCGGATCTTATCATTGGAGATCCATCGGCAACTATAAGGACAAGATCAAGATTAAGTCAAGAAGAAAGCTCACTTTACTCTTGTTTTCTGTCTACGTAAGAACCTCGCCGATAAGAGGACGCACTTAAAGATGTTGGATCGGGTCATTGCTATGCAAGAAGAGCTGAACCAGTTCGTCGAAATGAAGTTTGGGGAGCTTGTCGACGGTACCTGGACATCAGCACGTGATTGGAACTAAGTGGGTCTTCAAGAACAAGCGAGATGAAAACAACGTCATTGTCGAAATAAAGCTCGACTAGTTGCTAAAGGATACAAAAAGCGGAGGGAATTGACTTTGATGAAACATTTGCTCCAGTCGCGATTGGAAGCCATTCGTCTTTTCCTAGCTTATGCAACACATCGAGATTTAAGGTATATCGGATGGATGTGAAGTCGGCTTTTACGAACGGCGTGCATCAAGGAAGAAGTCTACGTGGAACAACCGCCCCTGGCTTTCAAGAGGGGACATCGGTGTACGCACTTAGGAAAGCTCAGATGGGTTAAAACAAGCACCCGGGGCTTGGTATGATACCCTATCGGACTTTCTACTTCGAAAAGGTTTTCAAAGGGGACAAGAGATCGCACCCTATTCAAAGATAAAGTCGGAAGATGACATTCTACCGGTGCAAATCTACGTGGACGACATCATTTTCGGCCGCAGTAAACGAAGTCATATGTCGCCAGTTCGAGAAGATGATGAATGAGAAATTCGAGATGTCCATGATGGGAGAGATGAATTATTTCCTTGGATTTCAAGTAAAACAATCAGTGAAGGAATCTTCATCAATCAAGCCAAATACACTCGAGATCTTCTCAAAAGATTCTACACGTGATTCCAAAGAAACCAGCCAAGATCCCCATGAACACGAACTTTAAAATCGATCTAGACAAAGAGGGAGCTTTCGTTAACTCTACTGATTATAGAGCTATTATTGGTTCTTTACTTTATTTAACAAGCCTAGCCGACCGACATAACTTATCTTTGTAGGTGTATGCGCAAGATTTCGAGCGAATCCCAAGCGATGTCATCTAGACTCGGCGAAGAAGATTCTGCGATATCTAAGAGGAACACCCGAGGTAGGGTTATGGTATCCCGCTGATGATAATCTAATACCGACGAGTTATTACGATGCCGATTATGCGGGATGCGGGATAGATCGAAAATCAACTTCCGGAACATGTCGGTTCCTAAGGCGGCAAGAGCCGATATCGTGGTTTTCAAAGAAACAAGCACTCGGCAGCTACGTCCACTACCGAAGCCGAGTACATGGGCTGCAGGAAGTTGCTTCGTGCCCTGCATCATTTGGCTTCGACAACAATTGAGAGATTATGGTATAACTCAGGATGAAGTGCCCATCTACCGCGACTCCACCAGGTAATGAGCTATAACTCGAACCCAGTTCTACATACCGAGATGCAAGCACGTGGACATCCGACACCACTTCATCGGAGACCATGTCGAAAAGAAGGACATCGAGGATGGAGAAAATCCATACCGACAAGCAAAGGGCGAGATATACCGACCAAACCACTAGCCGAGAACAAAGTTCGGAGAACTATCGGTTGAGCTAGGTTCGCTAGATCCTACCGAGACAAGTCAGTAGAAGCCGACTACTGATAATGATATACTTAGCAACAATTTGTATCAGTATGTAATCAGCACGACAGGTCAGAAAACTTAGTACAGTGACTCAGTTGGGAGATGCACACTATACACAGCAAGGGGGAACATGGTCCTCAGCACAACCATCCTCCTGATAAATGATGGTAACCAGCTGATAAGTTCAGCTGAAGAGGTTTGCGTAATATCGTTACTTAATTTGTTCAGAAGCATGCCGCATTTAATGCATCAGTCGCTTACATTCAGCTTGTTAAGGAGTATTTATTCCTTACCATTTATTATGTTTAAGGTTTGAGGAAAGGTCAGCAGGACTCCTCGCCTGCGTAATTAATGCTCTCTGTCGCGCATTTAATGCATGTCTTCTCCATTAGCTTTATTACGTATATCTATATTTTTGGCGGCTATTGTAATCATTCTTTTATAACATTTAATCTTAGCCGCCCCTTGATTTTGAAAGATTAAATTTGAACCGTGCGATTCAAACTGAAGATCAAACGTAATATACAAAATCTTTCATCTTCTATCAACTCCTCATTTTTCGCCATTCTTCATTTTCTCAAGAGCTTATCTCGCAACTTTGTTTTCTTATCCAAATCTCCTAAACAACTTTGCTTTCGCATCTCTTAAAGCTCTTATACACGGTAATGTATCAGATGTCTGCTAGCAACTACTAACTTACTCTATTTTCAAGTGCTAATATGTTGTTTTGCGATTTCAATGGCGAACGTTCAAACTCCGGACAACATTGAGGAGATTGTAGCCTCCGAGGATTCTCGTTTGAACCTACTTTGGCCTTCCGCCAAGTGGAGATCTCTTTCCTTGAACCCGTGTTTGACGCTTTGGAGCGTTCGGTGGTTGGAGATGCTTTGGTTTCGAAGCACCCCGTGCTTATCTCCTCGACAGTCGTCGAAGTTTATTTCAACCGGAAATCTCTAGCGTCGGGAGGAGAGGAATCGTCCTTCTCTTATCGAAGGAAGTCGATCAAGATGAGTGGGAGTCACTGTTCTTACCTTCGATATTCAAGATGCTCTAGCTCTCTCATTCAATCTTCCCAACTCCGGCATTTCTCCGATTGGATACAAGGAGAAGGAGATCAACGCATATGTGCGTAAATTCTCGTGGACGCAAGGATGTGGCGTTCCAAAACAGCTTTACCGAGGAATATGTTGCTACCTCGCACGAGAGGTCTAGCTTACGTGGTATCGCACATTCCGACAAGTTCAGTGGATCATATGATCAACCGTCCAAACCTAGGATTCAGCTGATGATGGCAATAGACGATGGGGTTGAAGTGAACCGGGCCGAGTATTATACTACTCGGATGAAGGCACGTGCTCGGAAGTTCACCACATTACCCACCGGCGAGAGGAGGATAGCCGGTGTGGGTAAACTTCTATTCGGAACAAAGATGTCCGTTTCGATAGAATGCATAGTTCGTAGGAACTCACTGTTGAGAACTCAGCCTTTGAGGACTCCAAGTACTTTGACAAGAAGTCTATCAAATTCCCGGACGAAAGCTGGAGCCGAGAAATCCATGTGCAAGGGGCCGCCCGAGCCTAAGAGAGCTGCGTCTCGCTCCGCCCCCATCTATCCAAGTACCAAAGAAGAGGAGGTTGGCTAAGACTCGACCCTGCTTGAGGTCACAGTGGCTCGCCCACTTACCATTATTGAGCCGCCTCCTCCTTCTACTCAAGAGGAGCAACTACTCGATTCGTATATCTGGAATCGAGGGAGCGACGATCAAGGACAAGGTCCAAGTGATCGGCTCCGAGGAAACAGAGTCCGACAAGAGGGAACCGTCACCCGAACCTACTCGCTGAGTGGACAACAACCGACACCACTCGATCATGTGCCGCAACTGGAGATTCAAGCAAGAGATACCGTAAATTGCCGAGCACGCAGATCCGGTTGAAATAGCAAGTAAGGACAAGAGCTCGATGCTCTTAAGGTTTCTCGCACCGGGACATTCTTATTGACTTTGCCAAATCCCAGCAATCACCGGGATGAGCTGCGACAGAGGAGCAAGAGCTCCAAGCCAAGATGGATTCGGAGAGCCACCGATGTGGCGTCTTTCGAAGATTTGAGAGCCGCAATGCTCTATTTACCGAGCTTGAGAGCTCCGATCGAAACAGCTCCGCCCCCCATCTCCACCTTCCGATAAAGGCGATAATGATGATCAAGATGAGGAGATGGATGGCAAACCCAAGGAAGCAGATCAGGGAGAATCTGCAGAGGGACAAACTCCCCAAGAGAAGAGCCCAACACCACCCATAGTCACATCAGGTGAGGCTACAATCGCTCCGAAGCACAATAGGGAGCGTTGATCTCGTCTCTACGAGCAGAGGCTCGGAACCAGCTCTTATCAGATACAACCCATCGGTTCCGTGTCCTCACGTTCTGTCAACAGGGCTATCAAACGCCAAGGTGAGAAAAATCGACTCCTAGCCAAAGATGTTCATTTCAAATGGGAGAAGTACACCAAGGCTCGTAACGAAGCTCTAAGTAAGTTGGCCGCCGACATCTCAACTCCTAAAGAGGCTTCTCGACCGCATTTCAAGGAGATAGTTGAGCAGCCCTAAGTGCTCAAAAGGCCGATTTATCGGCCACGAGTCGGCCGGTGCTTGCCGCCAAAGATAAAACTTTCTGAGCAAGTGACTCGGGCCATGAAAAGCAGTTCAAGGCTTCATAGATGAGAGAAACAAGATAGCAACCACCTCTCTTCAAACGACCATCAAGCAAAAGTGCGAGGCCTTAAAAGCCATTCGTAAAGAAATGACAGAATCAAATGATCAAGCTCTGCTGAAACTCCGACAGAGTCGGCCCGCTCGCTGAAGAAATCTAGAGCCGATCAGAGAAAGACTGGGAAAACCATCGTAACTTGGTCAAGTGATTTTGATGACACGCTTACCCGGATCAAAGATTCGTGCTGCACAACTGGAGCAGGACGTAAAAGCTATCTCGCACCTCCCTCGGCAAATATTGCCTGATGCCAAAAATGGGAAGATATTGTGAAAGATGAACCCGATACGGATACGGTGGCGTCCGGATCCTTGAGGGACGAGGCTCGGGAGGCGAGACCCTCCTCGCCAGCAGAGCCCTCACCCGCAGAGATCGTGGGGAACGAGCTCGGGAGGCGGGACCAACTACTCGTAAAGGTACATCTATCGAGGTCCTTCTCCTTGATTTCCCACTACAAGCCACCCCCATCTCCTCTTCGATTGCGCACATAGACGAAATCGCTCAATTCCTTGAAGAGCCAACCAAGAAGAAGAATCTCAATACCGCCGCAGAGGTCGGGGAAGGAAATCGCTATCGAATCCACTACTCCTTCCTCCCCGGTCAAGAAGTTTAAATCAAAAGCGGAGCAAGAGGCATTCGACCTCGTAATAGCCCAAGAGCCGCAAGACAAGCTGGACCGGGAGCGTCGACTAGAGGAGGGCAAACAAGCAAACGAAAAGCCTAAGGGCAAAGCCGCCGTGGGGCAAAGGAAAGAGAAAGGTCATTAATACGGTCGAAGAGCAAAAGAAGAAAGCCCAAGAAGAATTTGCTAAGTGCTCTTCCGACCGAAATCAAAGCTACCGCTCGAGTATTCCCATATCTACTCTTACACTGAGCGGATAGCGTAAGATCAAGCGACACGGGAGGCGACGCGCAAGGATCGAGTCTCGTGACGAGGAGACACTAGAGCAACCGCTCTCCGTGAGAAGAAAAGGATGGCCGGCTCCGGCAAGAATGAAAAGCCTATCGATAAACCAGGCCCGATCCGAGAAGGCGTATCCCGAGAGGATCTAAGTTCATCAGGGCCCCCACATCAAGCAACAACCGATTCAAAGATGTGGATAAGTGGGTGCCGGCTGATATGAATGAACATTGGGAGAGATTGAAAGAAGTTTTATCAAAGGCTACTACGTATGGCGCATTTACCCACTCGATTGCTCGACCGATCAGCTCTTTGAGGAGTTGATTACGAGATTTGATGTTGAATTCGGTGAACGGCTGAAGCAAGTCATGGAATCACGGGAATATAACCTTCCGTGCCCCAGCTTTCCGACGTATTCCACCGCCGAGACTTGCTAATGGACTGCTGAGCACTAAGGACATAGAAAGAGAAGTGGAGGAAGCCGCCTACAGTCTGAGCCTGCTCCCTGAAAGGCCAGATGATAACTTGGAGATCCAGGAGATTCGAGCTAGAGTGTATAAATACTATTACCTGGATCCTCCCGAGGAAAAATCCACTGACTTCAAGAAGAAAACGCGAAGTTCAAGAAGCAAAGAAGCAGTGATTTTCTCCTTCTCATCTTTTGTAATAAAGCATAGGAACTCGTAATTCTTGATATATATATCGCTTCCTCGCTTGCTGAGACAATTACTCATTGTCTTTCGGCCTTTTACTTTGTGTTTACACTACCGATCACCAAGTGATCTCGACACACACTCACATCGTTTCTCGATCTTGCCTTTCTCTCACCCGTCAAGTTCATTTACTATTATCGGTTTTTCCTCGGATGCTTTAAGGGGGAAATTGTTGTCGTAGGGACAAGATCTTTAATAGATATTAGAGTATGGAGGTTTTGGCATCATCAATTAGGGGGAAATTGTTGGATATGAGTCAGTAGATTGATACTCACTGTTCTGGGGTTAAAAGAAATTGGGGGAAATCATAGTAGTACTATGGAATTGAAGATCCCAAAACCGAGCCGATATCGGTAGATTAGTGTGTCGATAGGATTAGCCGATGTATAGGTTAGACTTGATGTAATGCTTATTATTTTGTCTAAGTCATGTACGGGGTAGTTGTTGAACCGATCTTCGTCGAAGATACTTTTCGTAACCCCACGTCATCGTGTAATCGCTTGCATTCTTCGTCGCCAGCTGATATCAAACTCGGCTTGAAGATCCCGCATCACCGATCTGGACCTCGCAGAAGCATTCTCTACAAGCCGATGGTCATCGTAGAAGAACCCGATGCAAAGCGGTATACCTTCGCAATCGACCAACCGACTATCGAAGCTCACTTCATCAGTCGACGACTCACCAAGAAGACAGACTCTCGAATCTCGTATCCGACGTAAAGCGACCCAAAGACTTAAAGTCCCTTCAAATGTTCGACAGAAGACATACGAGGTAGTTTAAACGGTCAACTCGACACCCACCAACTACAAACCTCGACCAATGAGAAGCCGACAACGCTTACCTACTCTACACAAAAAGTCGCTCTCATGAACAGTGCATTAACCGCCCGCCGCAACAAAGTTGAATAGTGGCCGTTTTCTTTGGACGCTTGTGACACGTGGCATCGTCGTCTCCAACGGACATATGTCACAACTCACAACTATAAATAGAGAAGGATTTGAAGATTTCGGCAAGAGGAATATACGCGAAATCAAGGGAAATCATTCAAACTCACAACGCTCTAGAACCTTCAAGCTTATCCGAGAGACGAACTAGTTTTCATAGAACACTTCTTGTAGTTCATCTCTCTAGAGCACTTTGATCCCTATCTTCTCTAGACTAAGCTCATTGCTAGATTCATAGCGTAGATCCGAAGGAGTTCACATTTAGTGAATTGTTCTTGTTGTAAGAACTCCTTCTCAGTTGGAGAATATTTCCTCCCTTCTAAACTTAGGTTTGGATTGTAAAGTCGCTAAGGACTATAACTTAGAGGGAACCGTCCAGATGACAGATATCCCCGCGAGGCTTGCTCAGAATAATCAACAAGTTCTCATGCCTTGTTCAGGACCGTGGACGTAGGATCTTGCGTATCCGAACCACGTTAAATCGCTTGTGTTCATTTACTGTTTTATTGCATAGCATTCAACTGACTTGAAAATCATAAGTTTGCATAAAACGTATTTTATAAAGTGCACAGCTAAAAGATTTAACTTGCAAAAATGCGTTTTCAAAAGAGACGACTCCGGGCCTAACACTTATCCGCACTACGTCTCCGATCGAGTTTCGTAATACCGACATCGATCGGTAGAAGAGCTCGAAGCGACTCACTTTGACCCATGATCGAAGGCTTACTTGGCACCGATCATCGGTTGCAAACATCAGCTTCAGCTGACCTTCACTGAGAAGAAGAAACAGAGCTCAGGTGTATTCACCACCCCCCCCCCCCTTTACACCTGACTTTTCGTCTCCGAACCAACAGTTTCCACTTCAAACTCCCTCTCAAAATCAGGTAATGCTAATACAGGAGCTGTTACCATAGCATTCTTCAGGCTCTGGAAAGCCTGCTCAGCCTCTAGAGTCCAAACAAACTCTCCCTTCTTAAGCAAGGTAGTTAAGGGTCTACTGATACTCCCATAATTTCTTATAAATTTTCTATAGTACCCTGCCAATCCCATGAAACCCCTCAGTCCTTTTATTTGGGTAGGAGTAGGCCAGTTTACCATACACTGGATCTTTTCAGGGTCTGTGGATACACCCCTACTAGAAATAGTGTGCCCTAGATAGGCTACAGAAGTCTGGCCAAAGCAACACTTGCTCAACTTGGCATACATCTTGTTCTCCCTCAGCACTTCCAGAACCCCCTTTAAATCCCTCATGTGATTTTCCCAAGTTGGGCTGTAAACTAGTATATCATCAAAAAAAACTAGTACAGTCTTCCTAAACCTTTCTCTGAAAATCTGATTCATTAATGATTGGAAGGTTGCAGGGGCATTACATAGCCCAAATGGTATGACCAGGTACTCATAATGGCCATTATGTGTCCTGAATGCAGTCAAATATCTGTGTTCAGGAGCCATAAGAATTTGATAATACCCTGACCTTAAGTCTATTTTTGAGAAATATCTGGCCCCATTCAATTCATCCAGAAGCTCATCTATTATAGGAATAGGGTAGTCATGCTTAATAGTTAGGCTATTTAAATACATGTAGTCAACATACATCCTTCAACTCCCCTCCTTCTTCTCCACTAGTAGTACTGGAGATGAAAACGGACTCTTGCTTGGTTGGATTTCCCCAGTGTCCAACAACTCCTTCACTGTTCTTTCAATCTCTGCCTTCTGATTATGTGACACCTTGTAGGGGTACTGTTGTTTAGGGAGACTGCCTGGTTTTAGTATAATCTGATGCTCTATTCCCCTGTTAGGAGGTAGGCCTGTAGGTGTTTCAAATATCTCCTTGTACTGCTCCAACAAGGCAGTCAGTTGCAATTCATTCATTGACTCTTGTTCTTCCATATTCCATAAATAAGCATCCTCATGTGTGAATGCTTGACCTTGGAGTTGGGGATACATCCCCACTGATGAGACTTGTGTACACTTTTTTCTCCCTTTAACAGCTTGCAGTTTAACCCTTTTGCCTAGGTGTTTGATTGAGAATGTCATGTCTTCATAGTCTAAGATAATAGGAGTTCCTTGCTGCAGCCAGTCACTGCCCAATATTATGTCATAGCCTTTAGTAGCTAGGACTCTAATATCAAACTCAAAGGGATGTCTCTGCATGACCCACTGGAATCCCAATACTTTGTTTTCACTGATCAGCCTTTCACCACTTGCCACCATCACTTTTAAAGGCCTCACCTTCTCCAATTTACACTCAATTTGCTTGGCTTAAGAAACTGAGAGTGCTACCAGTATCTAATAAGATTCTTATGGGCTTTTCTCCTACCTTTCCCATCAATCTCATGACATTTCCCCAGTTTCCTCCACCAATGATCCTAAAGATATTATTGTCAATCCCAATTCTTCCTTAGCATCTCCAAAGTCATCATCATCCTCCATTTCTTCTAAGCTATGTAAGTATTCAGCTTGTTCCTCATTGGACATGATCATGAAATTCACCTTCTTTGTGCATTTATGGCCAGGAACAAACTGCTCATCACAGTTGTAACAAAGCCCTTTGGCTCTCCTTTTATCCATTTCAGAAGGAGTGAGTAACCTGAAATCAGCCCTATTAGGTTTACCAGTGTAGGGAGGTTTTCCTGTTGGGGTTTTAGAGTACCCCAAACCACTGCCCTCTGGCCTCTTGGTCATATGTCTAGTGGACTCCTTTAGTTTCTTAGCCCATGCTTCATTATTAGAACATTGTTGCCTCCCCAAATGAATGGCAGCCTCTAATGTTGGTATATGAAACATTCTTAATGAAGACCTAGTTTCCTTATCCAGGCCACTGAGGAAACTTGCAACCCAATAAATCTCCCCAAATTGCCCACATTGAGAGTGTATTAAAAAAGACTTAAGTTGCTCAAACTTCTCCACATACTCTTCATAATCCCCTTCATACTTCAGCTTATTAAATTCTCCAATGATCTCTGTTTCTTTAAGATCCCCAAACTTAGTGGAAACCATATTTATGAACTGATTCCAACTAAGTTGCTCTCCTTTCTCTGGTAAATTGTCATACCATTCAGCTGCCTTCCCATCAAAATGCAAGGATGCATAAGACACCATCTGATCTTCTGGAATACTAGATACCATTCCCCAAAAAGTCCTGCACCGCTGCAGCCAACCCCTAGGTCTAGTCCCATCAAAACGAGGAAAATCAATCTTAGCTCTTGAAGCTACTACCCCAGCATTTCCCTCTCTAGTTCCCCTCTCAAATCCACTCTGCTCCCTATTCAACATATGTTGTCCTTCCTTACTGGAATGATATTGGAACCTCCCTCCTCTAGATATGCCAAACTGTCCCCTACCCCCTCCTCCTGGTGTAAATGAAATGTCTGTGGCCCACATAGGTTAGGTTCTGGGTGTGGGAAAGTCTGGACAGGGTTTTGTGGGGTAAGGAAATTGGAGGCATGTTGCAGAGTAGGGTCTGGGGAGTTGGGGTATGGTTGTGGTGGTATTACACCGGGATTAGGGTAGAAAATCATAGGAGGGGGAAGGTTAGGGTTTGGGTAGCCAAGATTTTGGAAATTAGAGTTTGGGTAGTTAATAGAAGCTTGAGAATAGGGAGAGTAAGGGTAGTTCGGATAAGCTAAGTGGGAAGCCATAGAATTGATAATGGTCAGCATGTTTTGATACTGATTTGTCAAGATATTTAGCTGTTGTGTTGTGGAGTCTGGTTGATGGTGCTGATTTGTTACCTCGCATGTGGGTTGTTCTTGGTTTTGCTGGTTCGGCTGCTGGGGATCGCCATCGTCCGATGGATTAGAATCAAGCTCTCCATCTTTTGGTTGCAGATTTGTCATGACCTCGGCTCTAGATACCAATGTAACAACTGTGAAGTTGCTAGCTTAAGTTGTAGAACGATGATGATACTTTGTATGATTTGTTTTGGAATAATGTAAATAAATGCAGAAATAAACGAAGGAACAAAGAAGAACAAAGCTAAAAGATAAGATAAGGTTTTGGCAGTTTCATGCCATCATTTCATGCGGCTATTGCCTTTAATACAAACCCTAGCAATAAAACGTGTTTTAACAACGACATCTTAAAGAAACAAAGATAAGTTTTTTGTAACATGTGGACAAATCCTGGTCGTCCACATCACTCACGATCGCCGCATCTTATCTCTTAGCCACTTTCTTGATCGACGGCTGTGAAATCTTCACGTGCGTCAACGAATATTTCATCAGCATCCTTGGTCACCAAATCTATCAAACATTCGCAATCTACCACAGCAAACAGGAACCCTACTTCCATATCCGAATCTCCTTCGTTTCCATCACCTCCGGCCTCACCAAACAACGGGTTGTTACAGTCTTGTTGATGATGGTAGAGGTGGTGCGAATGATAGCATTGTTCCCACATCGGTTTTTGAGGTTTTGATGAATTGCTTTAAGCATAAGAGCACTAGGGAGAAGTATGAGGATGATGCAGGGAGTTTGGTGTTGAGGGAGATTTTCGGAGCGAGTTTCAACGGCCACCTTGTTTCAAGCCAAGAAGGCTGCTCAAGAACTCGGTTCTTCATTCTTGATGGTCGAGTCGCCTTTCGTGAAACTAACACGTCTAGTGATAGTGGTGTTGGAGGTGGGAATTCAGATTCGGGTAATACTCATCTCCGAAGCGCGTTCATCACTTCACAAGCACGTAGCGTGGTTCCTAAAAGGATCGGGAGCTCGGTTGCTTCTTTGAGCTCGAGGGCTTTTAGTGTAGGGGATGAGATTCAAGCCCAAATGGTGAAATCCTTATCTACTTATTTGGTTCATTAAAATCTGCCTTTAAAGCTCGAAGGTGTTAAGCCGCTAGTTGATTATGAGGTTCCGCAGTTTGCGAAAAGTGTTTACCCTTTGCAAACATCTCTTCCATTGGCAGAGCTCTGGCTTGTGCACAAAAGCTCCTTTCTGATGTGAATAAAGGAGAAGCTATTGATAGTAGACTCCTCTCATAAGTGTACGCGTTTCAGATAACGGTTGAGAATCGCTTTGAACAACGCCGCTAGGCTGATCAAGAACCCGACCCCACCTCATTGTGAGTATTCTGATCTTCCTATGGATGATTAGGCAAATGCCATTCTTGCACAAGCTCTTAGAAGCCAGGCAAAGAAGTACAAATCAATAGTCGCGGTAGTGGATGCGCGTGGAGTATCGGGGCTTAGGAGGAATTGGAGAACTCGTGTCCCTTTAGAGATCAAAGACATGGTAGACCAACTTGTGATCAATCTTGAAGAAGATGATGATGAGATTTCGAAAGAGAGGGACAACAAATGGAAGTTGTACGATAAGCCCGTGGTGGCGGTAGGGGCGGGTGCAACGGCGGTGGTTGGAGTTTCCTCCTTCACCAAGACCATCCCAGCTTCAAGTTTGATCAAGCTTGCAACTCTCAACATCCCAAACTCCCTCCAGCTGGCATTCTCCCACACCCAAAAGGCTCTACTATACGCGCTCGGCAAGGGCTCTTCGTTAAAGGGCCCGGCTGTTAAATCGGCCGCGAATGCTGAGAAGATACGCGTGGTGGCCCACAGCGTGATAGCTTCTGCTGAGAAGACAAGCCTCTCTGCCATGAGGTCTGCATTCTATGAGATAATGAGGAATCGACAAGCGAGGCGAGTCGGGGTTCTACCGTGGGCTACATTTGGGTGTAGTGTGGCTACTTGTGCAGGTTTGCTGGTGTATGGTGATGGGATAGAGTGTGTGGCTGAGTCAGTTCCTGCAGGCTGCAGCTCCTTCTATTGCTAGTTTGGGGAGGGGGATAGAGAGTTTGCAGCATGCTTCTCAGGTTGTGAGGCCAGCAGAGAGGAACAGGATTCAGAGATCAATAGAGTCATTGGTGTACAAATTTAAGAAATTGAAAATAAAGATTCAGTAGGTAGTGATTAGTATTCTTTCATGTGTAGTGACAGCAACATTTGTGCCTTGGAATTAGTTTCATGCTGAATGTGGAGTTTGGAGAGAGTTGAAATAGATTTTGTGTAGGTGAGGAACCATTGAGTTCTTATATACGACATACTCGACCTAATAATATGTGAACAATCATCTTTTTTGGGTCTTCTTACAAAGTGTATTTCGTGCGCCCATTTTTTTCGTTGCTCAACATGCTTCCAACTAGTGGCAGATGTCTAACGTTGTGTTACCGATAACCCTTTCAAGTTATCGTCAACACATTAAATAGGAGAAAAAAGGTATGCGAAGTAAACTTTCACCTAAAGATTTTTAAAAAAATAAATATTTTTTTAATTATAGAACCAAAAACGAACATGACCAATTGGTACTTCGTGCTTCTATGAGAATTTTCCTAATCTAGAGTTCAATCAAATTTCCTCCCTAGGTAGATTTTAAAAATGAGAACACTGGTGTTCATCTAATTTCAATTTGATCAAATAGCCACAATAACACTGGAAAAAAGATACTCCCTCCGTCTCACCCGACATGTCTTGTTTCTTTTCGGTACGGAAATTAAAATGAGTGGATAGTTATGTATATATAAGTAGGTGATTATGTGTAGAAAAGTAAGTCCACAAAGAAAAGTAGGAGTTTGTGAAATAATTATTTTCCATTTTAGGAAACAAGATAAGTCAAGTGAGACAACCTAAAAAGGAAAACAAGACAAGTCAAGCGGGACGGAAGGAGTATTACCCTTGTATACCATTAAAAGCTAAAACAGCAGACCTTGGAACAAATAGGCTTTCAAAGAATAAAGAACTGAAATTCTTTCTGGCCATAAAAGAAGACTCTTACATGCTAGAATAATATATCTTTTCTGCAACTTATCCCAGCAGTCCTGGCTGTGGAAGGGAAGAATCTTCTGGGAAACCAAAACACCACCACTAAGCTTCCCAAGCTCCGCCACATCCACATCCGGTTACACCGTCAAACTGTAATTCAAGTTGAGACGAAATGAAGAGGTACCATGCAACCTCAAAAGGATAATACAGCGGGAACTTCACTGATGTTTAGTCCGAGGGTGAGAGAAAGCCAAGTCATCAGAGCATCTGAACTTTCATGCTCGGATGAGAGAATGGAGCAGAGAAGTTTTAGCCCGCAGGTTGAATCTTACAAGCTTCTGTAGTCTATGGCTGTGACCTCATCATCTGGAGCATCCAGATCATTGTAGCTGCAAGATTTTCCAGCCGGTGTAAGATCAAAATGGTGGAAAGTGAAACATATATTCATGGTGGTGAAAATCGAAATTTAATATGGGGTGAGAAATGCAAAGTTCTTGCAAAATATTGCAACATAGAGTTATATTTTCGAGTTCTGTACTCCAAAAGTCCAAGATAAATTTGGTTAATCAGAGATAATGCCATTAAAGGCCTCAGCTTCATCCAGAAACTCAAGAACGAAAATTTAAAGGTGGTGACTAATCTTGTCAATGCAACAACTCATAGAGCTAAAGCTAAACCCAACACACAGTTATATTTCAAATTCTACTCGTAAAATCATGATCAATTTGGTCATGAAAAATAATACCATCAATGTCAGCTTCATTCAAATCCCCAAGAAATAATGAAATTTAAAAGTGGGTAGTGACATAGATCTAAACCTACCTATTCTTTTTAAGTGAAAAAGTCTAGCAGGCAACATAACATTTAACTCCATAAACTTCTACGGAAAAAGGTGGCTAGCTATAGCATGCATCAAGGTCTTATGTTCAAGAAAAAATCATATCTATCTTATTTCCTTCTGAATTCATGTAGTAGAAGTATTGCCTCAATTAAGAGAAGTAGTATTATGCTTTGAAATAAGAATCCAACCCTACTGGACATAAGAATATAGTCTATCACAAATTCATGTGAACTTCTCAGACACTCATCTGCACAATCTAGACTTTGCCAACACCATAATTGGGCATGTGCCATAAGACCGATAGGCTTAAATTAATTTTCTAGCTCACGTGGCTAGAAAAGCTTTAGCTATAGGGGATATGCACAAAGAAAATACCAACCTTCGCAAGCGCCGAGGATCCTGTCGGAGCGTAGGAGGCAAAGCAATTATTGGGGAAGGTCCACCTAACTGGTGTCCAGACCTCCCATTTCTGCCTCCTTCAAACGGGGAAGGGCCGCCTTGTTCTCGCATCATTCGCATAGCTACCTCAGGAGGGGCAGGAACAAAAGGACCCAGTGGACTGCATCCAACAACTATATGTAATCAACAAGTATGCAATACGCAAATAAAGGACACTCTGACAAAGAAATATGTCGAGTATTGAAATAAGAAGAGAAGAATGGAGAGAGTAACACCCAAGCTTACCCAGCACCAGGGATGGGCATTAGGACAGGAGGTGCGTCTGAAGGAAAAGCAGCAACAGGAATGCCTTGCCCATCAAAAGAATCAAACACTGGATCATCAGGGTTGTTCCCAGAATGACCATCGCTATTGTTGAAATCCCCAGACAGGGGATTCTCAGACCTATCGAAGTGTTCATTGCCATTAGCACGATTATCACGTTCTCTACGGTTCCCCCTATCATCTTTCATTCTATTATCTGGTCCAGGTCTTCGTCTTTGTGGTGGTTTTTCCCTCTGCAGATGGGCATTGTCAATAAGGTGGAACGATGCAAAATGGGAAATTCAGGAACAGGCAGTTATGAATAAAACATACCGAAGGCTGCATGACAGGTTTCCCTCCAGGAGCGTTTTCATCACTGCAAGAGATGATAGTTATAGGGTTTGGAAGCAAAATTACATCATAGACATATTGAAAGGGCGCTACTTACTTCATGTAGTTCTGAAAGTACAGCTCTTCACGCACTTTTGAGGTCAGTTCCATCACAAGTTCCGTGTGTTTCAACTTCAAATGTTTGTGAACAAACTCTGAAGCGTGGAAGAGCTTCGTACAACCTTTTGCTCCACATCCATACTTCCAACCATATTTTTCATCCCTAATTTTGCGAACATGTGGGTCCAAAGCTTCAGAAGCTGCAGAATCTATCTTCTCCCTGGCCGTCATTACTTCCAGAGGATCCGCATTCTTTAGCCTACCTTGCCAATGAGAATCTAATTTATTCTCCAACTCATTCCCATTACCAATGGGATGCTTCCCCTCAAGTCTAATATGCCGGAGACTTTTGGCTTCATTTGTTTCAACCATCCCATAGTAATCAATTCCATGAATACGCGAGAGATAAGTCAGGAGAGTATCCAGAAGCTCAACCCCCTCAAGAGCTCTTACTGTATTTAAACCCCTTATGATAATAACTGGACCACCTGAACTTCCATGAGATTTACTTCTGCTCATTCTATCATTATCAGATCCACATAAAATGTTATCCTCAATTCCTTTTTCCGCATCAAGTTTCCGTACAAGATCTTGAGCTTGTTCGACGTCAATCTGAATTCTTCCAGGCTCTGAAAAGACGGGATGCGCCTTTGGGGCAGAAGAAAGATCAGATTCCTTGGCACCAGCCCGACTGGGCCGCCTTCTTTTGCCACTTACATCTGCTTCATCTTCGGAAATTGGTTCACTGGACTGATCGGCCTTGTTTGATGAGGAAGGGCTAAAAGAAGGACCTCTGTTTACATATATAACTCGGTCAGATTGGTATAACTCTACAAAAATAGTTAGTGCACAAGTACATAAGAAAATACGCAAGAACTCTTACATATCTAAAGTCCCACTTTGAAGATGAAGCTGAAAACTTTTCCCCAACTTCCTTGCAAGTTCGTTCCTCCTGACAAGGTAGCCACCATGTTTAGATCTTTGCATATAATCAAAATAGAAGTTGTATATAGGGGAGATTTAGAAGGCATTTCACGTTGTCAGTGGAAGTAGTAGCTAGAGGAAACTTCTGCTACTATACTTACCGTTCAATGACAGCGAGTAAGTTTGTAGGATGATACTTGTCTTTTAACCTGAACAGACAAACAGACTCATAAAAGGTACACAATGAATAGCAATACTTAGTATATTTTTACGGGGAAGAATTACCATTCTTCATCTTTGTGTGCACTAAAGTAATTTTGTTTCTGTGTTGATATGTACTCCGTCCGGTACTCTTGATACCTGATCATGTGCCACCAATTAGTATTATAAGTGAAGTACAGAATGAGAAAGTAAAGGAAATACGTAAAGATGTCGAACTTAGTAAATATGAAACTGAAAAAGGTTAGAACATTTCCACTCTGACCTGCGCTCTGCTTCAGCTGGCAAGATATCATCTTCAAGCTCCTGAATGAACTGCTTATATGACATCATTCCTTCCCTAAGGAAAGGTTAAAAGACTAAATCAGTAGTTTAGCATCCTTAAATATTAAAACTTGCATGGACCTTTTTTGTCTACTTTTCTAGGTGCCACGGTGATGTATTTCTTTATTTATAATTGAAAAAAATACTATCTTACTAGGCAGTGGTCACAACAAAAAGACACAAGACATGATATGAATTTGGTAACATGCCCCAACACATCCTTTTAATGTTTCATGGACAAGTTCACTACTTTCATCATTTCAAGCAGCATCTAAAGCTCATAAATGATAAGCACTAAAACACACTTAGCTTGTCATGACTAGGAAACTCAATGAGAACAATCATTTACAAAAGTCTGAAGTTCAAATCTGTGAGACTGAAATAAAGAGACTTCACTAGAAGTGAATATACTTGCATCAAAGCTAATCAACTGCAGCCCACCAAAGAAAGGCTCAATCTGCTACAATAATCAGGATATGAAACAAGTGCATGTTTTTACCTCTGGGTTCCACCGGCACTGAAAGTTTCAGCAAAAGAACCACGCCTAGATTCCCAATCTGCATGAAAAAATGTTAAATGTAAAACATAGGACAAGGAAAAACAATACAGAAATGTATACTTAAAAATATAGACACCAAAGAATCATCTTTTGAATCCCGAAGCCCACAGTGTGCATTCAGCAAAGTGCAAAAGTAGAGATAAGGTGTCTAAGTTTGTTTTTGGATGAGGGATTTCAGGGTGGTTTTTAATAGCAGGCTTGAAATCCATAGTTCAGTCCACTTACCTCTGTTTGACAAAAAAACTAAAATCAATTGATACAACATACTAAATACACGCTATCATCACGCACATAAGAAAGATGCAGGAAAATTAAAGACACTAACATTACACAAACACAACACACAAAATAATATCACTCTGATAAAGACATACTTGAAAACATGGAAAATACAGGTGTACCTCCTTGATAGCCATTACCTGGTCCTGAACGGCCCATATATCGACCATGAGGTCTCTCATCAGGATAACCAGTTCTACCCCCATTGTCACGGTCATACCCACCAGGATAATCATACCCAAACCTGAACCAAAAAATGCGCATCACTACAACTTAGAAGGCTAACGCGATGATATCCATTTAGATGCAAAATATAGGAAATGGCAGACACTCCCACTAAGAAGATTAAATAAATAAGAATAGGAACCAGAAAATACAGATAAGGAATTTATATGCTCAAAAGTAAACAAAAATGCACAAACTCATGCACATAGAGTTGCGCCATATGTTGCATGAGATTATCAACGGGAATAATAATCAGAAACCTGATTCTCAATCTAAACTTATGATAGGAACTAATACCCAATCAGGAAAATTTACAAGCTGGGCATAAGGCAGATAAACATAAGAAAGAAACTTAAAACCAATGCGCTCGAGGAACCAGGAACATATCCGTTCAATCAACAATCTCCACAAGACCATTAACAGGTTATTAAAGAATCAATTCGAAGACAATAAACAATATCAAACTGCTGCGCATACAGATTATAAAGCAGTTGCTGTAGCTGAATTAACGAAATTCCGAACGCACCTTCGGTCCCCATGTCCATATCCTCCTCTTGGGCTTCCTCTCCCACCATCATTGACATCATCCTTCCTCCGCTTATACGGAGGAAACGGCGGCGACCTTCTATGAGGCGGAGGATGCGGAGAGGGGCTATGACTCATCCTACCGCGCTTATGATAATCTCTGTCACGCGGTGGTGGGGGCGGCGGCGATCGATTTCGATCATAGTACTCACGCCGCGGAGGACGGTCAAAGTCCCGATCATCGCGTCGGTCTCGGGGGTCACGCTCACGGTCTCGTATGCCTCGGCGTGGCGGTTGAGGCGGAGGAGGCGGTGGCGATGCGCCGGCGGGACCAGCTTCGGAGGCGGCGGCATCAGGAAGTTTTTCATCGGTATTCTCATCTCCGCGGCGGTCGGGATTCTCCTCCGTGACGCTCAAAACTTCAGCCATCGGCGATTAGCAGATTGAGCGGCGAAACCCTACTGAATGACAGAGTGCATGAGATTTGGGGGTTTTTGAGAAAATTGAATATAAATTTTCCAATAGAGATGACATAATTGCCCTTCGTTTCTAATAAATTAACAAAAAAAATTAATTTTACGGATTTTCTCTCTACATGAACCAAAATTGTTTCTGAACATTTTTCACGGATTTTCTCTCTCTAATTGAATCTGATCTCTCTGCTAAGTGCAAACAGCGCTTTTAATTGTTACCGTGTTGTATATTTGTTGCAAACTTCGTTGAATTTTGTTAACCGGCGGCAGAAAGGGGAAGAATTTAGGTAAAGGAATTTTTTATTAGAAATCGTCCCTAACGGGAATCGAACCCAAGACCTTACACAAGATCAACCGTGTCGCTGCTGCACTACATGTGAGCCGGTAAGAATTTAGGTAAAGGGTGAAGAAGAGAAGGGAAAATGGAGGGCGGAATTACGGCGGAGGATCTGTCGACGATCGGCGGCATAGCCACCGTGTCGCTGCTGCACTCGTTCATTCCGACTCACTGGCTGCCGTTCTCCATTGTTGGCCGAGCTCAGAAATGGACGCTTCCTCGCACTCTTCTTGTTAGTAAGTGATGTGATGGTTTCGTTATTGCCTGTTTCTTGTGTTTGTTTATTGATTCTATTCTCTCTTTTTGAGATTTTGAGTGGGTTTGTGTTTTTAGTAGGGTTAGGAAAAAGGCGATGTGGGGTTTTTGATTATTTCCTGAGATAAAATAGTTTGGTTGTGCGAAGGAAAGAGGAACTTGTTAGATTTCATTTGTATGAATATCGTGATGTTGCTAGTTGGTGTTAAGATCTTAAGGGGATAAGAAATTGGCATAGAATGCTGTGATTGTGAATCATCTCTGGTGTTATTAGTTAGTTAATCACAAAATGGGCAAAGAATTTCACGAGATAAGCGTTGTTTCCTGATCGATGAACAGGGCAAGAGAAAACTGCAATCTCGTATAGAGCTATTCTCTGTTGTTTCATTTCATATGTGCAATTGCAGAGTGTCGATGGCGTTATTTGTTGTTGGAATGGGTATAGTGTAGGTCGGGGTTATATGGTTGCATTATACTTTGCAAATTGCAAGAATAGAATCACTTGTGCTACTTATAACGGTGCAAGAATTTGACTGGTTTTACCCAAAAGTGGTTTATAAATCATCTAATCAAGGACTTAGTTAGGGTTGTTTGGATATGTATATATACCCTACTGAAATTCGTACTAGTAAATCGTCTAAATCTCTCAACCCATCAGCATACTTAGTACTCCCTCCGTCCCATATTTCTTGTCCCATTTTCCTTTTTCGGTTGTCCCATAGATGATAGATCTTGTTCCGTTTCAAAAAAGTTGAGATCTTGTGGCTAGAATTTACCCACAGTTTGAGGGTCCCACAACTTTACACACAACTAAGAATTCTCATAAATAATCGTGTCGAAAAGAAAGGGGACAAAGATCTATGTTACTCCTAGGGGTGTTCAAACTTTGGCCAAACCGGCCGAACCGACCGAACCGAATTGAGTTCGGCTATGACCGAACCGAACTTTTAAGTTCGGCCCGGTTTTCGGTTTGTCAAATCTACCATCTTTGGTTTTCAGTTCGGTCCGGTTAAAGTTACCGGTTTGGCCGAACCGAACCGAAAATCGGTTTAAATTAATAAATTAATTATACATATTTAAAATAAAATAAATTAATTATAATTAATTAATAAATTAATTATACATATTTAAAATAAAATTAAAAAAACTTAAAAAAAGGCTAAAGAAGTAAATGAAACGTTTATAAAAAAAAATAAAAATAAAAAGATTGACTAATCGGTCGGCCCGGTTAACCGGCCGAAATTGACCGGTTGAAACCGATAACCGAACCGGTCACTTCGGCCCGGTTCTCGATCAAAGATTTTATAGCTTTTTCGGTCCGGTTAACCGGTCGACCGGTCCGGTTTTTCGAACGAACCGACCGATGAACACCCCTAGTTACTCCCTCCGTCCCAATAAACATGACTTGTTTGTTTTCGGCAAGGAGATTAAAGAAGTGGTTGAAGATGTGTTAAAGTGGTAGGTCCACTTATTTAAGTGATTGTAGTCCACAAATTCTTTCATTTTTTAAGAAACAAGACGACAATAATGAGACAGTCCGAGAAAAAATACAAGCCATGTTTATTGGGACGGAGGGAGTACTGGTTGTTGACATTTATAAGTATCATCAGCATAGATTTGATTGATGAGTAAAATTTACTGATTCAACATTTTCTTGAGATGAAATTGGCTGTATGTTGTAAACTTAAGTTACTTCTCTTGTTATACCTTCATTTCTTACTTTTTGGTAGCGATAGATTTTTGCTTGAGCTGTGGGAGGTGAGTATTCGGTCTCGGTTGGCTGGGTCTCTCACCTATAAGGGTGTGGAATATCGACTAGTTTTTATCGATACTTTTACTTACAACCCAACTCTCTTAATATCTTTTTGCCCCACTTTCTTGTCATTAAAATGGTGATGATTGTTGTCTACTTGCAGCTGCATTTGGAGCAGTATTGCATGTCCTCTCCACTTCAATACTCGGCATAACAGCAATCACCATAACAAACACTATAGCAGTAGAGGAAACTGTGCTTCGCATCTTTGTCGCTAATTTTTCTTGGTTGGCAGTTATGTCATACTCTTTCTTAACAGAAAGTGCGGCCATAGCCATTCGCACAACCAACCTATGGAAAAAATGGCCGTTGCTGGTCTTGTTCTCGTCCCTACATTGTCTCCTTGCGCAACCACTCTTCCGGTATTCCTTGCTGTTGGAAACTCATCCTCCATGATGGTGCTTGCTATCATAGTCCTGCTATTCAGGTAACAACTATGTTGTTTAGTTTCTAGCTTTTGCTTTCTTTATTGTCGAATTTCGTTATCACCACATTGTTTACATCTTGCAGCTGCTAGAGTTAGTTAATCTGAGTTTCAAATAACAATATCATTTGCCCCAACTTATTTAGTTGCAATTATAGTAGAAATTGGGGAATATTAGGCATCTTGATTCATATGCTTGTGGCTTTATGATCGTGCAACGACTCTCCTACTCTCCTTTCCTTTTACTTGTAAATGTTATACTTCTTCAAGAGAGATCAATGCACTTAGTTATTCAATATGTATGATCACTAAACTGTTGATGACACACCTTTGTAGTTCTAAAGTTCAATCACTATGACTATAGCCCTTGGTAAATTTACCAAAGACGAAAATGATTTATTTGATATTTTATGGATGACTGGTTACGGAGGGAACGTTTCGTTTTTGTAGGCTGGTCCGGCCTATTGCTTTTTCCTTGTGCCTATTTTGCTTTAGGGGGTTGGTTCACAGGTATAACCTTTGTAACTTCATGGTATACCCCATGGATTGGCGAGTTCCTATTTGGAAGGCTGTAATTTCTTAACAGGGGCAGTTTCTACTCCTGCTAATAGTTTAGCACATTCTTTGTTGTTACTATGGTTTCTTCTTGGTCAGAGGAACCTCACTAATACGAACTCGTTAATTAGTATAGCTATTTTTGTTAGTTTAATACTTCTAGATTAGGAGAATATATGTTGAAGCGCTACATATAGGGATTTTGCGGTTTTAATTGGATCTTATTGAATGATTAAAAATGTAGGATGTATTCTCTTTAGAGAAAACTGGAGAGCTCCTTCCTTGAATAAGGGCACGACGATACATTGTGTTGCCGAAAGCCACACCAACTTGTTGATAGTTTTAGCCAAAAGGGGCTATCCAAGTATTCAGAGATTGCATTTTGAGAATTCCTAGGTTGTGATGCTTAAGAATAGATGCACTCTCTGTTCCTTTTGAATTCTCAGTTCTAGATACAAGAATTATATGCACTATGAAACCCTATTTAAGGTTTGCTTTGGATTTCAGCACGATAACTGTTATGATGTCTCTAGTGGCCCTCTCGTTCTACGGTGCAAGTCAGCTCAAGTACCACTGGTGGAACGCTATGACAAGCTTCTTGTTGGGTCGGTTCTTTGTTTAGTCGGAGTTTTGACCCTTGTTTTCCATGACCATGACGGAGAAGCCATTTCATCCGGAGAGCACGTGCATCGGAAAACAATCTCGCTGTAACGGTACAAAATGTGTTGCATGTTTGTAAGTTTTTGGGTGTGGGGATTACAATTGATGATGCAAAGTAGTTGCTTCCTTGATCTTGATCTTTGATCATTCCACCCTTTGATTTGTTGTGATGTATAGTGAATTGGCCAATCTTTGTACCTTCTTTTTTGCCTCTTTAAGAGGACGAGCAAATATCGATTTAGGTCATGTTAAGCGAGGCTTTCAAATAAAATAAAATAAAATAAAAAGCATTTAAAAGTTATCAATTTAAGGCTCGAATATAGTTTATTATTATTACTATTTTTGTTGATTTTAAGACGAGTTCTTTCGATAGTTATCTACCAACTCTGATATAAAATATTTTTTTAACAATAAAACGACTTCTGGTCCCTAAGAGAGAGAAAATTGATTTTCGTCCTTTAATGCAACTTATGTCTGATTTTGATTCTTTAATGGAGTCTTAAAGGACACCATATAAAATCACGGGACCAAAATTGAACACTGTCACATTAGATGACTAAAATCGAACATAAGACTAAAATTGATATATTCTTATCCCTAACATGATACTTTCATGTAATCTTTTAATAGTTTTCAATGTGATCTTGAGTTCTAAGATCGTGCATCCAAAATTGAGTGGGTTGAGTTTTCCTTGGAAATAAATGAGAAATATTTTTGCATTATCGAATCTTGAAGTGCTCAAATTGCAAAATTACGCATTTTCAGAACCGTATTGGAGAGCGTAGAAATTTGGATTCCTTAAACTCGGATCTCTTGTGATTTGAGGACAACTAATGTAAAGGGAAATCTTCTATCCCACTATATATCCCCACTATACACGTGTCCTCAGCTTAGTGGTGGGACATATAGTGTGTGGATAGGAGTGTAGGAAGTCAAATCTTTAGATTGGCATAACACTACGCAATAAATATGAAAGGATGATCGGAATGCTGGAGCATTATGTTTGAATTATTTGCTTGGGTATTTTACAATGGAATAATTTTGGACATGAAAATGAGGTGCGGATCACATTTATTGGGATTCCTATCAATCCATGAGACTTGGATATACTACATAATTAATACTCACTCCGTCCCGCACGATTTTTCTTATTTCTTTTCAACACGGAGATTAATATGAGTGGGTGGTTGTGTGTAGATGAGTAAATAATTGTGTGTAAAGAGTTAGATCTCTTAACGAAAAAAGTGGTAGATTTTGTAGTAATTTTTTTTTTTTTTTAAACAAAATAAGTCAGATGAGACATTCCGGAAAGGAAACAAGACAAGTGGAGCGAGACGGAGGAGTATATAATAATTGAAGGATACCTGTATTTGAAGCAAGATTCTCTCTCGAATCATCCCTACTTCCCCTTCACTTTCCATCTTCTAATTCGGTATCTTATGCAGAAAACCCAAGATCCCCAAAATTAGAACCCTATATCTGTTCATTCATCTTTAAATTGGGGGATATGGCAAAATCAATGATGTGTATGACTGCAATAATCTGTGGAGCAGTTCTTCGTAGATCTTCATACATACCAATCCCACTTATTTCTGCTATCGAGTCCCAATTTGCCAATCTACAATTCAGATACTTTTCCCCAGTCCCCATATTCGATTTCACGGGCATAAGAGAGCCGGATGATGTGGTTGCGTTGTTCCGAGAAATGGTGAGATATCAACCCCTCCCCTCTACTTCTGCATTTACGAAATTGTTGGGTGCAGTTGTCAAGATGAAGCATTACTCTCTTGCCCTTTCAATGTTCGACGAAATGCTTCAACGACAAGTTCCTGTAAATGCCTACATCTTAAATGTTGCGGTTAATTGCCTTTGTTGGCTGGATCGGGTTGATTTCGGGTTTGCAATTTTAGGCAACTTTTTCAAGCTTGGATACGAACCAAATGTTGTTACCTTCAGCACCCTCATCAAAGGGCTTTTCCTTGCAGGGAAGGGGGCTGAGGCTGAAATCTTATTTAAGAAGCTGTGGAGAGAAAAACAATACGGGTTGGATGAAGTTACATATTCTACCGTCATAGATGGTTTGTGCAAAGCCGGGCGTACTCTCACGGCGTATCGTTTGCTGAAGTTGTTGGAGAAAGAAAGATGCAAACCAAATATTTTTGGTTATAACTCAGTAATTGACGGTCTTTCCAAGGACGGAATGGTTGATGAAGCTCTTCAACTCTTCTCCAAATTGACGGAGAGGGGTGTTTCACCCGATGTCTTAACATACAATTCAATAGTCCAAGGCTTATGCAACTCTAGTAGATGGAAAGAGGTGGAAGACTTATTAAAGTTAATGGCAGCTTATTAGTAGATGCTTATTGTAAGGACGGAATTATGAAAGAGGCCAAGAATGTTATAAAAATCATGAGGCAAGTTGGTGTTCAGCCCAACATAGTCACTTACACTGCACTGATTGATGGATACTGCCTACAAGGACATGTGACTCAAGCCCGAAGATTGTTCGATTCGGCAGTGGATTCAGGCCTCAAGCCTAATATTGTCAGCTACGGTACCTTGATCAACGGGTATTGCAGAAAAGGACAAGTAGATGATGCTTTGGATCTATTTCTTGAAATCTCTTCCAAGGGGTTGGAGCATTCTGTGATTTCTTTTAGTATTATGATACAGGGATTATTTCGAGTCGGGAGATGCTGTGATGGCTTGAAGTTTTTCAAAGAAATGCAAGCTCGATCAATTTCCCCTAATATATGGACCTGCAATATCTTGTTGCACGGTCTTTGCACAAATCAACGTGTGTATGAAGCATTGTCATTCCTGCCTGTGATGGAAGAAAACCATGTCTTTCCCGACATAGTCACTTATAGTATCCTTATTCAAGGATTGTGCAAGGATAAAAGACTCGACAAAGCCATGAGTCTTTTCGACGAACTCCCATCCAAAGGTTTGCAGCCCAACACCGTGACATTTAACATTGTTATGGATGCACATTGTCGAGAACGGCAAATGGACGAGGCTAAGGATTTGCTTTTGAAAATGGAAGAATGTGGGTGTTCTCCGAGTCGTGGGACCTACAACTTATTTGTTAAGGGCTTTCTTATAAACAGTGAGCTGGAGCGTGCAATTCCACTCTTGGAAGAGATGGTTACAAGGGGCTTTTTATTGGATGCCGCCACTTTCCGAATGCTGCTTGACTATCTACGTCGACAAGGTAGAGATAGTCTTCTCTTTAATATCGTTAAAAAACTTGTCCCAAAGAATTTATTTTAGTTTTTGTATTGATTGAATATGATATGAATAAGGTGGTGTTTATTATAGAAGAAGGTAGGGGCCGAATATTTGATATTTTGATGTTGTAGGAGTGCATCATCTTGGTTGATTCATGTATTTGAATTTGCTTATAAAGATAACTTCTTTGGTTATTCATATTTATTATTTTATAATTTTCTCTTTTAGGAATTTTTATTTTTATTTTTTTGCTTAATGTTTAGTATATAAATCAATACCTCTATTGCAAGATCGTTGCTTTATAGGATTGAGTTTGGTTCTAATGCACACCATTTAAGGGGTGCGAAATAATTTAATAATTGAGTATTTATAATTTCTGGATTTTCTATTGCTTATTGGTTATACTCCCTCCGTCCCTAATATATAAATATATATATATGTCTACTTTCCTTTTTCGTTTATCCTAAATTTATATGTCTATTAACAATTTTTTATCTAATTAATGTGAGAATTTAGAAAAAGACTACTTTATCCAACTTTTCTAATAACAAACACAATTATGTCTTTAACTTTTTAGTAATTTATTTTAATTTATTCAAATTCCAATACCAATATTTATCTGACTTTTATATCATTAAATATTTTCTTAATATGTGTGTAAAGTCAAATAGGCATATAAAATAGGGACGGACGGAGTATTAATTAAGTTAGTATATTATAATAGCATCTATCTACAATTATTCATAGAGCTAGCCAGCTAGGTTCTTGTTCCTTTTTAGAAAATATCAATTTTGATCTTTTACCGTGATTTCTATCTGATCTTAATGTTTTAATGCGTCGTAGTTCGATTTTGGTCCTTTAATTTAAAGTATTATTCTATTTTGATTCCATTATTAAAAAGTGGCCACACTCACTTATTTTCGATCACAAATTCACGCACCCTCCTTTTATTATTTATTAAAATTAAATTAATTTCAATTTTTCAACAACTTAATCAAATCAAGGCTTTTCTCCCCAAATCTCAAACCCGCAAAATTGAACTTCTTACTCCAATCCGTATTTAAAAATTGGTCATTGTTGTTGTTGTATCAATATTTATGAAATACAAAGAGTTTTTTATTTTTTGTAGCATTCTAAATAGGATCCAAATGTTTGATTTTTGATCAAATTGGTCTTCAATTCGAGTTTCTTTGTCAAATTGGTCTCAGAAATATTTGAATTTGGTCAAATTGGTCATTTCATCAATTTTTCTGTCAGTCAACAGTTAGTCAACGAAATTTAAAAAATATATTAAAATTAATAAAGTTAGTTTCAAAGTAAAAAATTCGAAGAACGAATTCGGCCAATATTTTTACCAAACTTTTATTGTGATCAATTCGGCCAATATTTTTATCCCAAATTTCGAAATGAATTGTCACCTAATCGTGATTGCATACATTTGAGATGCTTGGATTGTAAATTGCATCTCCAAAATTTAACCGCCCTTATTGTGAATTTTAACATGATATTTCCATGTAATATTTTAACGAGTTTTGAATCAGCTATAAAAAAAAGTACCTTAAGCATGTTATTGTGAGTCCTAAGAACATACCTCCACTAGCTTCGGCTACAGTTTTACCGTCGAGTCTGACAAAGTTGAGTTTGAGTGGGTTGAGTTTTTCTTGGAATTAAATGAGAAAGATTGTTACATTTCCGAATCTTGAAGTGCTCAAATTGCAAAACTACGCATTTATAGGGCCGTATTGGAGAACGAAGAGATTTGAATTCCCTAAACTCCCACCTATTGTGGTTGAGGACAACGGAGTAGGGATCTTCTATCCAACTACATATCTCCACTACATGTCTCACCACTAAAGTGAGGACATGTGTCATTTTAATCTAACCACAACTAATCCACTACATGACACATGTCCTCACATAACACATATCCTCACCTTAGTGGTGAGACATGTAGTGGAAATATGTAGTGGAATAGAAGATCCCTACCTAGGACATCGACCTAGTGGAACGGATTATAGGAAATCTATCTTTCACTTGGCTTAACCACCTAACCTTAGACAACACTATTATCAATATGAAAGGATGGTCGGAATGCTCGGGTATTATGTTTGCGAGTTTGAATTCTTTGCTTGCAATCCGTTTGATATTCTACAATAGAGTAAGTTTTGACATGAAAATGAGGTGCGGGTCATTTCTTGGGCTTCCTATAAATATATTAGTACATAGTTCATCCGTCCCATTATTTATGTCCCATAGAGATTCGGCACGGAGATTAAGGTGGGTTGTGGAAATGTATAAAGTAGTGATGGAAAGATATAAAGTGATTGTTAAAAGGTATAAGGTGGTGGGGTCCACCTATTCAGATGATTGTGGATCATTCATTTATGTTGACTTTTGAAATAGAACATAAATAATGTGACAAACAAATGTAGCAATTGAGACATAAATAATGTATGACATTGTCGAATTTACACGTGATAAAATAAAATTAAAAAGAAAAAAAAACACTACTGATGAATAAAATAAGTTAATATGGAAATTACTAAATTAGTAACAATCGTTCAATTTACTTTGGTTAATATTATGGTAAATGAAATAAAATTAAATTATTTGTTTATGTTTGTTTATTTGGCATGGAAAGAATTAGTTTGAGAATTAATTTTTGGAGAAATTAAGTTATAAAATATTTTTTTTATGAGATTATTTTGGAAATGATAGTACTTTATTTTTTAAAATAATGATAAAAATGTATTTTATTTTCGGGTATTGACAAAATAAATTATGAACTATTTCAAATTGACAAATTTAACACGAACTTTATAACTTGAGTAAGAATTTATGAATTTTTGCAATTCCAGGATGCTTTGATGACCAATTTTTTATACCCTTGGAATGCTAAATTTGACGCGTGAAAACGAGATCCTATTGATACTCTGATCCAATTAGACATCTAGATCAAAACGACATCGTTTACGCAGCCCAAAAGATTGGGAGATCATTACATGCCCCAAATTATGAAGTTCGTATTAACTTTGCCTATTATAACTATTATTTAATTGATTTCAACAATATCCCTAATACTTATATATTACTCTTCTTCCTTTGGAAGACATTAGTATTTCATCATCACACAAAAAGAAAGGGGATATTGATGAAATAAATCTTTTGACCTTTTCATCAATAAGTTCCATTTGAATCGTAATATTTTGCAAATTGTTTATAAGTAAATAATAAATATATCTCTGAGAAAATGGCATTTTCGGTCTCGTATTTTTGTTTATATGCACTTTGGTCTACTATCTTTTAAAGTGGTGTTTTTAATCTCATATTTTTTAATTACTTGCGATTTTGATTTCGTATATTTTAAAACGGTATTTTTGGTCTCATATCTTTTAATTACTTGCGGATTTGTCTCGTAACTTTTAATGCGGCGTTTTTGGACTAATATATTTTAATTACTTGCATTTTTGGTCTTGTATCTTTTAATGCAATGTTTTCGCTCTCGTATCTTTTAACTATTTATGATTTTGATCCCGTAACTTTAATGTGGCATTTTGGGTCCCGTATCTTTTAATTACTTGAGATTTTGGTCCCGTAACTTTTAATGTGACGATTTTGGTTCCGTAATTTTTATTTATTCGTGATTTTGATCCCATAACTTTTGATTCAATAATTTTTAATCATATCTTTTCAATATTGACGATTTTAATCGCCCATATTTTCAAAATCGAATTTTAATCATGTAACTATTTGATTTATGCATTTAAATCATTTTATAACAATAGGAACCAAAATTATAATAAATGGTGATATTCTAATATAAATTAATAAATTATGAATATTAATTACTACTATATTTTGGTAGAAGGGGAGATATCAGAAGTGACAAGTCGGTTGTGGTGTGCCACAATCAAGTGTATGCGTATTAAAATTTGGTCATTTATTATTATTATGGTTCCTATTTTTATAAAATTATTTAAACACAAATCAAATGGTGACTTGATTAAAATCCTTGCCTCCGAGTGTGGTTACCTTTAGTATCTTAGTAGATGCTTATCGTAAGGACGGAATTATGGAAGAGGCCAAGAATGTCATAAAAATCATGAGGCAAGTGGGTGTTGTGCCCAATATAGTCACTTACAATACATTGGTTGATGGATACTGTCTGCAAGGACATGTGGCTGAAACCGGAAGATTGTTCGATTCGGCAGTAGATTCAGGTCTCAAGCCTGATATTGCAGCTATGGTACCTTCATCAACGGGTATTGCTGAAAAGGACAAGTAGATGATGCTTTGAATCTAATTCTTGAAATCTCTGGAGCATTCCATGATTTCTTATAATATCATGGTACAAGAATTATTTATGAGTCGGGAGATGCAATGAAGGCTTGAAGCTTTTTAAAGAAATGCAAACTCGATCAATTTCCCCCGATATATGGACTTACAGTATCGTGTTGCATGGTTTGTGCAGAAATTAATGAGTATATGAAGTATTGTCATTCCTACGTGTGATGGAAGAAGAAAATCGTGCTGCCCCCAACATGTACACTTATAATATCCTTATTCATGGATTTTGCAAGTAGGGCTGGAAATCGGGGCGGTTACGGATTAACCTTACCCGAAAATCGGTTACCCGTAACCGAAATAGCCTGCATTACATGAACCGCTACCGTACCCGATCGGTTAATCGGATACCCGATACCCGATCGGGTACTGTACAGTGTTAACAAGATAACCACATAAAGAAAGTGAATATATTATGGACCATCCATTCCAAATTAAAAGCTGCTGAATATAGTTAATATAGTGAATATAAACATACCCGATTATGCTCCTGCCGGTGTGACCAAGCTCCATCTCGACCTACCCGATGAGGACTTCATGAAATACATTACAGATTTCGATGTAATCGTCCTCTCTTCTGGCCACTGGTTTGCCAAGCAGTCAGTATACATTTTAAACAATGAGATTGTTAGTGGGCAACTATGGCGGCCAGATAAGTCCAGACAAAAGAAGATTGACAACATTGAGGCTTTTGGCATTTCAGTGGAAACAATTCTTACCGTCATGGGCACGCATCATTACGAGGGTGGTGCGTGGAACACCGGAGGGTCGTGTACCGGGAAGGAGAAACCCGCTGGAGAGGCTGAGTTGGTTGAAAATGGGTTAACCAATATAATGCATGAGAAGCAGGTGACCGGGTTTAACCGTGCAGTGAAAAGGAGGACGAATGGATCGAGAATGAAACTGATGAATATTAAGCTTTAGGCCTAAAGCCTAAAGCTTAAACTTAAATATAAAAATTAACTTATTGATTGACATAATACGGTTATCATGTATACCGTATTAACCGAACGGATATACCGCTACCCGAAAACACTACAAATTTCATAACCGACCATGACCCGATTACCCGAAAATCGGGTATTTGGTTACCCGATACATGATCGGGTATGGTACGATATGGTTATTATCCGATACCCGTTTTCCGATTTCCAGCCCTATTTGCAAGGATAAGAGACTTGACAAATCTATGAGTCTCTTCAACGAGCTTCCATGCAAAGGCTTGGAGCCCGACATGGTAACATTTAACATTCTTATGGATGCACATTGTGGAGAAGGGCATAATATTTGGTAGTATAATATTTTGTCATGTAATATCATTACTTACGTTTATTTATTAGACCGAAACCCAATACAATCCTTTGGTTCTTGGATATCAAGGCCGACTCTTGCGTACGGCAATTGTCTTGGTTCTTAGGATTGAAATCCAGGTGATTTTACAATATTCACGAGCGATTCTACATTCAGTTGACTCCGTTCCGCCCGATTTGTCTTGTATTTTTTTTCGAGTCGTCCAATCCGACTTGTCTTGTTTCCTAAAAAAGAAAATATTTACTACACAAACTATCTTTTTTCTTTATAGGACCTACCTTTCTACACACAATTATCCACTCATTTAAACACAATCATCCACTTATCTAAATCTCCGTGCCGAAAGGAAACAAAACAAATCGGACGGGACAGAGATAGTATTTTGTTTTAGGCCATGGGAAAGCTAGAATATTTATAAGAGTGGAGTCGAGATTTCGTCCTCACAAATTACACTCCCAAAAGAAAAGAGTACTAGATTTACGGGTCACTATATTTCTTGCATTTTTTTATTAATAAAAAGACGTAAACATTAACGTTAAGGCTCCAAGCCTCCAATATACAAGGTGGTCTCACCATTGTACCCAAAATACCAATGACAAAGGATTTTGATACTAAATAGGGCAAAAAAAAAAGATAAAGAATTTAGGATTACGGAGAAGAAAAAAAAAATGATATTAAATTGAGCGACAAACACAAAAAAGGAGGCTCGGAGAAAAGGTTTGTTTCCAACCACTTAAATTATTTATTACTTAATTTAAATAAAAATGTATTTTTAATATTTGCAACAACTTACAATCTACAAAATTCTCTATATTTAAATTGAAAAGACTGAAGTTGGTCAACATATTGAAATGATCCAGCTTATAACTTAATTTAAGGAAAAACTCATTTTAGAGTTTGCAACAATTTATAAACTACAAAATTCTCTATAATTAAATTGAAAAAGTTGAAGTTGGTGAAGTTTGGTTGAATCAACTTTTTCCAAGTTAATGGTATATTTGTAATTTCGAATAAATTTTTTTTTTTAAACCTCCTTAAATTTACTATTACAATATATTTCTTCGTCCCAATGGAAGTCGTCTTTTTGTATTCGAGTTATTGGCTTGTCCAAACTTCCTTTTTTCTAAAAATGCAAGAATATGTGGACCAACATTTAACTATCTCAAAAAGTCAAACAATGAACAAGTTACACAACACATTATCATTTTCGTGTTGAAGCCGTGCCCAATTGTACATCTAGAAACAAGACAGGTTCTAACTGGGACGTAAGTATCTGAAGTGCATTTATACTAAACGCTTTCAACCTTTTTACTTTTGAGCAATATTTGCAAGCACACTACTAATTCTCTAAATTACAACTTTTATCAACTTCTCCTTAAATTTACATTTTTTGTTACTCTCTTTGTCCCGCTTTTATTTGTTTCTCATTTTTTCTAAATAATCGAGTATAGTTTCTAACTTGTCACTCGTTCACAACTCATAAGATTATTTCTTATTAAATGTAGGATTCACTCATTTATACATACCCAACAACTCATCTTATATTCATACTAAAAAGAAATGAGACAAGTTAAATAGGATGAAAGTCGTTCACGTGTGACATAAGTATCTGAAGTGCATTTATACTTGCGAAAACGAAATCAAACCCTTCAAACTACTGCATTATTTGCGGTATGCCCCTTTAATTATTAAATTTAATAGTTTACCCTTTAAACTTTTTAATGAAGTGCCAAAATACCCCTGCTGTTAGTTTCAACTTTTTCCGCGGAGCTCACGCTAAGTGGGTGTTTGGAACAACTTATCGAAAGTTGCTTTCAGCTTTAAGTTGGTGTGGAGGTGTTTGAAACATTCAACTTAAAGCTGTGATTCTATAAAATTAGGTCAAAAATAGAGAAGCAGCTAAAGCTGCTCCACCCCAGCTTTCAGCTTCAGCTTATTGTTTATAATTTTTTCAGAGCAAATTACCCTTAAAATTTTATTTAATTCCAAAAATATCTATATCCCTAATATTTATTAGTTATTTTTCTTCAACATACTAGCCGTGTCTCTTCCTCTCTCTATCAATTATAGTATTATATGATATTTATATTAATTTAATATTTTATAATATTAAATTAAAATTATAAAACAAAAAATAAATATAAAATAAGAATAATTTTTAATTTTATTTATTTATTATAAATTAAAATTATTTAATAACACTAAGAGCAAAATAAATATTTATTCTAAAAAGTAACAATAAGTTATTTCTATCAACATTATTTCAAACATTACTCTTTTCATTTATTTTTAAATGATTTTCAAATAAGCTTTTTCAACTGGTTTAAGTATTTATAGTCCAAAACCCCCTAAACCTCACTAGGGTTTAGAAGCTTCCGCAGCTATTCCATGGCGTTTTCTCTCTCTAGAAGAATATCCGGTGCGATTAGCTCAAGTTACAGCGCGATCTCTTCACGATCAAATCCATATATTCCCTTCTGCACTAATACTCTCTCCTCCGAGTCAGACTCGCCGAGTTCACAGTCCGACTCCGAATCGGAGTCGCCGAGTTCCGCCGCCGCTTCTCCCCCTCGCAACCACCACCGCCCTAACACCGACCGCCCCCTCGAGAACGGCTTGGACGCCGGCATTTACAAGGCGATACTGGTTGGGCAGGTCGGGCAGGCGCCGATTCAGAAGCGGCTGAAGAGCGGCAAACAGGTAACCCTAATTTCACTCGGAACGGGCGGAATTCGCAACAATCGGCGGCCGCTAGATAACGAGGAGCCGCGCGAGTACGCGAATCGGTGCGCGGTGCAATGGCACAGAGTCTCCGTTTATCCAGAGAAATTGGGGGAGCTCGCCGCCAATAGCCTTGGGCCCGGTTCGATATTGTACGTTGAAGGAAACCTCGAGACGAAGATATTCAATGATCCGATAAGCGGCCTTGTTCGTCGAATTAGAGAAGTTGCTGTTCGGCAGAACGGGAGGATTTTAATTCTGGGAAATGGGGCTGAGGCTGATAAGTTTTCGAGGTCTGATATGGCTGGAGTTGGATACTACTGAGGTGATCTTCTTCACATTGCTCGATTCTGCTGCTGGCATTGATTTTACATTATGTGGTATGTGTTTTAATACGAAGTTCAAGAACACAACGTTGCAGTAGTTGTGAAGAAAATCTTGATTTTACTTTCGTCTAATTGTTTCTTGATTATAGTGGTTATTACCATGGTCTCAATGTTATTAAGAACATATAGTTGTTTCATAATTAGGTCCTTTTGTCTTTGGTAATTGGGATCTTTTAAAACGTGGGTAACTCATAACTGCCGGTTTAACTAATGTTTGATTCGGTGACTTTGATCTCAATGTTATTAAGAACATATATTTGTTCCTGATTGGTAATTGAGATCATTTTAGAACGAGGTTAACCTACAACTACTAGATCGTGATTGATAATTGGAATCGTTTTTAGACGAGGGTAACTCCCAACTCCTAGATTAGCTGATGTTTGATTGATTGACTTTGGTTTCAATCGAAAACTTGCAAGAACTTGGTCTAATAAATCAGTCAACTAGCTTCCATGAATGTAGCTAAAAATCAACTGAAAACTGCTGTAACATTCTCTCTCGGTATGGCAGGAAGGATTTGGGTTCATGGCATAGGTTGCATTTTGCACATGCCCTAGCTGTTCCTCAAGGCTGGTAGCCAGTCCTGCACTTTCATGAGCTCTCTTCCATAGAGGCAAAGAGAACCTCCAAAGACGACGACGCAACAAGCCCGAATAATGCCATGTATGGCTTAAGACTGCATCTAATAGTCCCACATTCAGTTCCTTCAGAACAATCTCTACCACCAATCGTTGTTCCTTCCCATGCCGTGCCTTGATGCAGACTGCCTACGCTGATGAGATCCAGCTGATCCGTTGGATGGCAAACCGTGAAAACTGATCTTTCGAGGATGCCTTGGAGAGCGAGAACTCGATGCATGATCACCGTATGAATAGGGGATCCTAGCATATCTGTCTCTCGGGGTTGCTGGGGATCTCTTGCTTTTACTGCTATAATGATCTTCGGGGTGTTTGGTAGTCCAACCACGTCTATGCTTTGTTTTTGCAGGAGAACTGAATTGAATGCTCTTGGAATTCTTCTTCTTCCGAGCCTTTAAATCACACGGGGCAGACCGGGTGCCCAAATGATCCCTCTTCTTTTTGGGCGATTTGCGCTTGGGTGTTGATGGTTCGCGGTTTCTCTTACTAGACTGGTGAGAAAATACACAGAAATTACGTGTAGCTGAAAAAATCTCGACCAGTAAACGCATTCTAATTTCGAAAATTATGCTGAAATTGGGAGTCTGAATGAAAGCCAGTGGCGTACCTTTATTGAGCTGTTGCATTCCCGTGCAAAATGACCCACTGTACCACACTTGTAGCATGAACTAGGAGGCGCTATATCATTTGTATTCCAACGGGACCTATCATTTGTATCCCGACGGGACCTGTCACTTGTATCCCAACGTGATCCCGAGCAAGCCTGAATAAATCAAAAAATTACTTTAGAAACAGAATTCGCTGATGCCGAAATAAGAAAGAGGTGGACGCTTCCAATGAGGTAGTAGCATCACTTTACCTATTAGGAGAAATGAGACGCTATACAGTCTACAAAAGAATAATTATATAGTAATTCAGGTCCTACTGTAAAATGGCAACACGAAAGAGGCAATGGTGAATGGGGACTCGAGTTCCAAAGAGATCCAATAAAAACAGAAATAAACTCCATAGAAATCCAACAAAAACAGAATAGGCTCCTGCATTCTTAAGCAAAAGCCAACTATTACTCATGGATCAGATTGAAAAAGCTTCGAAGGCCCTGTGACAGTTTTCCTTCTTTATTTGATCAATAATACTACTTGTGAAAGACCTCTCTGGAAAACACATTGGATAAATATCTAACTCACCAGACCCGTGTGGCCGGAGAGACCACATCTATAACAAGAAACCTCTCTGGGCCCAGGATCACCATAATCTTTACAACAAAGATGGCCATTTACTCCACATATATAACATTCTATTTCCTGCAAAGCACTCGGCATCATTAAATACGTGAAGACGAAAATAATGTAAGGTGGTATTTTATTTCCTAAGAGAAGGGACCTTCAAATCGTCTGGGCAATAATCATTCCTGCAAGAGAACATTTCATGCCCCAAATCTCCACATCTTAGACATAACTTTGAACTCTTGTTCCTCTCAGGGCAATCTTTAGCACGGTGACCTTGTTGCTTGCAGACAAAGCAATCCCGTCCCTGTGCAATTACAAGAGAGAATAAATATCTATCAAAGTTCCCTTCCAAAGACACGATACCTTCAAGGCACAACATCTTGAAGAAAATAGTCAAAAAAATTCTAAACCGACTGATTTAAAAGTTTGAACTCTTCCATTCATTAATCAAATTCCACATTTGATTTCCTGTTTAATTATCAATATGAAATTGATTTCTGTTTATATGTGATATGTATTTGAATTCCACCTCTTGAAGTAATTGTCTTCAATAGTTATCTTCACAAAATATATCTTCAAACAGAAATAACATTTCTGTATGAAACGGCAAAAAGCATGAACATGTATTTTGAAAATTCCATCTGCAGCAAGAAGCATGAACATATATATATATTCAATAGTTACCTTCACAAAATATATCTTCAAATATATATAGAACAATTGTAAATGTACTTCTTATAGTGACATATAAGTGAGCACGTGAACCAAATGCGAGAGAGAGAAAGAAGGAAAGAAGGAACATGCACTTCTTATCAGATGCATACTGAACAGTACCTTACTCAAATAATACATACTATAATAAAGCAAGACTCTTTATTATCAAACCCAATGCAAGTAAGTGTACTTGTGTTATTCCCAAGGATATAAGAGTGAACATGACATGATAAATGAACGGGTAGAAAGGGAAAAGGTTTTACACGAACATGTCAAAGACTGGTTCAACATTTAGGGAACAACCACATAAAATAAGGATGTCATGAACATGGTGATATGATGCATTGCTTTAGGGCCAATAAAACAGAGCTACATTGATTTTTTTTAGAGAAATCTTGTTGATCGCATACCTTAGAACATTGCTTTGCATTATGTTCAAAGCTCCCACAAACAAAGCAAGGCTTCTTTCGTCTAGCTGAAGTACAGTTGGCGCTTGTATGACCCTCTTCGCCACAATTATAGCATGCACCCCAACTGCTATCGGAAGGATCAAAGTACCTAGGCCCCCGCTAAGATCACGAAAACAATCTTCATTGACTAGTCATTATGTCAAAAATGATGCTTATGCACAAGTTACTTAAACTCACAAGGAGCTTCCTCAGGACAGCATTATCAGACACTGCAACCGGATTGCTTTCAGACGGTGAATTGGCAACAACAGCAGCACTATCTTCAACAGCTTTACTAGAAAGCCCAGTAGCCTTATCTTCAGCAACTTTATTAGCTACCTCAGCAGCATTATCTTCAACGGTTTCACTATCAACCAAAGCAGCATTACCATTCACTGGCTTCTCGTTCTCCTTGACATCATCCACCTAAAGAAGTTCGAGGCAAAAATAAGCTGAGATTCAGAATCACTATCTAGATTTTGTACCACCCTGACAAAACTAAATCTAAAATGAGAGTGAAAAATAAAGATAAACACATCACACCAGATGACAGATCTCCAACAGTCCAACTAATCCCCAAAGTAAGAACAGAAACATTAATCATAAAATCAACAGATAAATTTCTACTTGACTAAGCAAAATAGCTTCAAGTTTTAAACTAATCAAACTACCAGAAACAATCCGCCGCAGAATTCTCTAAAACCAGCATCTATCTCATTTGTTCCCTGAAACATTCCACGGATTATTTGAATTAAAAACCAACAAACAACTTCAATAACTAACCACTGTAATAAATCAATTTCGATTGAATGCTTACAGCATCTCCACGACCCTCAACTTCCGTACTCTTTTTCATTCTCTTCTTCTCTCTCTTACTCCTTTCTTCCTTCAAATTCGAACCTATATCCCCAACGCCGTCGTCCCGATGATCGTTCTTAGCGGATTTCTGAACAACTTTGAAGCTCGGATCTTCGTCAGCTTCAATTGGAGATTTCCGCTTTCTTTTATCATCTCCCGACGACGAACCTTCCAATTTCGCCGCTTTCAATCGATCTCTCTTCCCCATTGTTGAACCTCCTCTCGCTGCGATGATTATGCAGATGAGATTCCACCGAACAGGAGTGGAGTGAATCTAATTACTGAGAATCGTCTCAAAATTGAAACCTAACCCTAGACTAATTGAGGAACCAAAAATAATAATAATAAAAAAAGCTTAGGAGCAAAACTGGGCCCAACTTGAGTGGGCCATGCGGAAATAACCGGGAAAAGTAGGGCCCAACAATTGAAGGAATTTTAATTATGGTTTGTTTGCAATATTATTTTTAAATTTGCTTACAATATTAAAAATAAAAAGTGATATAAAGTACTTCAAATCAACTTAACATTTGAATTATGTTTCTAGTGTTTAATAGTTTAATTGTTTAATTTTAATGAAGTTATCATACAAGTAGATTTTTTCAAATTATAGAAAAAAAATTATATGGTCAAAATACGCGTAAGCAATTTGAAATTCATTTACAAACACGCTTTTTGTACAATAGAGTGTACAAAAGATATATGACACTTAATTGTATCAAGAAAAATATTAGAAATGTCAAAATTATTAGTGGTCTTTTGGTATAGTGACAATATCGATTTTGAGATATTATGGTTTACCAGTGAATATAAAAAATTCAATATAGTGGTAGTTGGTAATAAGGTATACCGTGAAAGTATGAGTATCGAAAATTTGATATAGTGGTAGTTGGTAATATGATATACCGTGACACTATATGATATGTTTCAAATCAAAATTGCAATTTATTATTATTATTTTTTATCGAATAGTTCGAAACATCACAACGACAGTTTTTTTTTTTTTTTTTTTTTTTAATTATTTGACGAGGAACCCGCAGCCGCTACCTTTGGTGCGCACATGGTAAACCTCGCTGGTGCGCACATGGTAAACCTCGCTCATGTGCAATAGCCTGCAAACCACACAGAAGAGTTAAACCACCCTTAATGTGGCAGGGTGACAGGCTCACACATAGCGTGTCCAGTGGGAATTGAACCCATGACCTACCGGTCTGGGCCACCCACCTTCACCGCTATGTCATCCCAAGGGGACTACAACGACAGTTTTTTCATACGATATATTTGGGTGAACGATATGACAAGAAGAGGTACATACCGACCCACCCTTATGTGTGACATATAGTTGCTATTTAATACTCTCATAATATTAATGTCTCGGATATCATTTTGGTCTATTGCATTATTTTTGTCCTATTTAAAAATAATAATAATAATTAAATGGACCACAATCAATTTAAATACCCAATCATTATATACATTTATGCAACACTTTATTCATTTTTATTAACTTGGTTAATTTTCATACTCAAAAATAGCGAAACATTAATATTAAGACAGAAGGAGTATAATGATCGCCATTCCATGATAATTGTACTCGTGCATAATAATTCACACACATTCTCATGTCTAAAAATGTCAATTTGATATAAGTCTAGATGATGACTTTTTTCTAAAGTTGATTTTTGAGAATCAAATGTCACGCGATAAAATTTCCGATGTAATAGCACATGATAGTCCCAGTGCATATACACAAAGTATATTGTATTTTGTTTATTTATATAAGTTAATCTTCTAGAGAAAATTCGGGATTAAAATGGTTATACAAATCAAAGTAGAGTTGGACTCCTGTACATCCGGTTGCAGGTGCAACCGGACGTTTACAGTTAAATATAGGCGATTTGCAATATGTTAACAATGGAATGGTAGTGCGGTTGGCAAAGCTGCTGGCTGCTGGGCTCAAATTCTATATACCCGGGTTTGGAAAAAATGCGAGCTTTAAAAAATGATACATTTGTTCATAATACCCGGGTTCGAGTCCCAACAGCGTAATTTTGAGTTTTTTTTTATTTTAATTGATATATTATTTTAAAAAATGATACATTTGTTCATAATAATTAATATTTTTGTTTCAATTATTTTTTTAAAATAAGTTTGTCCTTTTTTTATAATATTTTTTTTTCATTTTAATTGATATATTAATTTAAAAAAGTGATAAATTTGTTTTTAATAAGTAATATTTTTATTCCAACCAATTCATATTTTTTCAAATCAAGTTTGTCCCTTTTTTCATTTTAATTGATATATTAATTTAACAAAAGTGATGAATTTGTTTATAATAAGTAATATTTTTATTCCAACCAATTGAAAAGTATCATTCTGCCTTAAGAAAAGTATCATTCTTCCTTAAGAAAAATATCATTCTGCCTTAAGAAAAGTATTATTCTTATTGAGCAATAGTATCACATGTTGTTAACAAAAGTATCATTCTTCCTTAAGAAAAGTATCATTATTCCTAAAGAAAAGTATTATTCTTCCTTAAGAAAAGTATCATTTTTATTGAGCAATAGTATCACATGTTGTTAACAAAAGTATCATTCTTCCTAAAGAAAAGTATCATTCTTCTTTAAGAAAAGTATCATTTTTCCTAAAGAAAAATATCATTCTTCCTTAAGAAAAGTATCATTCTTATTGAGTAATAGTATCACATGTTGTAAATAAAAGTATCATTCTGTCCAAAGAAAAGTATCATTCCTATTGAGCAATAATATTTTTCTATGTTTTTACTATACCCTAGAGGGGAAGTCTAAACCATACTTTTTTCTCCGGTTAAAAATGCTCGCGTTCCTTTGGAACACTCGCATTTTTAAAGGGTTTGGAAATGCTAGCGTTCCGAAGGAACGCTAGCATTTCCAAACCTTTTTAGTCGTGGAACTGCTACGGTATTTTTCCTCATTTTTACTGTACCCTAGAGGGAAGTCTAAACCCTACTTTTTTCTCTGGTTAAAAATGCTCGCATTCCTAAGGAAAAGTATCACTCCTATTGAGCAATAGTATCTGTAACGCCCCAATTTTCATAACATTTTAAGGGAACGTCACCCCGTGCATAACATATAATTTTCTCAATTTAATTTTTCAAAAATAATATATTTATAAAAATAATAAGGTTTTAATGCATTTCATAAAAAGCGGAAGTCTTAATTCAAAAACATGTTCACCTATTAGTTTGCGGAATTAAATAAAAATAAATGCATAGTTCAAGATAAAACTAAATTAATAACGTAAAAATTTCATGAATCCTTTTCTGTGTGTGTGTGACCATCACCATCCGCCACTTCAAGCACCTGCCGGACCATGATCTGAAAAAGTGAAAATATTAAGGGGTGAGTACGACTACTCAGTGGGATCAACAATTATCCAAACTATAAACTATAAAGAATTTAACATGAGAAATTAGACATGCAAGCCCGGAGGCTTAACCCGAAGGTTTTACTACTCGAATTGCCCGAAGGCTAACCCGAAGGTTTTATCGCTTCCGAATTGCCCGAAGGCTAACCCGAAGGTTTTACTGTTCTGAATTGCCCGAAGGCTAACCCGAAGGTTTTACTGCTCTTGATTTGCCCGAAGGCTCTGCCTGTACTGAATAACGCATGAGAAAAACGATATAGTATATAATAAGGATAAAAGTAAACCCCACCTTAACCTTTTTGAGTGAAAGATGTATATCAAGTGATTAAGCGCTTGGCCCGTCCTATAATAAAGCTTGACTTAATTATTTATGCAATTCTTAATCACGTACATATGATTTTCATGCTTTGAAACAATTAATCTTTTTGTACATGGAATGCAAATAAGTATATCGACACCTATAGTTATTAGGTTACAACATGTCATATCTGAAAACTAGGTTTCTATGTTCTATCTTAACTCGTGCAGAATACATATTTTAGAAAAATTCCACATAACATGAATAAATTCTATAAATTCAAATTTTCTGCTTACATATTCCTTAATGAGTCTAAAACATATCAAAATTTGTTTCATACTAAAATAATATGTCCTCTAAAAGTTATAACCAATACAATATCTATTGTGCTAACATAATCGGTTTCTGACCTATTGTCATTCATCTATACGTTTCAGGGACTAAACATACTATAAAAATTCTAAGATTTAACACACATCTAGGAGACATACATAGACATATCATATCAAAATTTAAAACCATATAGATAAGTGATGTATTCATAATATACAAATCAATTTTCACTCAAAACTGCTTCACCGCATGAAATTCTTTGCTTAATCATGGAAGGTTTGTAATAAACTGCTTTCGTACAAGCATGTTAAAAATACAAAATAAATATTTTGAGAAACTCCTATGTGTATAAAGTATTTAGGAAAAAGAATCAAATCAATACCATATTTGTGCAAAGAGATATAAATGTTTTACTAATCTCTATCCAGAAAACATTAGTTTTCGGCAGTATAAATGTGGAAATTCATTAAAAATATAAAAACTTGTCCAAAAACCACGAAAATTTACAGAGATATAAAAGACATACCTAGGAACCTCCGTCTAAAATTTCACCACGATATGTTACCGGGAAGGTACGTGAATAATTCTTGAAACAATTCGCAGGTATGCTGACAGATTTTCGAAAAGTTTATATTATGAGCGACTAAGGGGTATTTATAAGCCTAAAAATCATTATCCAACCATCCCTAATAAAATATGATATCAAATATATTTTATCCATATTTATTTTCGTCCATATCTATTTTATATAGAATATATTCTATCACTTACCATATAAGAGATTCAATCCTAGATAAATTAGGATAAGGATAACTAAAACTAGATTTCTTTCCTAAAACATGTATATCACAAATAAAAGGTCTATTTTATTCATAAAATATAATTTTAAATTATCTCCTAATAACTTAATACCCTAATATCCTAGTAGGTTTAGGAAATCCAAAATAAATATTATTCTTGCCTAATAATTCTAACATTATTTCTAAATAAATAAATATACAATATAATCATAATATGATATAGATAAACACATTCAAAGTTCAAAATACATTTACATCACAAAAATGATTTAAAGACAAATAAGATAAATGCTTTAATTTTTTTCATTTAAATTTATAAGGCGCGACTTATAGGACTTACCACAAGATATCATGCATGAGATGCAAATGAAAATTTTTATTTTATAGTTGTTATTATTATTATTATTATTTAGAAAATTTCGGGGTGTTACAGTATCACTTTCAGTTAACAAAAGTATCAGTCTTTCTAAGGAAAATTATCACTTCTATTGAGCAAAAGTATCACATTCTGTTAACAAAAGTATCACTCTGTCTAAAGAAAAGTATCATTCCCATTAATATTCAAAATAAGTTATACTTTTCATGTAAAATGATACTTTTGTTAAGAACAATTGATACTTTTATTCATAATAAGTGATACTTTTGTTCATAGCAAGTGATACTTTGATTCATGACAAGTGATACTTTAATAATAATAAGTGATACTTATATTCATAGCAAGTGATACTTTGATTCATGACAAGTGATACTTTACTAGTAAGAAGTGATAATTTTATTCAGAACAAGTGACATATTCAGAATAAAGAATACTTTTTCATATAATGTGATACTTTGATAAGTACAAATACTTTTATTATCTCATACATATTCCTCATTATGTTATATCTCTTCTATGACTATTATATATACAATTATATATTTTTTAAAATTCTATGACTATTATATATACAAGAATAAATTTTAAATATATATATATATATTAATATTCTCTGTGTCATATTATTTTTTAAAAAATAAGAAATTAAATTTATTATTTTTCGTGTCATTTGTAGTTGTTTATACAATTATAATTTTTTTATAAATTTTTTTAAAAACAATATTACTATATTTTTTTAACAAGAATAAATTTTAATATATATATTAATATTATTTGTGTCATATATTAATTTCTTTTAAAATAAGAAATTAAATTTATTATTTTTCGTGTCATATTGTAGTTGTTTATTCAATTATATTTTTTTTAAAAAAATATTATATTTTTTAACAAGATTTTTTTTAATATACATATTAATATTCTTTGTGTCAAATATTAATTTTTTTAAATAAGAAATTAAATTTATTAATGTCAAAATTAAAAAAAACAAAAATGTTGTCACTAGGTCTCGAACCCAAATCTCTTAAATAGGAGCTAAGAAACCAACCAACTGCACTACATATGCAGTTATGTAAACATTCATATTAATATTATATTTATCTGAATGCAGCTGGTTGCACTTGCAACTGGTTGCACATAAGTTTTTGCGATCAAGAGTCAAAGTATGTATCAAAATAGTGATTAGATTATGTGTTATCAAGACCGGCATGACCCGTTTCTCTAATTGGTCCCATGTGACTCGGTTGAATTAATTGTTTCAACTGGAACTATTGATCGACCCGATTTTATTTATTTTAGAGAATAAATTTGTACTCATTCTATTCCGCTATTTGTGACTCATTTTTTCGAAAGGAGTGTCCCATTACTATCATTTCTCTCATACCTTCTCATTATCTTACTCATCTTCTCTCTCATACTCTTCTCTCTCTCATACCTTATCATATACTCTCTTAATTCCCGTTGAGCTAGTTGTGAGAACATGGAGTAGATTGACAAATATTTTTAGGATAAAATATTTTTTATTTATTACGAGAGAAATTAGGAAATATATTTAATTTAATGGCCAGTGGAATTAAAGCCAAACAAACCGTAAGATTCCACGTTAGAATGTTGGATTTTTTTTTTTTGAAAAGAACTCGCAGTCGCTGGCTTTGGCGCAACCACTCACCCTTCATCGCTATGCCGTCCAAGGGACACGTTAGAATGTTGGATTTCATTCGCTTCTTTCCCCACCACCTTTCCCCCCCCTTTGCAACCCGACTTCATTTTTCCAAAACCTGAAAAATCACTGAAATTTTCACACAAATTCAATCCAATCTAGGTCAATTCTGCCTTAAATCACACTAAAGTTCTGCTCACACGACGGTCATGGCGCCTCCCGCCACAAATGAGGTTCGCGAATCCCTCCGCCGTCTGTATTTAGTAGTGCCATTCGCGCGGAAAACACGCACGGCGTGACTGTGCGTGTTATGTGTGTGTTTTTGCTCTGTTTTTTGTGAGAAGATGAGTTGAGGGAGAATTGAAATGGTTTATGTTTAGGTCTTGTTAGCGATCATGTTGTTGGGCGTATTTTGCTCGAGCGTTCGTTCAAGTTATTAGGTTTTTTCTACTCTGTTGTTTAGATTATTGAGTTTTTCTTTTTTTAATTTGTTTTTTCATCCTTGTTTTGATCGCAGCAAGAGGATGATGAGATGTTGGTTCCGCGATCGGGGTTGGTGGAAGGGCCTCAACCAATGGGAGTGGAAGGTAACCTAAATGAGTTTCCCTGTAAATAGACGTTATCTCTACCCTTTTTTTAATGGTTGGAGTAAATTTAACCGTATTAAGGATTGTTGGTGTTGGTTGTTTTATGATTATGGCCATCTTTTGTTGAAATCTAGAGCAATAAAAGTGGATTTTCTTGATTTTTACCCTCTGTTTGTCCTTTCTTACGCTAGTAAATGTCTGGTTGAATGGAAACTTTAGTGCTGCTATTGAGTTCATAAAAACTAATGAGAGAAGAATTGGATCATGATCTTATACATGCATGTTGTGTCTGCTATGCTGTGAGCCGGATTTAACTTGGGAAGCTAATGTAGTGAGTCCTTAAGATATGTTTATCATGCCTTTGTCCCTTACAGTAATCAAGAAAAAAAGGGAGCTAAATGCTTTTTGATTCTATTGTCTTGCTGAGGATAAATGTTCATCTGCATGCACTGTATCATGATTGATAGTATCTAATTTGCTTTTTTTTTTTTAAATTCATTTCTCTGCAGCCTTTAATCTCATTTCCTTTTCCATTCTTTTTTTGTTGTAGCACCAGATTCAACAGATACTAATGCAGAAAATCAGCCTACAGAGGATCCTCGAACAAAAAAGTTTACTTGGAAGATTGAAAACTTTTCTAGGACAACTACTAAGAAGCTCTATTCTGGATTATATGAACTCGGAGATTATAAATGGTAGTTATTCATTTCCTACAGTTTGAGAGCACCCACTAAAGGATCAACGTGTTGATGAGCATATCTCAGCAATTAATTTTCCCTTATGCTTTCTAGGCGGATTCTTATATTTCCAAAGGGGAACAATACTGATTTCTTATCCATGTATTTGGATGCCGCTGATTCTGCTGCTTTACCTCATGGATGGACTAGATATGCCCACTTCAGTCTGACTATTGTGAATCAAGTCCATAGCAAGTATTCAGTCAGAAAGGGTAATGAAATGCTAAAACCTACTTTATAGTAATTACCTCATTTCAGTATTCAATTTCTCTTTTTACCTTTTTTCACTAAACATGTGTTTTATGGAAATTTGTTTGGAGTGGTTTAAGGAATTAATCTAGTCTATATGACCGACCTTCTAAATCACATAACTGCTTTGACCCGGATAAGGACTTATTTTCATATGCAACAAATGCCGTGATTGCTAGTCAGTGAATTTCAGTATTCTTCTTAATGGATTGTCTTTTGTAACACTGCATGCCTTATCCTGTGAATAATTGTTATAGAATTTTATCACCTGATAATTAACTATCCAATGTTGCTCAATGTCTCTTGCTCTGTACAAATCGAGCCTTTTGCTTCTAACCAAAATACCACATAAACCTACTTAAAAATCTTTATTAGCATTTTTTATGCTATATTGATTGTGGGATTGGATTTAAAATATAGATTGTGTTTGAGGCTCCCATTCTTATTTATAAATGAAGGTATTTGATTTGTCCTACTCGGCTGCTGACTGAGTCTTTTCAAGCAGAAAAAGGTTAGGGGTGATCGCGAACAATATGAGGGCCGGGCCATAGAGAATAGAATAACAGGAGTTGGTGTAGATGATGAAACTGCCTCTATTTCTTCTTGAGGATAACATTGACTTTCTATTATTAGTTGCTTGTTTATTCGGTAGTATAAGGTTATCGGGATTCAGGAGTTATCAGATCATTTTGGGTTGGCTGCGAACTATATTTATATTTGAACTTCTAGTATTCTGTATGTCATTTACGTGTACATTTGCTTCCCTGCCCTCCCTAGAAAAGATGAGTTGATTTAATGAACATTTGTTTACATCCAAGTTGTGGAATTACCTTATTTGTGTTAAGAAATCTAGTTCTTGGAGGTTTTTGTACGTGCATGTTCTTGTACTTTGAGAATGAGGTTTAATATATATTTTTATGACCTTATTTTTTTTTTTATATTGTTGCCATTTTCTGACAAGGATAATAGCTATGCATATGCTTACTGTTAGAACATAGATATGGAAGCATATTAAATGTGTTTCAGATAGCAACTCTTGCAACTCCTAGTATTACCTACCCTTTAAGCTTGGACAATTTAACTGTGTAAAAACCAGGGTTTGTTTGCGTTTGGTGTTTCTGTCAGCTATCTCTGCATTGGCAAGTGTAATCAGGAAATCATTGCTTTGACTTGCTGCTTCTTTCAATTAGAGACTGTTTTCTGTTCTGAGTGGAGATGTGCTGCTAGTTACTTGAAGGACATCTTTGTTATTTATTATGCAGAAACGCAACACCAATTCAATGCCCGAGAAAATGATTGGGGCTTTACATCTTTTATGCCACTTGGTGAACTTTATGATCCTAGCAGGGGTTATCTTGTCAATGACACCTGTCTAGTTGAAGCTGAGGTTTCTATCCACAAAGCCATGGATCCATGGTTATACGATTCAAAGAAAGAAACTGGTTTTGTGGGACTGAAAAACCAAGGGGCCACCTGCTACATGAACTCTCTTCTCCAGACACTGTACCACATTCCTTTTTTCAGGAAGGTAAGGATATTATAAAAGGGCTATATGGTCATAACTGAGTCACTTAATCAAGGTTTCTTGACGATCTTACTATTATGTCGTTGCTGGTTCAGGTTGTATACCACATGCCTACTAATTTTAATGATATGCCATCTGCAAGTATCCCCCCTGGCTCTACAGAGTTTATTTTACAAGCTTCAGTACAGTAATAATAGTCCTGCGACAAAGGAGTTGACAAAATCCTTTGGATGGGACACTTATGATGCTTTCCTGCAGCACGATGTACAAGAGCTCAATAGAGTACTTTGCGAAAAGCTTGAAGAGAAAATGAAGGTCCTTTAAGCTTCTAGCACTCTCAATTTCTCGGAATTTGGATGGTGTTACTCATTTGCTATTTTTACACTGTCATTAGAGAACTGTAGTGGAAGGTGCTATACAACAGTTATTCGAGGGGCACCACATGAACTACATCAAGTGCATTAATGTGGATTACAAGTCTAGTAGGAAAGAGTCATTCTATGGTATGTAACTTCATCAGATTTACAATTGATATTACTTTAGTGCTATTTTAATACTTGGGTTCTAAGTACGTATTTTATCCGTCCTCAATGTTACAGATCTTCAGCTGGATGTTAAAGGCTGTCATGATGTCTATGCTTCTTTTGATAAGTATGTTGAAGTTGAACATATGGATGGTGACAACAAATATCATGCTGAGCAGCATGGATTGCAGGTGCTCAAACGAACTGGGATTTCAAAAAATGTTATGCTGTTTTGCATTGATTCCTTTCTCTTTAAGTTTGCCATTAGTACATATGATGTAGATCTATCAGCTGAATGAGTTATGATCTGCTTGTTATTGCACGGTTCAGCAGCCTTGTTTTCGTATGACCATATTCTCCTAAAAAGGGAAAAAAGAAAAGAGCTCGCTAGCTGACCTTTTTGAGCTGATGCTCTGCTTATTTCAGGATGCTAAGAAAGGAGTCTTATTTATTGACTTCCCCCCAGTTCTCCAGCTTCACTTAAAGCGGTTTGAATACGACTTTGCACGTGATGCTATGGTAAAGGTGAGCATAAAAATTAAAAATATAGTATATTCCTATTCCCTTCCATTAGTATCTTGTCTGATTCATTATTCTTTCGCAACATAAACTCATAGAGGTAGACAAGGTCGGTATGTCCATTTCCTATATCATATTCAGTGTTTTTAACATCCAACTTGAATCAGGTGAAGATAGTTCTGGAGATTAAAAAAATTATTCAGTAAAAAAAATCCTACCAACTACCATAATAATTGTTGTGTGGTTAGCATTCCTGGAAATCTGATATACTAATTGGCGAACTCTATCGATATTTATTTTATTTCCATCATTATCGCATGTTTGGTGCATCAATAGAGGCAAGGGTTCAGCTGGTCGTTAAATCCTAAATAAGTGAGTTTAGCAATTTCATGATTTTGGTGGTGCAGATAAATGATCGTTACGAGTTTCCTCTTCAACTTGATCTTGATAGAGATGAGGGAAAATACTTGTCACCTGATGCTGATAGAAGAGTACGTAACCTCTATACACTTCACAGGTCAGATTAGGAGATTTTTGCACCATTAACTGCGCAGCTTTTTAGTGAAAAGCAATTTATTTGACCGATTTGTTTAGAAAGTGATTATCAGGTTTTACTTGAACCCCTTTAACTTGTGTTAAAATGCAAGAAACTTAATTTCCGTTCATGCAATTCTTTCTTATAAATTGTGGATACCACTTCTACTTTTAACGAGATATATTTTTCTCCTTGGTTTCAAGGTTATTTGGCTGCTTTAGAAACAAATCTGTAAGTTACATATTTTCCTACATTGTGATTAAATTAAAGGCTGAAAAAGGTTGACTTTTTTAGTTTTAGAATATTTTCCTTAAATGTCTTCTTTGGTATTTTTTGGAAATCTATATTTCTGTGGGAGTTACAAAGTTAAAGTTAGACACTTGGTAGAATTTTAGGAGTTATCCCTTGGTCTGTTAGGGTCAATATCTGCATTCTTGCATATGTTTTTAGCTTTAAGGTGTTGGAGTCTTTATTCTAGTCTTTCTAGATCCATCTAATGTGTACTATTTTTGGCTTCCGAATCTTGATTGTTTGTTATATCTTTTCATTCTTCAGTTTCTATTTTTTTTCAGTGTTTTGGTCCATAGTGGTGGCGTGCACGGTGGGCACTATTATGCCTTTATAAGGCCCACTCTTTCTAGCCAATGGTATGCAGTTCATGCTAAAACTTGTTTTTCATGTCTGCAGCATAAACAATACTACTCGAAAAATAGTTCTGACACGCTTCAGCAATTCAAATATTGACGCATCTTTTAGCTCTTGGATTCCCCTTTTAGGAATTAGTCAAGCTTAGGAACTATACTTGCACCAATGACATCAGTTGATTGGACGGAAGAATCTGTTTTTTATAATTTTTTTATTGTCAATTCTTTTTAATTAATCAAAAAATACTGCAGGCTCTGATTCTCTGCTGAGTAGTCTCTTTAACCAAATTATTTAGTAGGCATCCCTCTCTATGGTTTTCTGATTACCACTATCCACAAAAGTTCTCGGGAGTCCTGGGTGAATCATGAAGATTATTTGAAGCATGGACTATTTACAGATGGAGTTCAAACAGATGTTTTTAGTTTAAGCAACTAACCCTGAATGTGTCACAGGTATAAGTTCGATGATGAGCGAGTGACAAAAGAAGATATGAGGAAGGCATTAGATGAGCTGTATGGTGGTGAAGAAGAAGTAGGCTTTTGTAATTTTATTTTTTAAAATACTAATAAATTGCTTGATTCTGCTAACAATTTTCTGGTTTAGTAATGTAGTACTCTCTTTATCTTTTCAGCACTTAATGCAGACAAATCTGGGAATCAATAATACACCCTTCAAGTTCACCAAACACTCAAATGCTTATATGCTGGTGTATATACGTGAAAGTGACAAGGATAAAATAATGTGTCATGTTGATGAGAAGGATATTGCTGAATATCTTAGGGTTGGATGCTGAAATCAGTTTATGGTTTTTCATATTTCTGAAAGTGTATTGACTCTCTGCTCTTGCCTAATAGACATGGCCTTACTAGAGTTTATATTGTCTCTAGGAGAGGCTGAAGAGAGAACAAGAAGAAAAAGAACAAAAGAAGAAAGAAAAGGCCGAAGCACATCTTTACACAATTGTAAAGGTAATTAATTTCCGTATCAAGTATTAATTGTATGGTCTTTTTAGTTTTAAATGCCTGCATCTAATAAAAAAGGTGGCGCGGTATTTCCAGGTTGCATGTGATGAAGATTTTGGTAGGCAGATTGGAAGGAATTTATTCTTTGATTTAGTTGATCAGGGAAAAGTTAGGAGCTTCCGTGTCCAGAGGCTGATGCCATTTAATGTTTTCAAGGTACGTAAACATTGGTTGTTTCAGTAGTATTAGGAATGTAATTATTTTAGTTGTATCTTGTTAGAAGAAGACACTAGTGCCTGATAAATCCTCCTTAATGATATGTGCGAAGCTGGATTCCTGAATAGGGTTAATATTCAACTGAACTACGATGAAGTTATCAAATGGAAATTCATGATAGTTGTTAAACAAAGAAGCTACTCTGCTCTTGAATGTTATTATGGATGTGTGCATAGTGAGGTAGATCCTAGAAAATTTATCCATGCAGTTACTTTAGTCTACTAGAAGACAAAGACTGGTTTTAGTGAATTGTTGTTGACCTTGTCATGAGTAGCTATCGTGCAATGTTGTGCTCGAGGTACAGCAAATCGTATGATGTGGAGCAAGTACAAGAAGAGACACAAGAGGAGCAAGTACAAGACGAGGCAAGGGACGTGGATAGGAGGTTCACAAAATATTACGTGAGGAGAGCCCGTAACAATCTCGAAGCCTAAAGGGACGTGGAAGAAACAAAAAGCTGCATGGCATGCATGAAAACGACGTAGGCGAGGAGAGGCGAGGAGATCTTCCATTATATCTCTATCTTATTATATCGCATAACTCCTATTATATCTCTATATTATTATAGGATAATTTATTATAATTTAGGGTTTGTTTCCTATTAGGTTTCTTTTATATTGTGGGTATCCATCCTATATATAGGGGGTGAGAACCTTAGTTTTAGGCATGCTTTTGGAACTCAATTATCTTGGCAAGACAATGTCTTGAACGGCGAAGACTACTTGTTTTCGAGGACCTAATCTTTCGCATTAGGGTTTTAATTTAATTTTCCGTTTGAATTCCTTTTACTACTTTGCTTGTTATCTATTAATCTCTCGCGTGTTTGAAGGAAAGAATTAGTCGAACAGCGCGCTGCTAGGTTTCGCCGAGGAAAACGAACGTGGGAGTTTTGATATTCACCAACTTGGTCCGACCTACCGGATCTAACGGTGCATGGTGGAAACGAGAGCCGGCCGCAACGATCAATCGAGAGATGGAGGGACGCGTCACCATTTGGAAGGAAAAGTGGAGGCTTTAACCCTAAATTCGACGAGAACGAACGATATCCTTACACGAATTCAAGCACAACTGGACACACTAATGGCGAGAGACAAACCGCGACTTGAGGGCCCGGAGTTGGGACAGCACGTTCCACCGCCTTTACCGGTGTTTAGGGGAGACGATCCTCTAGGGTGGATTTCCCGCATAAATCACCACTTTGAGCTTTACGAGAGCTCGGCGACAACGACGCCAACCGCTTGGCGTGGCGATGGAGGGCCCGGCCACCAATGGTATGGGTGGTTTACGGCCGAGAAACCAGACTACTCTTGGGCGGCTTTCTCACGAGCCCTTTCGGAAAGGTTCGATGAGAGTTGTGAAGGGAGCGCGTTCGCAAAACTCGCGGCGCTCCGACAAACCGAGTCAGTTTCGGATTATATCGATCAATTTATGCATTTGGCAAATCAAGTTCAAACGGTACCCAAGGAGAACATTCTTAGCTTGTTTATCATGGGCTTGAATGAGCAGATTCGGGATCAGGTGTGGTTCATCGAACCGACCGATTTTTCTACGGCAATTAAATTGGCTAGAAAAGCCGAGATCACCGTTCGTAATCGCACACGAAGCTATGGCGCTAGCAAGGAGGCATGGACTCCCAAGAAACCCACCTTGCAGTATCATCGACCGGTTTCCCCACAAGTTTCGTTGGCCCTAACGGCACCGCCAAGGGTAACGACTACACAGCCGGGTACAACCCGAACTCCTTTTCGTCGAATGACCGATAACGAGCGAGAAGAGTTACGTAGTAAGGGGTTGTGTTTCAAATGCAAGTTACCGTACCACCCGACAAACCACGTTTGCGCCATGAAGAGTCTACGGATTTTACTTGTGGATGAAGATGACGCCGAGCATTTAGAATTAGAGGAGGTGACACTTACCGATGGTGGAAACTACGAGATTCTGAAGCACATGACAGACGAAAAGCGATCGCGGAACCGATGCGGTTGTTTTAATGGCATTATTGGCTTTCGGATTATCCGGGGCAGAAACACTTCGTCTTCTGGGAACGCTTCGCGGGCGCGAGGTAACGATTTTAGTTGATAGCGGGGCATCTCACAATTTCTTATCAAACTCATTGGTTAAAGACTTGGGCTTGACGGTGGATGGGAGTAGGGTTTTTCTAGTACGCCTTGGTGATGGCCATCGGGTATGTTCGGAGGGTTTTTGTGCAGATATCGAAATTAACTTTGAGCCAGGATCAATCAAGGTTGACTGCCACGTTTTTCCCCCTCAGTGGCGTGGATATAATATTAGGCGTCACATGGCTGCGGACGCTAGGAGAGTTGCGAGTTAATTACGACAAGCTCTACATTATGTTCGAATTAGAAGGAAGGATGGTGCAACTTAGAGGAGATGGATCGCGTTTACGAGCTCCAGCTACAATAAAGACCTTGCAAAAATGGGAGGACATCGAGATGGCTGCCTGGGTTTTCGATTTGGGCACAAGTTGGGTGTTCGCAGGAGAATTAGAAGATAGTTCAGCCAAAGAAATGATTGATGCGGTATTAACACGATTTACGGAAGTCTTTGAGGATCCACGGGGACTGCCTCCCGAGAGAGGAGTCGAACACAACATTCCGCTAAAACCGAGTGTGGGTGCAGTCATGGTACGACCGTACCGATACAACCATTTGCAGAAGGATGAAATGGAGCGATTGGTTTCAGATATGTTAGCCGCAGGAATAGTCAGGCCAAGTGCGAGTCCGTTTTCAAGCCCGGTTCTGTTAGTCAAGAAGAAAGACGGGAGTTGGCGATTTTGTGTGGATTATCGTGAACTCAACAAAGCCACTATACCAGATAAATATCCGATTCCCATTATTCAAGAACTCATAGACGAGTTAGCCGGCGCTCGGATTTTTTCTAAAATTGACTTGCGCGCAGGATATCATCAAATCCGAATGAATGCAGCGGACATTCCAAAAACAGCTTTTAGAACGCATAATGGTCATTACGAGTTTTTGGTCATGCCGTTCGGATTAACAAATGCTCCGGCCACTTTTCAAGCGGCAATGAATGAATTGTTTCGTCCATGGTTAAGAAAAGGAGTGTTGATTTTTTTTGATGACATTTTAGTTTATAGTGCTTCGTGGCAGGAACATGTTGAGCACCTTTCTACCGTGTTGGAAACGTTACGTCGGCATGAGTTCTTCGCTAACAAAAAAAAGTGTACCTTCGGCGCTGTCAAAGTGGATTATCTAGGGCATCTTATTTCGGGGAAAGGAGTGGCTATGGATTCGGAGAAAGTTCGCGCGGTAGTGGAGTGGCCGACGCCTTCGACAATCAAGGCGGTACGCGGATTTCTCGGGTTGACTGGATACTACAGGCTATTTATTAAAGATTATGGAATTATCGCCAAACCGCTTACCAGCTTACTACAAAAAGAAGCCATGGCGGGACGTTTGGTATGGGGCGCGCAAGCAGAATCGGCTTTTCAAGATTTAAAACGAGCAATGACTTCGGCACCGGTGTTGAGGTTACCTGATTTTTCCAAACCTTTTATTATTGAATGTGATGCGTCTAACTCCGGCATTGGAGCAGTATTAATGCAGGAAAAACAACCGGTGACATTTTACAGCAAGGGTTTTCGTGCAGAAAATAAAATCACTTCGGCCTATGAAAAGGAACTCATGAGTTTGGTGATGGCAATACAACATTGGCGACCCTATTTGATAGGCAGGAGATTTGTGGTTCGTAGTGATCATCACAGCCTGAAACATCTGCTAAGTCAGAAGGTAGCTACACCGGCTCAGCAAGTATGGGTAGCAAAATTACTTGGATATGACTTTACCATAGAGTTTAAATCAGGGAAAACAAATCGCGCCGCCGATGCTCTTTCGCGACAGTACGAAGAAACGGCGGTTCACGAAGGTTCTTTTATCGCACTAAGTATGCCCATTTGGGACAATTTACCAGAGATCATTGAAGAACAATATGCGGATGCGGGGTTGAAGGAAATTATTGCGGACATAAAACGAGACCCTACTACGCGACCGTCCTACTCAATTATAGAAGGACGATTATTCCACAAAGGTCGTTTGGTATTGGCGAAGACGTCACGGTGGATACAAGTCTTGTTACATGAGTTCCATGACACTCCAACAGGTGGACATGCCGGTGTGCTACGGACTTATCGAAGGATCGCATCAAGCGTTTATTGGAAGGGAATGTTTGCCACGGTGCGAGATTATGTTGCTAAATGCTTGACGTGTCAAAAATCAAAATATGAGGCCCAATCGCCCGCCGGGTTGCTACAACCTTTGCCGATTCCTTCGCGAATATGGGAAGACATCTCAATGGATTTTATTACGAGCTTACCTAAATCTATGGGGTATTCGTGTATACTCGTAGTGGTGGATCGATTATCCAAATACGGTCACTTTATTCCACTCCGAATGCCCATAACCGCGCGCGCGGTAGCGGTTAAATTCATGGATTTTGTGGTGAAGTTACATGGGATACCCGGAACGATTGTGAGCGATCGAGACCCCATGTTTGTGAGCGTTTTCTGGAGCGAACTCTTCAAGGCACAAGGAACGAAGCTGAGATTTAGCACGGCGTATCATCCGGAAACCGATGGCCAAACTGAGGTATTAAATCGAATTTTGGAAACATATCTGCGTTGTTTTTCGTCTGAACATCCAAAAAAATGGGCGGGATGGCTATCTTGGGCAGAATATTGGTATAATACTTCGTTCCAAACCGCGGCGCGTATGACGCCGTTTGAGGCAGTATACGGTATACCACCGCCGAGCTTATTACGACATTTACCGGAAGAATCTCGAGTTGCAGCAGTTACCGAGGTGTTACAATCGCGTGATGAGATTCTTCGACAATTACGTGGAAACCTAGAGAGGGCTCAAGATAGGATGCGAGAGCAAGCAAATCGCCATAGAAGAGAAGTGGAGTATAACGTCGGCGATCTCGTGTTTCTCAAAGTGAGACCGCACCGTCAAACATCGATCATGCCACGACAATATTCTAAGTTGACACCGAAATTTTTCGGATCATTTGAGATTTGTCGTAGAATTGAGGCTGTGGCGTACGAGTTGAAATTACCTCCGGAAAGCCGAATTCACCCGGTATTCCATGTTAGTCAACTAAAGAAAGTGCTTGAGCAATCACTCGGTAGAACAAAATTTACCGCCATCATTAGAAGTCGAGATTGGGAGTATCTTTGATCCGGCGAAAATCTTGCGTGTACGCGAGAAAGTGGCATCACAAGGAAATGTTCGAGAGTATTAGTGTTATGGAAAAATCGAGGGGAGGAAGAAGCATCTTGGGTGGAAGAAGAAGAATTTCGGAAACAATTTCCGAATTTCCGCCTTGAGGACAAGGTCGTTTTGAGGGGGCGGGAGTTGATGTGGAGCAAGTACAAGAAGAGACACAAGAGGAGCAAGTACAAGACGAGGCAAGGGACGTGGATAGGAGGTTCACAAAATATTACGTGAGGAGAGCCCGTAACAATCTCGAAGCCTAAAGGGACGTGGAAGAAACAAAAAGCTGCATGGCATGCATGAAAACGACATAGGAGAGGAGAGGCGAGGAGATCTTCCATTATATCTCTATCTTATTATATCGCATAACTCCTATTATATCTCTATATTATTATAGGATAATTTATTATAATTTAGGGTTTGTTTCCTATTAGGTTTCTTTTATATTGTGGGTATCCATCCTATATATAGGGGGTGAGAACCTTAGTTTTAGGCATGCTTTTGGAACTCAATTATCTTGGCAAGACAATGTCTTGAACGGCGAAGACTACTTGTTTTCGAGGACCTAATCTTTCGCATTAGGGTTTTAATTTAATTTTCCGTTTGAATTCCTTTTACTACTTTGCTTGTTATCTATTAATCTCTCGCGTGTTTGAAGGAAAGAATTAGTCGAACAGCGCGCTGCTAGGGTTTCGCCGAGGAACCCTAAATCCGGAAAACGAACGTGGGAGTTTTGATATTCACCATCGTATTAGTTGTGAAAGAAGAGGGCTATGTGAAATACTCCCTCCGTCCTATTAGAAGCATCTTGTATTCCCGATTAGGGTGTCCCATTAGAAGTATATTGTTTCTAAAAAAGGCAAAGAATGTGTGGACACAAATTAGCTAGCCAAAAGTCAAACAATATACACCACAAAATACCATTTTCTTAATCTTCATTCCCAAAAGAAATAAGACACTTCTAATGGGACAGAGGGAGTATTTGATAAACAAGGCCCACCGCTATACTTCTACTTCAGATAGAAAACCTGTACTTCTACTTCAGATAGAAAACTTAACTTTGATGAGTTTCCAATTTGGGATTTAATATTCTGTTTGGAAACCACAAAAGCTCAAATGAAATTAGAATCACATAAAATAGGTTTAGGAAGCATGCTTGTCTATTCTAATGCATTTGTTGCCTTGTGAAAACTTTCTTAGTGTTTCTGTTTTAATAAGTTGTTCTAATTCTAAGGTGGTGGCTGGTACCCAGGAACGACGTCATGATTCCCACATCCATTCCCCTTCCCCTTCCCGTAGCGGATATATTTTTACCCTTAGGAATCACTATTCCCGTGTGCATTCCTATTCCAAAAGATGAGACTAGCCATTCCTTGCCTCACCAGGCTATTTTTTATTACCAAATGATCATGAAATCTTCATTTGCCAAAACTATATTTATTTTTGCTTTAGCAAAATAAATCTCTTGCCTTCTAACTAAATTTATACTAACATAATAAAAATATTACTCAAAAAAATAAAAATTGCAGGAAATTTGAAAAAGATTTTACTAAATTTTTTGAAATAAAACTAAACACATAGGAACTTTGTATAAACATATATAAATTAATCAAGTATTTGGAAAACTTAAGACATAAAACTTGTAAATTGATGAGCTTAATATAGTTTGCCGATAAATAATACAAAAATATAAATTTGAGAAATTATGAATAATCTAAAAAACTCTATGATTTATAAAACTCGATGACAATCAAAAAAGCTATGACTATTATTAATGGAAAATATACGAAACTCATCAATGCATAAATACAATATCCCATAAATGCTTGTTCGACGAAAATCCTATAATATTAACTCGAGTATATGCATTTTATTTACTAATTACTAGTCGTTACGATAAAATCAGTTAAGGAATATCATTATTATCTCATTCCTTGTAGAAACCAACCGTAGGAACTATTTATTTAATTCTATTCCCAAGTTTATTTCATTCCCACCCAATTATAATCTTGGATGCCAATCACCAGACATTTGGTTAGAAATATCAAATGAAGAAAAAATGAAGATCAGATGGGCTTCAATACTGGTTTTCTTGTATAGGCTGATTTGTAAATGTCAAGTCTCGAGATTTTAAAAGAAATTGGGTTTTGTCTTGCATTTTTTCACATGATTAATATGTGCACCAGTCCAGTAAGCTCTTCTGGACAAGGATATGACACTTCTATGATTGTCTGAAGTACATCAAGTAGTTTATGGCTTTAAGCCATTTCTCGTGTTAGTGTTTTTTCAACAGTCCATGGTAGAAGTGGCAGTTACTTTTGCTATTTTCATTAACATCTAAACATCCGCTAATTGTAATCCCCAGGAAGAGGTTGCAAAAGAATTAGGTGTACCAATGCAATTTCAACGCTTTTGGGTGTGGGCAAAGCGTCAAAACCACACTTGTCGTCCTAACCGTCCACTTACACAGTTTGAGGAAACACAAACTGTAAGCATCTTCTGCTTGCAAGTCACTATATTTATATTCCTTGTTGTGCTTACTGATTTTTAAGTTTTGCTTCTTCACATATGTCATTTGTCGTTATCTTGCTGTCCTGTTTCTTTTCGTTTTACCAGTACAATTTTAATCAGTCGACTTCAACTGAAAATGCAGCACACAACACTCTCTGGACCATCATTTTCTGCTTCAGGATCCCTCATCTACTCAATTCTCTTTCCCTTTAGTAAATTCTTCTTTGTTTCTTATTAAAAACTTCAACTGACATATATGTAAATATAAATACAAAATAGTAGTCTTTCTGTTAGAATGACATCTTCTCGGCATCCACTGAGTATTTAATTGATTTGAACCGCCTACTTGGTGGATTACTGCTTCATCCTCCCAGCGGCCAGGGATTCATCTTTTTTTTTTTTTTTTTTTTTTTCTGTGATGCATTTAGAACTAAAAACTTATTGACCTCTAACCATTTTCTACATGATACGGCCTTTTCTACCTATGTTTCTATCAGTTCTTCCTCTTACATTCAGATTTTTGAAGTTTTATCAAGTCTGTAGCATATTGTACAAAAAAATGCGTGCTGTGAATTTGGCCTAGTTGGCCAGATTTGGCAGTGGGAGGCCTAAGCATGATTTTTTGTCCAAAAAGATATTTACTGAAGACTTAAGTGTTCCTTGATGAATTTGACGATATTATTTTGATTTTGAGAACATTATTATTACAAAATACAGCGAACTAACTATAACAAAAAGCTACTAAATTAGCACAGGGCTATAATAATTACTAGAAGTGCTATAACCTAGACCCAGTACAGAGTTTGCTTGGCGACTAATGAACTTTAGGATTCTAATACTACTATACCACTTGGACTGTTTTCTGTAGGCCTAGTGAATATACCAAACTTTGCCTATGTTAGTCTTGAGATTTCTGTTAACAATGCCTTACACAACATTACTTGCATGTCTCAAGAATAGTATGTAACTTCTATTAACGATTCAATGCTGTCGCCAATCAATAAATCATGTTAAAGATTTCTCTATCTCTCTCTCTCTCTCCCCCCCCCAAGCACCCCACCCGCCTCTGGGTTATTCAATCTTTTCTAATAGGACATCTTCGTGTAACTTCATTTCCAGAGTTCCACATTGTCATACAGACTTAAGGGAAATGGATTCAGCTTGATATTGTAATACCAAAAATTTGGTTGACCGAAATTCCAGCTCGATTTGGCCTGTCTTCCCAATTTCCACCCCTTTATATGTATCTGGTTTTTATTTTTACCATATATGACCTAAAGTGACAACCAGAACACCAATAGGTTTTCTTTGCTTATTGTGGCCCATTTTGTAATGACATACTTCTGTAAATATCTAATATTATATTAGAAATTATGTAAAAGAAAATAAAGATATATGGTATATTGCTTAAGTCACATTTATATGCATGTTGACAAAATTTTTTGAGGTATTCATTTTTCGAAAATAATACATTATTATATCTCTTAGCTCACTTTATCTCATTTCTAGAAATTAGATAAACATTGCTATATGCATATTAGATACAATTTTTAGTGAACTAAGTATAGTATATACTATGTTAATAATAAAGCATAAAATTACTTATTTGACAAAGATAATGAAATAAATTATTAGATGGTTACAAAAAATATGATAGGAGTATCATAGTTTTAGCATGCACTACTACTGATGACGTGTCCTTGCACCTTGTTAAAAAAAGTCAAGATAGCTTCTGACCAAGTCTTTGGTTTTCATATTCTCTCAATTTTTAATTCCTATTAGATGCACACCAATGAGACCATTCGGTAAGTCTATTGAAATTGGTTCTGTATGAATGGATTTTTATCACCATGTCAAGTATTTACACATATCAGTACTATCTAGTATGAAGCAGACAATTTGTAGATATTCTGTGTGATAATAATATATATTGTGCTATCTTCATTTCAAGGATTCACATGGTTGTAGGTTGGGCATTTGAGGGATGTATTTGATAAGCCTCAGAATGCAGAGCTGAGATTGTTCTTGGAGTTAGAACTTGGGCCGGTAATGGCATAATTCTTTCTGAGAAGGTAAGTCCTCCTTCATAATGGATGCTAACCTTTTATGTTATCAATTAGGATATGCGGCCTGTCCCTCTACCTACTAAGGCGAAAGATGACATTTTGTTATTCTTCAAGCTTTATGATCCGGAAAAGGAAGAGCTTAGGTATATTATTACGGTTTTTCCCTTTCTTGTAATGTTTTTATTACCGCGTCTATAGAAAATCAAAGGGTTAGACATCTCCAGAAGGTGAAAACTAGAATTGATTCTTTATCATGAACTTAATTTTTATTATATGCCAGATATGCTGGTAGACTTTTTGTGAAGAGCTTGAGCAAGCCAATAGATATCTTGTCTAGGCTAAACGAGATGGCAGGCTATGCTCCTGATGAAGATATTGAGCTTTATGAGGTTTTTTTCTTAACTATCATACCTAAAGTGTGATGGACTGACTGTCTCTAGACTCAATTGCTTTCTGTAAACCCCTGATTTTCTCTCTTCTACATTGATATTATCTGCTTTTCAATATCAAGAGGTTGCTTAAAAGGCTGAAAATAATTCTCCTTTGATTTTATTTTTCCCCCTTAACCATGACCATTTTACTAATTGTTCTGTACTCTGTCCTCTTTTATAATGAGATGGCAGTTCTATTCTTAGCTTTAAGCATGGTCCTATAGGTTTTTATATTGTTTATGCACAAGTCTCTTCCATCCATTTTCTGGTTGTTTGGATACTAATTGCTGCATATTTAACGTTGTTAGGCTATTTTGTTTGTGTCGATTCCTAATTGAATGGGTCCCTTTTAAGTAACTGCTTTATAAATCTGTGCTGAAGCCTCTAACTGCTTTGTTGTATATGGTATTTATTTATTATATTTCTGGTTGTCAGGAAATAAAATTTGACCCAAATGTGATGTGTGAACACATAGAAAAGAGATTTACTTTTAGGTCTTGCCAGGTATTTTCTTTGATTACCACAGCAAGTATTCTATGAGTAAAAACTATTGGTACCAATTTGCTTTTACTTCTACCTACAGCTTGAGGATGGGGACATAGTTTGCATTCAGAAGTCTCTTTCAAACGAAGCTCGCCAGCAACTCCGTTGTCCAGATATTCGGTCATTCTTTCAGTACCACCATAATCTCCAAGTACTTTTCTTTTAACATTTGGTAATTTTGTATATAGTATCTGTTATTCGTGTTAGTGTGACATTACTGTTTCATAATTTTACAAGTGTTGTGTTCTTTCATCCAATCTATGGAGCACTCTTACCTGTGTTGTATCTGGTGGGATGGTGAAGCTCTTATCCCTAGACCTACACTTATGAACTCTTATTATTCTCAACACCTACCAAATATAACTCAATCTGCAGTCTCCTTCGAGAAGGCATGCATTACTTATCTATTAAACAGTCCACAATGATCTCGTGCTGTGCTAAGTTGGAGATCCTTCGAGGTTTCTCACTCTTTTACCTAGTCATCTTTTGTCTTACCTGTAACCTATCATGCATGTGCATTCACACAGATGAGGCATATGAGTCTAGAGTTTACATATAATTGCAGTCTTGACTTGCTGGTTGAAACGGCCTCTGACAGAGGCAATTATTTCGTTTTCCTCTCTTCAAAATACCAAGAGATGAACCTAAAACTTGCGCAAACATCATAAAAAGGTCTAGAGGTACAGATAACTCGTATAATATTTTGCAACTCTTGTATCTCTTTAAGGAGCCATCCTCTGCTTCCTTACAGCTACTTATGAAACTTTTAAAAGGTAACAATCATCAGTAATGGAATTACATTAATTGTCTTAAGCTTTGAGTAATAAAGTCCATGCAGTTGACTACTGATAAGCTTTTTTTTTCATGAAAAAGGAGAACAAATAGGCTACTCGACTGATTTTCCTTCAAATATTTCTAAGCCTGAAAAATGTGTATTACTCAAAGCTACAAGTACATATTGTAAAGCATAAAAGAAAATCAAGGATTTGCTGTAGGACTCAGAGCATTGCAAGTAGACCCTAATCATGGACTTTCTTGCTCTACATTGGCCTCCGTGTATTTAGTACATCTTCTGTGACATGTTTGCCTCTATTGCTTTTTTGAGATTATTTTCTGGAACTCTCAGCAACCACGCCCCAAATTTTTGGGGATAGTTTTCTTTCTGATTCTTACTTGTCAGAAAGGAAAATCGAAGTTTCTGATGATGGCATTGACCAAAATGAACTTATTTCACAGTACAGTAATGACTGTACCAACAGTCGTTCATCGTCTATTTTTTATGATTTGCAGGTTATTCATTTCCGGTGCCTAGAAAAGCCTAAAGAGGATGGATTTCGCTTACAACTGTAAGTTGACCAAAAATCTTGAAATCTAGCTATCATCTTTATCTTAGGTTGATCAATATTTGCTATCAGTTTCATGGCGATATATTTATCTCAATATGAAGGTCAAAGCTCGATACATATGATGAGGTTGTTGAGAAAGTAGCTCACCAACTTGGAGTAGACAATCCTTCTAAAATTAGACTTACGTCATGCAATTTATACACCCAGCAACCAAAACCCCATCCTATAAAGTATAGAGGAGTAGATAATTTGCTGGATATGCTGCTGCATTGCAATCAGGTAAGCCACCATTCAACATTAAGAGTCTGAGTTGACATGTTTATGGGCTGAATTACAGAATTTCATCATCATCATTTTGGCCAGACTTCTGATATATTGTACTATGAAGTCCTGGATATGCCTCTGCCAGAATTGCAAGGCTTAAGAACTCTCCGAGTAGCTTTCCGTCATGGAACAAACAAAGAAGTAAGCCATATTCTAGTTTGGGTTTTGTGTAAAATTAGTATGTGCTTGGCATATACATCTGTCACTGATGTTTAGACACAGCAACGATGGGAATCGAAGAAAACCGAATACTTGAAGCAGAGCCCGCTTCAATAAACCCCAAATTATAGCTTCAAAACCCTAGAAGTAGAGTTTAAATACTACTAGCTAAGACAAAGGAAAATACCCAAAATACCCCCAAGGGAAAGGTGATAATATAGAACCCACTAACTAGAAACGAAATAGCTTAAGTACTTAATATGGAATAAAATAGTCATGCTGCATCATATTTGTTTGACAAAATCATTATCTTCCTATTCTTTCTGATTTCTAGATGGAGATTCACAGTATTAGATTGCCTAAGGATAGCACTGTGGCTGATTTGCTTGATGATCTCAGGATGAAGGTAAACTACTGGACTGGTTATGTTGGTTCATTATATCAAGATTTCACTGGGATACAAATTTCAGTACTGGAATTTCTTCATATGTATAGATGTTTTTGCTTGTGTTTCACTTACCGGGATAGCTTCTTTCGATTGTTGTGCAGGTTCAGCTGTCTCATCCAGATGCAGAACTCAGATTGCTGGAAGTATTCACCCACAAGATCTACAAGGTCTTCAGCTTTTAATTCTGTCTGTTGCAGTTAATTCTTAGACCGTCCATTTAAGTATATTATAACAAATTCAGTAGGAATGTTTTTTCTTAATTACGACCTAATGACTGGTTTGTCTTTACTTTTTTCTTAAAAACTGACGACTCTGATCAGAGTACAATATGGGCACAAGGTTTAGACTTTGAACTCAAATGATGAGTCGTTCAATACTATGGATTTTGCACTAAGGAATTTTCTTTATTTGGTAAAGACATACATTAAATCGAACAATAACTTACAACTATGGATTTTGCACTAAGGAATTTTCTTTATTTGGTAAAGACATACATTAAATCGAACAATAACTTACAACTATGGATTTTGCACTAAGGAATTTTCTTTATTTGGTAAAGACATACATTAAATCGAACAATAACTTACAATCATCATTCTATGGCATCCAGCTAAATCGAATTGGAGTCCTGATACTGAGGACACACCATCATGAGGCTGCTTAATAATAAGTTTTGCTCCCAGCTTTTCTTAAATAGGAGACTAGCAATAAATTGTAACTAATGGGTGAATTTGATCTTGTGTACCCAAAAGAAGTTAGCACTTCCATCATGGACGTGAAAGGAAGTAAAAAGATTATTTAGTTGCTTTCTTGTTTTTTAATTACTATTGGCATCATATCTTGATGATTTGGGAAAGTAATGTTGTTCTGAAAAAGGGGTCATCTCTTCAGGTATTTCCTTCTGGTGAAAAGATAGAGAGCATAAATGACAACTATTGGACGATACAGGCAGAAGAGGTTCTCTCTCTCTCTCTCTCTCTCTCTCTCTCTCTCTCTCTCTCTCTCTCTCTCTCTCTCTCTCTCTCTCTCTCTCTCTCTGTATATATATACTATTGGACGAAACGGGCAGAAGAGGTTTCTCTCTCTCTCTCTCTCTCTCTCTCTCTCTCTCTCTCTCTCTCTCTCAGTCTCTCTGTATATATATATATATATATATTTATCTTGTTGTGTGCGTGTCTAGTGGTGGGTGCATTACTTGGCCTCATAATTGCTTGCAATTTTTGGCCCATCCATGTACCTATTGGTGCATGTCGTTCTTTTTCATATTACTGTATGTTTCCCTTTTAACGACTTTCTCTTATTGCTGTAGATACCTGAGGAAGAGAAGAATCTTGGTCCACAGGGTTGCTTGATTCATGTATATCACTTTATGAAAGAAGAAAATCAGAACCAAGTGGTAACATTTTTACTTAATCCAATAGTATGCATGTATGGTTTAAATTCATCCATACTTAGGACGATGTTTCCTTTTGTTTCTGGCAGAAGATTCAGAACTTCGGCGAACCCTTTTTATTGGTAATACACAAGGATGAGAGCTTAGCTAATGTCAAGATTCGTGTTCAGAAAAAGTTACAGGTGTCAGATGAAGAGTTTTCTAAGGTTGTATATCTCAGAAGTAATATCGTTACAATATTAAGTAATTGCTAAATAACAATGCCTGTCAGTGGGTTATATTTATCATGTCCTTCTCACCCTTGATATTTGTTTGTAGCTTTTCTAATTCACCTTATATCCCGTCCTCTTTTTTGCCAGTGGAAATTTGCTTTTATTTCACAAGGTCGAGCTGAGTACCTTGATGATTCGGATATTTTGTTCAGTCATTTCCAGGTCTCTCGCTTTCTCGCATGAACCCCCTCCCCCTCTCTCCCACCCACACACAAAGCTTCGTTCTCTTCTGTGGTGTTCATGGAGTATATTTTATTCCAAATATGAGCTAACATCTTATGATGTCGTATTAATGAGTGTGAGTATTGCATCCTGCAGACAAGCAGCATGTATATTGCTTGGGAGCAGTATCTTGGGATGGAACACATAGATAATTCCCCTAAAAGGCCGCTGATATCTAATCAGGTATTCTGGACCAACACTGTTTGCTTATTCTACACGAAGTCTCTCTTTAAAAACCTACGTTAATTCTCTTGCTCTTTCATGTTAAGTATTAGCGTTGTAGAAAAATTTATGGGAAACATTTATTGATTCTTTTGACTTAATTAGATTTTTCCTACACAAAAACTCACTGAAAATGTTATGGTAGAATACAAAAGCCACAACATCTCCCAAATTCACTCACTATGTGATTGCTGCTAAGTATTTGTCATAATATTATGTTACCCTACGCAAATAACTATAGTGTACTATTGTTTTGTCTCTACTAAGTACTAACTAAAACTTTTTATACTCCCTCCGTCCCATTATTTATGTCCTTTTGGGATTGGGCACGGAGATTAAGATAGTAAGGGTAAAGATATAAAGTTGTGGTGTAAAGTTATAAAGTGGTGGGATCCACTTATTTAGATTGATTGTGGTCCACTCATTTCTTTCATTTTTTGGTGTGGGACATAAATAATGTGATAGCCTGAAAAGGCAAATGGGACATTAATAATGGGACGGAGGGAGTATATAACCCTATGTACATGTGAATACCATGGATTGAGGTTTGATCTTGATCCTACTCCATAATTTTGTGTCTTAACTTTAAAAAGGAACATAATTTCAAATCTTGGAATATTTGGAACCAGAGCTAAAGTTTTTGTCGATATAAAATGTTATTTACTCGATTATGGATGCAAGAAGCAATAATCAAATGTGTAGCTCTCAATTTTCGTAGGTGATAGGTGACAAACTCTTAACATTTGAACCAATCTCACCCTTCTATATTTTGTCCATATCTATTTCAAACCAAATACTGGTAGACCTTTGGCTGTTTAAGTATGTGGTTGGTTCGTGTGCTTTGGATACAAAGACACTGATAATGCCATAAACTGAAGTTGCTATGTAGGATAATTCTTCACTTGATGCTTGAAGTAGGTGTTACTAATATCTGGTTACCATTATTTTCAGTATCGTCTACCATATGAGAAGGCTGTGAAGATATACAATTAAGAGGTTACCCGAACAGAGATTCTTTCTCCTTTCGTGCAAAACGAAATGGCAGTTCATATCTTAGATTCCAAAGTTTCAGGCAGCCAGCTCTTCATCAGATCATATACGGTACGTCTGTGGGTTACATCTCTGTGTCCTCCAGCTGATACTTTGTGTACCATGGCTTCGAGTTGATCTAAGTCGGTATGATTACTGAATTTTTGTTGATTCATAGGATTATAGAATGAGATTCTGGTCTATTTATGTTACTGGTGTAGAAAGGGTACCCAAGATTTTGGTTTCTCATGAATAAAGTTCGTCTCCCTCGCTCATAATCCTCGATTTGAAATAGAGTCAATTTGCATGTCGTGAACAAACAGAGCCTTACCTAATCGTAGTTGTTTGAAGATTATGTCCTACATGATGTAATTAATTCCCACATGTTCTTCTTGCTGTGTTACTTGTAACCGTTATAGTTACGGCCGCCGTTCACCGGGGCTTCGGTCACCGGCTCCCCATGTGATCAGGTCACCAACTTCCTTGATCTTCCGGCACTGGGCAGGCGTCAGCCCCCATACATGGTCTTACGACTTTGCGGAGACCTGTGTTTTTGGTAAACAGTCGTCCGGGCCTTGTTTCTCTTGTTATATCCTTGTATTCTTTGCGATTTAAAAATGAAAAATGATAAATAATTAAATAAAGGACAAGATTAGCCGTCTGAATTGGAGTTTTTATCGTCATTCATCACTTGAATTTTTGTCTATTAATGGCCCTACTCTAGAGAGAGACGTATCATTTTAGAAATGTCTTGCAATGCTGAGGGAGATACCACTGGCTCCGCCACCTCCGCGGTGCACGAGGTGGAGGAGTGCCGCGGTGTTCTCCGAGTCTACAGCGACGGCTCAATATGGCGCTCCACCGAGCCGAGCTTCCGAGTGCCCGTGCAAGATGACGGCTCGGTCTTATGGAAAGACGTCGTCTTCGACTCCACGCACACCCTCCTCGGCCAAGCTCCCAATCTTCTATTACATCCACGGCGGCGGCTTCTGCATCGGCTCGAGAGCTTGGCCGAACTGCCAGAACTACTGCTTCCGGCTGGCTTCCGAGCTCCATGCCGTGATCATCTCGCCCGGGCGGCTCCCTGCAGCCATTGAGGACGAGTCCGTGAAATGGCTCCGAGCCCAAGCCGCGGCTGAGGAGCCGGACACATGGCTTACGGATGTGGCGGATTTCAGCCGCGTGTTCATCTCCGGTGACTCGGCCGGAGGGAATATTGCGCATCACTTGGCGGTCCGGCAAGGGAGCGGCTTGACCGGGATGGACCCGGTTCGAGTGAGGGGGTATGTGTAAGCTCCATTCTTTGGTGGGAGTGTGAGAACTGAGTTTGAGGCTCATGGACCGAAGGAAGCATTCCTCAATATTGACCTCATTGATAGGTTTGTTAAAGTCTTGTAATTTTGTGATTAATAATTATGCATGATTTCCAAAATTTAACTTATTATTATTTTTTTGGATAACAAGACATAAAAATAGTCATTTCATAAAAATACTCACTATAGTCAAAATGACAAACATATCCATATAGAAGAAAATAATTATTAAACATGTTTGATCAGTATAAGTATCATTCGTTCACGATCACAAAGTCATAACAAGTCTCAGTTATTAAATAAAATTCGCATAGGTCTATATTATTTTTCATTACATTTTTCTCAAACTTAACTAAGTAGTTAGTTATAAGAATGACTATTTTGTGTTGTTTTTTCAATACAAATGACACTGTGTTACGCTAATTAAATACCTTATTCCACTATTATGCCATCATTATTGGGATAAACTCGTTTATGTGTAATAGCGTGCAGGTCAAATTTCAATCTTATTAGTTAATCATGTAATAGCCTCAATCCAAAAAAAAAAGAAAAATTTAATGATACTTGTCGATTCATGATCTTACAATCCTGTAAAAGTGAGAATACCCACCACTCTACTTTGTTCAACAAAAAATTTAGGTTTTGGAGGCTTTCACTCCCTGTGGGAGAGACCACAGATCATCCACTGGTAAACCCATTTGGGCCTAACAGCCCAAATCTTGAAACTATGGATCTGGGCCCAATTCTAGTAATTGTTGGCGGCAGCGATCTGCTGCGTGACAGAGCACGGGACTACGCAAACAAGCTGCAGAAATGGGGGAATGAGATCAAATATGTGGAGTTTGAAGGTCAGCAGCATGGATTTTTCACCATTGATCCAGACTCTCTCCCATCCAAGCAACTAATGCTCGTCATCAACAAATTTATGTAGGTATTATAAACTGCTATTACAAGTAAACTATTAAATAACAAAATGAATTAAAACAACAAAAGGAGAAAACCGTCGAGTCGAGGAAGGCCTCTCTCCGCAAGACGAAAAACGCCCCGGTAGTGCTCTCGGTTGTGGCGTTTCGTCCCCAAAGATGAAACGACGACGTCTCAAGGATTGCAGCACCGCAGGATCTTTGAGCTCCGGCGAACAGGACTTTCCGGGCGGACGACGGAAGGCTTGGACTTGAGCTAAGAGCAGCTAAGATGAGCTAAGAGCTAAGAATGGAATGCAAGCTTTGTATGGAAGCTTTGTTGTTGCAAGTGTTGGTGTGATGAAATGAACTGAACACCTGCCTATTTATAGGCTGCTGCCCCCCAGGTGAAAGGGTGTTGGTAACTCCTGCCAATTAAGGCACGCCGACGTGTTCCAGGGGAGTGGAGGAGTGGAGAGATGGAAGGGTGGCTTCCAGATCCTTCCCAAAAGTACTACTACGGTGTAGCAAGGTGCGAGTGCACCACGGAGAGGAATCCGGTGCAGCCGGCCCACCGCACCGCCCGACCCGGCACCCGACCCAAGACCCGACCCGGCGAACGACCCGGCGAACGACCCGACGGACCAATTGCCAAGATCAAGTCAAGTCCAAGTCCAAGTCCAAGTCCAAGTCCAAGTCCAAGTCCACGGACACGGACCGGAATCGGAACCGGAACCGAGCCGGAGCCGGAGCCGGGCCGGGCCGGGGCCGGGCACGGGCACGGGCGCGGCGCGCGGCGCGCGCGGCCGCGCCGCGCGCGCGTGTGAGGCGGTCGGGCGAAAAGGCTCACAAGCATGAGCATGTGTGGCCCAAGCCCACCACATGTCACTTAGTTATCTTCTACAATATTGTAGAGACTTAAATACCACACAAAACATTATTCATTAATCGATGTGGGACATGATTAATGTAATAACTCTCCAAAACCCGAATAAGGTAAGTTTCTCCACTTTAGGTAACATATTAGTTTTGTCCCCCCAAACTTCGAGCCACTATTTCTCACTCACCGAAAATCGGAATCGAGAAATTAAGCACACTATAATTATCTACTTGAAACGTAGATCGACGTCATATATCTCAAAACATTAATCGGATAAATATCGAGGCTCGAAATTGCGATCGAAAAGGGCTGAATTTTGCCCAAGTCAAATTAGCATTTAATGCTAATTGAATTTCCATAATATATATAAATAATATATATATAAACGATTTTTTTCCAACAATCCCCCACATGAGTGGAAATAGCCAAATGCATGCATGCAGACACACAGCTCTGTCCTCAAGAGACAATAAAGCATCAGGGTAGGTGGCTTGTGACCTTGAACCTTCCTTAGTCAGTGCTATCGAGCATACCGGCGGATTAGTGGACACGTGGCCTTGAACTATTCCTCCATGGTGTATACTTAGACAATAACACTAACACTATAAAGTCTCAACCTCGTCCGTTCTCACGTTTGTGTCCTTTACTGGCCATGGACAACCTCTTTGGATTCATAAGTGTTACATAGAAGCGGCCCTCACTTCTCACTTACATAGGTGATTCTTACTCGAGTATCCTGTCATACTCCACCTTCTCAAGGCATCCAAGAATCATTAAAAGTCAAATACTTAACCTCACCACTTGACAGGTCACCAACACTCTCGAGCTCTTTTAGGGAATAGACTATTTGAGTGTGGTATCAACAGACTCATATAGCTTAGTTTTCCCATTGAACCAAGTTCATGGGATCTCCAACCTACAAGGTTGGGTATCCACTATAATCGTCTTTAATTTGTGGATTTAACTCCCATTCCCGCTACGAGCTTATACATTTGATCTCGATTCAAACTTTTAGTAAGCGGATCCGCTAGGTTATCTATAGACTTGACATAGTCTACAGAGATAACCCCACTCGTGATCAAATGTCTTACGGTATTATGTCGACGACGAATATGTCTCGACTTACCATTATACAACCCACTCTTGGCCCTACCAATAGCTGCTTGGCTATCACAGTGAATCATCACAGGTGGCACGGGTTTCGTCCAACATGGAATATCTTCAAGAAAATTACGGAGCCATTCGGCTTCCTCACCGGCTTTATCTAAAGCAATAAATTCAGATTCCATGGTGGATCTGGCAATGCACGTCTGTTTCGTGGATCTCCACGACACAACTCCTCCCCCTATAGTGAACACATAACCACTAGTTGACAACGAGTCTTTAGTGTCGGATATCCAATTTGCATCACGGTACCCTTCAAGTCTTGGGGGATGTCGCGAGTAGTGCGGCCCAAAGTTAAGAGTGTATTTCAAATACCTCGGAACTCTTACAAGAGATTTCCAATGTTCTCTACTAGGATTACTAGTATAGCGACTCGCTTGTTCACCGGACAAGCTAGATCAGGCCTCGTACAATTCGTGATGTACATAAGACAACCAATGACTCTAGCATAATCCTCTTGAGCAACAGGATCACCCCTATTCTTGCTCAAGTGAACATTAACTTCTAGAGGAGTCTTTGCCGGCGCACTATCAAAGGCATTAAACCTCTTAAGTACTTTCTCAATATAATGAGATTGAGACAAAACAATCCCTTTAGGAGTTCTTTGTATCTTTACTCCAAGAATAACATCAGCAACTCCCATATCTTTCATATCGAAATTTCTTTTAAGCATACGCTTGGTGTCATTTATGACTTGAAGGTTTTGTCCCATAATTAACATGTCGTCTACATAAAGACAAACAATTACAAAGCCATTCTTTGTATTCTTTATGTAAACACACTTGTCACATTCATTAATCTTAAAGCCATTCGACAACATAGCCTCGTCGAATTTCAAGTGCCATTGTAATGGTGCTTGTTTTAACCCATATAGGGATTTCACCAACTTACATACCTTTCGCTCTTGACCGAGTACAACGAACCCTTCGAGGTTGTTCCATATAAATTTCCTCTTCTAAATCTCCATATAGAAAGGGTTGTTTTCACGTCCATTTGGTGAATCTCAAGATTGTGCAAAGCAATCGCGAGAAGCACACGGATAGACGTAATCCTCGTTACGGGCGAATAAGTATCGAAGAAGTCATATCCTTCAATTTGCTTAAAGCCTTTAACCACTAAACGAGCTTTATACTTATCAATTGACCCATCTGCCTTATACTTTCTTTTTAGGATCCATTTACATCCTAAGGCCTTGCAACCTTCGGGTAAGTCTGCTAAGACCCAAGTGTGATTCTGCATAATGGAATCAATTTCACTTTGGACTGACTTCTTGCCAAAGTGGGCCATCGGGTCTAGAAAGAGCTTCTTTTATAGACCGCGGCTCTTCATCCAAAAGAAAGACAACATAACCGGGACCAAAGTCCTTAGCAACTCTTGCTCTAGTGCTACGTCTTGGTTCTAAAGTTTCAAGATCGACGACTTGCCTTTTACGTGTATCGGGTTCTACCCCCACATTTCTAGAACTACTAGCAACTTCTCTTGCTTCACCACTAGAGTTTGACTCAATTTTATCATCCTTCTTACAAGGATATACATGTTCAAAGAATATAGTATTCCTTGACTCAATAGTAGTTCCAACATTCATATCGGGCACGACCGACTTATGAATGACAAATCGATATGCACTACTATTCGGTGCATATCCTATAAAGATACAATCGATGGTCTTAGGTCCGATTGTAACTTGCTTCGGCAAAGGCACTTCTACCTTAGCCAAACACCCCCACACTTTGAGGTATTTATAGGAAGGTTTCCTTCCTTTCCACAACTCGTAAGGAGTTACATCTCTACCTTTTAGAGGTATTTTGTTTAATAAGTAGTTAGCCGTCAAGACGGCTTCCCCCACATGTTCGGGGCAGTCGAACTTATCAACAAAGCATTCATCATCTCCTTTAGAGTTCGGTTCTTCCTTTCAGCCTACACCATTTGATTGAGGCGAATAGGGGGCGGTGGTTTGATGAATAATACCACTTGTCTTACACAACTCTTCAAAAGGAGCTACATATTCTCCACCTCTATCACTTCGTACCATTTTGATTTTACAATCAAGTTGGTTTTCGGCTTCGCTTTGAAGTTAGAAAAAGCTTCAATCGCCTCATCTTTACTCCTTAAAAGATAAAGAGTACAATACTTGGTGCGATCATCAATAAAAGTAATAAAATACTTTTTCCCACCTCTAGTTTGTACAAACTTCAAGTCACATACGTCGGTATGAATGAGTTCTAGAGGTTTTGTGTTCCTTTCTACGGGAATGAAATGGCCGCTTAGCCAATTTTGCTTCAACACAAACTTCACACTTGGTTTTGTTAAACTCATTTACTTTAAGTAGATCGAGATTAACTAATCTTTTTATAGCATTTAGATTAACATGTCCTAATCTAGAATGCCATAAATCGGAACACTCAAGCAAGTAAGAGGAAGTAGCTTCATTTTCATTATTTTTCGCCTCCACGGGCTCTTGGCGCGCAGTGCCATTACGATAACTTGAAAAGGCCCTCGGACGGGTAACCTTTTCCTAAGAACATACCAAATTTAGTCGGGATAAATTTATCCGACTCAAAAACTAGTCTAAACCCTCTCTTGACTAGTACAGAGCCGGACACAAGATTCTTCCGGATATCGGGGACATGCAAAGCACCTCTCCAAGAGTGAGGTTCTTGCCGGAGCTCAACCTTAGCACCACAAGTACCATAGCCAACCACCTCGAGACGAGGCTTGATTACCCATATTGAGCTTCCTCCCTTGGCGGCTCTTGTACTTGGTGAAGCGGCTTCGGTCACCACAAACATGTGCCGTGGCGGCGGTATCAATATACCACTTCCCCTCATTCTCCACGACGTTTGCTTCTTCGGTGACAACGGCCGCAAGGTCGGCTTCGGTGAGGTCAATCTCCAACATATTGGCTTGACGAGCCCTCTTCTTCTTCGGCTTTCGGCGAGTCCTTGGACATGTGGCCGGATTTGCCACGATTGTAGCAGTCCCCTTCAAACTTGCGGGATTGCACCTTGCCCTTCCCTTTGGGGTTCTTTGTTTGGACGCCCTCTCTTAGCATTGTTGGAGTTGCCACCTTTCTCAGCAAGGTTGACTCTTGGCTCCACGGGTGCTTTGCCCTTCCCATCTCGAGTCCTCATGTCGGTCTCGATGCGGAGCTTGACCACAAGGTCCTCAAGCGTCATTTCCTTTCGCTTGTGCTTCAAGTAGCTCTTGAAGTCCTTCCAGCTCGGGGGAAGCTTCTCAATCACGGTTGCCACAATGAAAGCATCTGGCAAAAGCATACCTTCGGCGTGGACATCATGGACAATGAGTTGGAACTCTTGCACTTGGTCCATGACTGGTCGAGAATCCACCATTTTGTAGTCCAAGAACTTGGCGACTACAAACTTCTTGGTACCTGCATCGTCAGTACAGTATTTTCTTTCAAGTGCCTCCCATATTGCCTTGGAGGTCTTTACATTTGCATATACACTGTACAGACTATCATCTAGTCCACTAAGCAAGAAGTTTTTACAAAAGTAGTCGGAAGTTAGCCAATTATCATAGGCTATGCGGACTTCCAGGTTCTCTTCGTTTTCACTTGGAGGGGCGGGTGCATTCTCCATCAACACAGTGGTGAACCCTAATGTTGTCAGGTAGAACAACATCTTCTGTTGCCACCTCTTGAAGTCGGCTCCACCAAACTTGGCCGGCTTCTCAGCAGCGGGCAGCACTCTAGACGAGTGCAGAGGTGCCGTCAGGGTTGGGTTCGAACCCCCCACCACTCCATGGTGGTTCACACTCCCAAATGGGACGTTGCTCTGCAAGGCAGAGGACATAGCAGTGAAGTTGAATGCCGTGTGAGCGGCATTAGCACGGTTAAGTGCTATCCTGGCGTCGGTAGCGGCGGAAATGGCAGCTAGGGTTGGATTAGCAAAGGCCGGAGCAGGTGTAGGGACAGACGTCGGTGGAACAGTGTTGCCGGAGGAGGCAATGACGTCGAGATACTGACGGGGTTGGTGGCGGCGGCAGAAGCAGCGGCGGCGGTAGCATCGGAGAAAGCAGCACTTGAGGAAGACATCTTCTTAGTTTACTTGAAGCAGATATAGTTCGTTTTTTCGTCTTGCGATTGTAGGTATTATAAACTGCTATTACAAGTAAACTATTAAATAACAAAATGAATTAAAACAACAAAAGGAGAAAACCGTCGAGTCGAGGAAGGCCTCTCTCCGCAAGACGAAAAACGCCCGGTAGTGCTCTCGGTTGTGGCGTTTCGTCCCCAAAGATGAAACGACGACGTCTCAAGGATTGCGGCACCGCGAGATCTTTGAGCTCCGTGAGCGAAGGACTTTCCGGCGAGGACGAGAAGCTGCTTGGACTTGAGCTAAGAGCACTAAGATGAGCTAAGAGCTAAGAATGGAATGCAAGCTTTGTATGGAAGCTTTGTTGTTGCAAGTGTTGGTGTGATGAAATGAGCCGAACACCCGCCTTACTTATAGGCTGCTGCCCCCGGGTGAAAGGGTGTTGGTAACTCCTCGCCCATTAAGGCACGGCCGACGTGTCCAGGGGAGTGGAGAGATGGAAGGGTGGCTTCCGGATCCTTCCCAAAAGTACTACTACGGTGTAGCAGGTGCAGTGCACCACGGAGAGGAATCCCGGTGCGGCCGGTCCACCGCACCGCCCGACCCGGCACCCGACCCGAAGCCGACCCGGCGAAGCGACCCAAAGGACCAATTGCCTAAGATCCAAGATCAAGATCCAAGTCCAAGTCCAAGTCAAGTCCAAGTCTCAAGTCAAGTACACGGACACGGACACGGACACGGACACGGGCCGGAGCCGGAGCCGGAGCCGGGCACGGGCGCGGGCGCGGGCGCGGGCGCGGCTGGCGCGCGCGCGCCGCGCCGCGTGTGAGGCGGTCGGGCGAAAAGGCTCGCGCGCATGAGCATGTGTGGCCCAAGCCCACCACATGTCACTTAGTTATCTTCTACAATATTGTAGAGACTTAAATACCACACAAAACATTATTCATTAATCGATGTGGGACATGATTAATGTAATAACTCTCCAAAACCCGAATAAGGTAAGTTTCTCCACTTTAGGTAACATATTAGTTTTGTCCCCCCAAACTTCGAGCCACTATTTCTCACTCACCGAAAATCGGAATCGAGAAATTAAGCACACTATAATTATCTACTCGAAACGTAGATCGACGTCATATATCTCAAAACATTAATCGGATAAATATCGAGGCTCGAAATTGCGATCGAAAAGGGCTGAATTTTGCCCAAGTCAAATTAGCATTTAATGCTAATTGAATTTCCATAATATATATAAATAATATATATATAAACGATTTTTTTCCAACAATTTATTCCAGAAAATTATCTCTAAGTTAAATTCGAATTACGTGCCTACTCGTTTTCAGTTGAGGAATCTGTGTTTGGATGAATAAAATTGTGTTTGGATGAAAAAATGAAAATATTGTGTTGGATGTCATGGTGTAAATATCGTTTTACAATATTTTATTATTAGGAGCAGATCAAAAATTACTCAAACATTATACAGACTTTCAGATATTAGAAGACAATTTGTCAAAATTCCCAAGAATCATGTATCAATTTGTTGGAAGTCACAAATGGTATACAATTATTAAAATTTGTAAATATGACATATCAAAACGTATTTTTTTTTTTATAAGAAGTATATAAAAAAATACTAGTACATAGAAATCAGGTAACGATACTATTAGAAGAAGTTGAACTTTTTGATGAAAAACAAATTATGTGATCGAATGAAATTGAAACATTTCTAATACTTCCAATATGGGGAACTAAATAAATTATTTGGAAAATGAAATAGTTTATCCCACATCTTTGCCAAAGGAAAGAAATTGAGAGAAAATGACTATAAAATCAAAGCAGGCATTACCAATAAACATACTTACTTGGACGGGGGTGAATGGGCGATTCATAAGACCCATGACCTAGAGTTGCAACCTTCATTGCACTTGGGAGGTGTGTTTATCTAAGGTCGGCCCAAGTGGTCGAGCCTACGTCGTAATTTGTGATAGTAGGGGCCTGCATTCGCGCAGCCCTTGCCCATATCTTATTTCCAAATTTGTTTTCTACAATGTTGGTATGTAGGGGTGTCAACCAATTCAAATTTTTTTGTACTTTTTAGTTTTTGGTTAATCTTTTGCTTAACCAATTTGTTAACTGAACCGAACATAGTTGAACATAGTTGATGAACTATCTTATGTTAAATTCATCTGAACTAGCAACTGCTCTGAAATTAGGATTTATGTCTTTGATGTGTGGCTTATTATCTTACTAAATGAATATGAGTTTGCTTGCGTTACTTGACCATTTTGCTTTAATTGCTGGAATGATCTAAATAAATAAGAGAAAGAAAAGTGTTATGACTTGCTTTGCTATATTACTTTTTTCTAGAAGCTTGAGCTGCATTACTTATACCTTATTCTGCCTTCTGAAACCAATAAGCATTTTGCACAGATGTGGATCAGTTGTTTGAACATAAGCTTATGCTTATACTTTTTAACTTAATTGTACTCACTCCGTCCCGCTCTAATTGTCCAGTATTCTTTTCCGGGATGTCTCATTCCAATTGTCCATTTTCCTTTTCTAGTAAAGTAATATTATATAAATTTAGTAGACCCCACTACTTTATCACTCATTTACTCATAACCAACAACTTTTTTAATTTCCGTGCCGAAAAAAAATTAGACAATTGGAATGGGATGAAAGGAGTATCTGCTGACTTACATACATATAGCATAAGCTTATGCTTATTAATTTAATTATATCTGCCGACTTGCATATAGAATAATAAGTTGCATAAGCTGGCTACTAATTTACAATGCAGAATATGAAATCACCTCTTAATAAGCTTAGAATGAAATGTAAGCATCTTCAATGTGGTTTTCTTGTGATATGTCTTGTTGCATGAACTTTTCTTCAAATGTAAAAATCTCCTTGTTTGCTGCCTGCTTTTTTACAATGCAGAAAAATAAATTGGCTTTGGAAAAAGTTTAAGCTTATTTACATGTATCATAATGATCTTTTTATCTTCTAACACTTACAAGTCCGTACGTTTGTGATCAAGCACTCTTTGATCACTTCTTTGTTGATATATTGAATTGGCATTGTCTCCAATGTGTCTGTTAGCTTGTTTTTTGACATTCTAGTTGCAGCAACTTGTGTAAATGGAAAGATGCCAATCTTTCCCTAAAAAAAACTGAACCATCGTGATTAAATAGTGGCATGCACACATGAACATTACATTTGTAATGAACGTCTTATTATTGCATGTCCTATGCCGTTCAGCTTCTCTTGGAGTCAAATAGAATATGTGTATTGTCGTAGTTATATAAAATTGTCATCAATGTGGACCGTATTATTCATGCTTTTGAACCGTAGAGTATTAAGAGTCCTATCAAATTCTAGGGTTTCGAGATAAAATTTTAACCTTAGCAATCGACTTGGTGTTGTAAGATTGGGCTTTATCACACTTGTATGAGCTCTGATTAATCCACTCTTAAATTAGCTATTTTGGATTATAATGGAAATCAAGTTGAATTTGGTGATGTTTTAATTGAATGTTGTAAGTCAATGTTTTCTCTTTCATGTATGGGATTTGAATTTTTACTTTTAGCTGGCGGTGTGTTCTATCCCCTATTTTGGCAATTCAGTGGTTTTTTTTTTTTTTTTTTTATTCATGGAACCCCCCCCCGCTAGCTTCAAAAAAAAAAACCACGCTCCTTGTTGACGCGCAATCACCAAGGTTCACCTTTACCTCTTAATGTGGGTGAACAAGGACACACCTCCTTTAGCGATCTTGTATGGTACCGCTATCCCCTCCCTGCCACCCACCTCAACCGCTAGGCCATCCCATGGGGACAATTGAGTGGTTTTTTTATTTAATAAACTAATGGTTATAGTCATTTTGGTGGCTTCACAATATGTTGATAAACAAAATGGATACAATAAGATTAAAAATAATTTATATCAAAGTTTCAGGTAATAATAAGATTAAAAAATGAATTATATCAAAGTTTCACGATACAAATGTGACGTACAACAAGAAAGATGAGGAAAAGTCACTAGCCTGTACAATTGTATCATTTAAATACACAATGTATTTTATAAATACTTCAAATTAAACAATCAATTGATTCCTATTAATAAATAGTAAAATGATAATAAATATAAAATATAAATCAACGTGTTTTTGCAACTATTTAAATTCTAATTAAAATTCAACTTGATTAAATTGCAAAAAATGTCTTTAAATTAGTAAGCATTAATTAATATTTCTACAGAATAATAAATTCATGGTCCCAATTATACTAGTTTATAGGGGTTTTGATATATAGTCATAATTATGAGAAAAAACCCTACGGGACCGTTCTATTAATCTTTCATTGTTTTATTTTTGGGTATTTCACTTATCTTGCACCATTTTTTAAAATGAAAAAAAATGAATCGACCTTAATATTTTTACACCACTATTTTACATCCATTATCTTAAATTCCGTATCGAAACCCAGTGTTGCAAGATCAATGGACTAAAGGGAGAATTTTTACTTGCACAAATATTTTAAGGTTTTTACTACGGTAGTCGAACTCACTGAAAATACACAAAATAGCCAATTTGTCTAATATATCCTTATTTTTTGTCTGAATTAATCTGATTCCATAAATGTAGGTGTCTATAACCCATATCCCCCTTCGACACACCTTATGCACCGCCCTAGGCCTATTCCTTAGGCACTCAGTACTTGTGGCCCGTATCCCCCATCAGCACACCACAAGGAATGTCCTTAGCACATCACAAGCACTGCCATATTCCTTAGGCACTCAGTGCCTGTGGCCCGTATCCCCCCTCGACACACCACAAGTACTGCCCTCGGCACACATGCACACCACATGAATTGCCCTCTTCCTTAGGCACTCGATGACAGTACATGTGGGCCGAGAGCACTGCCTATAATATGACGAGGGGGGATACGGGCAATAGACACTACATTTTGTGAAATCGGATTAATTCAAATACGAGTATTTTAAACAAATTGACTACTTTAAAAATAGAGTATAAGTTTAAGGTGGATTTGGCTAGTTTCATATATTAACTCAAATAATATTTTCAATCCTAACGTGTTACTACTATTTCAAAAATGAATTACTAAATAAATGAAAAAGAGATTATTTCAAAAATGAATTTATTACTAAATAAATGAAGAAGAGATTCGAAACTGCAAAAGTGGCACGTGCGGAATTACAAAGCGGTCTGGGTTGTGGGAATAAGGAAAGAAGCGTGAAGAAGCCCACATATGTCCGAATCTCGGTCTCCTGTCCGGTCTGGTAGGCCGTCAAACCCATCCACTCTCAATCTCTTTCGACAAATCAATTTTTCTATAAATTAATCCGCGTTTCCTCATCGATATCTGGATACTGTTACACATCTCAATCCTTCCATAATTTAGAATTTTCCCAAACCGATCAGCTTTAGGATTTCCACTCCAACTGGGTTTCTTCTCAATCAATTCCACGATTTGTCGATTTATCTCCGCTCGATTCACTTTGTCGCAAATTCAGTGTAATTGGATCGGATTGTGCGATTCGCCTTTGGAATTTTCGGTTGTTGATTTTGGGTCGAGGGTTTTAGGAAGGATGTTCAACGGGATGATGGATCCGGAAATGATTAGGATGGCTCAGGAGCAGATGAGCCGGATGTCGCCTGCTGAGTTGGCTCGGATTCAACAGCAGGTACTCGTGCTGATTGTTTGATCTCGTGTGTGTGTGTGTGTGTGTGAATGTGAATCTGATCTTCGCAGAATAACTTTTGGGGATTGTTCGCAAGTCTGCCTAGCACATACTAATAAACGTGATTTGGTGAAATTAGGGTTGGGAGTAAGTAAATTACGTGTATTTCTTGAAGAGATTTGGTGACTTTAAATGATAATTTTCGTGTTGATCATTCATAGGTGAGGATGGGATGGTTTTGTAGTTTCTTCTGGATGTGTAGTTAGGGATTCAATTCCCAAATTTTGTGAAGGCGAAAATCTTAATGGTGGAGTACATAATTTGTGTGTTGTTTCTGGACTAATTCGACCGACGGTAGTAATTCTTTTCTGATTTCTGGTGCTTGCTACTTAATTCTATGGCAGATGATGTCAAATCCGGATTTAATGCGGATGGCAACCGAAAGCATGCAAAACTTGAGGACTGAAGACTTCAAGCATGCTGCTGAGCAGTTGAAGCATGCTCGTCCCGAGGAGATGGCTGAGATTGGTGAGAAGATGGCAAATGCTTCACCTGAAGAGTTAACAGCTATGCGCGCTCGGATGGATGCTCAGGTGTCTTATGAAATTAATGGAGCTGAGATGCTGAAAAAACAGGTAATTTTGTCATCGAGAAGATGTATGGAGTTTTTGCTGCTACAGAGCATCTTTTTACTTTATATAAATAGGAGGGGTGCTGTCACACGTTTTAAAATCCTTCTTGGATATTCCTACCGTTTTGGTGTTGAAAATTGTTTTGCTTAATTTCTCTTTGAAATACACTATGGGATTGGATTTGATTTGGTACTATGTCGTTTTAAGTCAGATAAATGCCTTTATGCCTTTCCTACTATCATAAGGAACGGATCTTTGGGTGCTAACTAGTTATTTCTGGCATAAAAGCGAATTTTTATTATCCGTGTCTCTGCTAACCTTGTTGTCTGAATGCCTTTTCTTGGCGCTTAGAATTTTTCATGAACCTATGCTTAAGTATATATAAGTTTGCGGAATACCATAAATTGAAAAATATAGCATCGTATGACGTACTTTAATATGAAAAATTACTTGAAAAGCTCTCCAAACATTGATATTCTGATGGAGTTTATGTTGCACTTATTTATATTCTAATATCAGGGAAATGAACTTCACAGTCAGGGGAAGTATAAACTGGCCCTGGAGAAATATATGCGGGTAAGTTCAACTCTTGTGCTTGTTATCTATATGTTGAACCGGAGGTTTCTTTTTGGCACTGTAATTTTTAATCTCCCTTGCATTTCTTTCCTTTTTGTGCATTAGGCAAAGAATAATCTCAAAGATATTCCTACTTCAAAAGGCCGGAATCTCCTTTTAGCATGCTCTCTTAATATGATGTCATGTTACTTGAAGACGAAGGAGTATGAAGAGTGTATCAGAGAAGGTACAGAGGTAAGAGTAGATACTTCTTTTCTCTTGTCCGAAGAAAAAATTATGTATACCAAATTGGTTGGCCTTCATTCTTTAAATCAGCATAAAGAACTTCACCAAATATTTTTCATTTTTCTGTGCATCCTTATATATGCTTCGAAATATTATTTTACCATGGGGTATGTTTTAATCAGAATGGGTTGAAGTGTTTCTATCATTAGGGCCTAGATATGCTAAGCATATAGTTCGTGTTTGTTTTGTATGTTGCTGGTAAAAAACTCTTGTTAAATTGTAAATATTTTTCTGTATGCAGGTTTTGGCCTATGATGCAATGAACATTAAGGCTCTGTACCGAAGGGGTCAAGCATACAAGGAATTTGGGAAGCTAGAAGTGAGTAATTGTTTCTAGTTGATTTTTTTTCTAGTTGTATTACGCATTTACGGTTGATTTTTTTCCTTCTCTTATTCAAACTGAAAATTTACAGGAAGCAGTGTCAGACTTGAGTAAAGCACATGAAGTTTCTTCTGGTGATGAAACTATTGCAGATACCTTAAGGTACTGAAACTCTATATCTAGTAGTTTCATTGTTGTTTTAAGTATTATCCAGCAGACTTTGGGACTTTATTTTGCATCTTCCGTCGTAGGTCAGGTTATGTACCTTTATGGTTTGCCTTTTTTATTTTATGGATCCATGTTCTTTGGATCTGAAATCAGTATGTTTACTTATCCACAGGGATGCTGAGGAAAAATTGAATAAAGAGGGTGGTAGGCGTCACTCAAGAGGTATGATGTTTGCTTATACGCTGATTTTTATGATTTGATTGATGATCCTGGGAATAATTTGAATCTTCTCTTTTTTTTTTCTTAGGGGTGGTTATTGAAGAAATTACTGACGAAGATGCGGCATCTTCTGACAACTATGAGAATTCGACATCAGAATCTTCCTTGTTACCACCAAGGGAAACCAACCCATCAAATACTAGTCGATCTGCTAACGTTTCGGAGCCTCAATCTACTAATCATGATTATTTCAGTGCTCTAAAAGATGACCCAGAATCTATCAGGTTCGTTGCAGCCAATGCCTTTATATACCTTTTTTTATTGTGCAAGTTGTAAAGATTGGATTTCCAAAAGCTAAAACTTTGTTAGTATAGGCTGTTTTTTATGGGATTCATATCTAACGTTGTTTCATGGGGGAGGACTCATAAAAGCTTTAGTGGCAGTAATGATAATTGACTGTCGTCTTGTACATATAGAATGTTTATTAGCACCATCAGTGTTGTTCGGATATTTATCCTTCGTATTCGTGGTTCTTTATCTTCTCTTTCAACTGTTTACATGCTGAAGTAATTGTTTGATACTCTATTAGCTATTGGTAACTACTGCCAAGTTCGATGAGCTGAACGATTTTTCTTTTTCTGTTATTGTGTTGCAGATCCTTCCAGAACTTCATATCTCGGACTGATCCTGAAACAATGTCTGCCATGAATGGTGGAAAAGTTGACGGTGTTTCTCCTGATATGATAAAGACTGCAACAGATGTTATCGGCAAGATGTCTCCGGAGGAACTTAACAAGATGTTCAAATTAGCTTCTTCCTTCCAAGGTCAGAAAAGTGGTGCCGGTTTCCCTTCTGGGCCATCTCCATCAGATCTATCACCCGACATGCTCAAGACTGCAACTGACATGATGGGAAAAATGTCGCCTGAAGATCTTTCAAAGATGTTTGCGATGGCTTCGTCTTTGAAGGGGAATGAGGCATCAACATCGTCAATGCCAGTTCCGCCGAACATGAGTCCCAACATGATCAAGATGGCAACTGATATGATGAATAAGATGCCTCACGAGGAGCGCCAAAAGATGTTTGAGATGGCTTCATCTTTGAGAGGACAAGAAAAACAATCTTCAACTGCAACTTCTTATTCCAATGGATTAAGATCAGATGAACGTAAAACCCGCGAGAATCTGGAAGTGAATGGCAGTGATGCTGGTGAAAGTAGTTCCTCCGAACAATTAAATTCAAGTTTCCCACAACCAGGCTTCCTAAATCCGGGTGCTGATCTACAAGAGCAAATGAGAAACCAAATGAAAGATCCAGCTATGCGACAGGTATGTTACCTCGCCTTTACGCATTTTCCATTTTCCCTAAGCATCTGGTGATTCAAATCACTGAAGTATGCATGTGATAGATTCTAGTGGATTTTGAGTGTTGTCCGAAAATCATGATACAATTGGATTTACTTAATTGTTTATGTTTGAGTTTTATGTAGTTCTGTACAACAATATATACTATGACAAATTACATGCTGAACATGCTATCAGATGTGATTGTTCTTAGCTCCATTTCAATAATTAGACACTAATATGCTTGGTAGAAAACTAGCATTACCTGTAATTCGACGACATGACAATATTGAACTCATTTTTGTTTCATTGCTTGTGTTTTAGATTCTATTTCTGATCACTTTGAAATCAACAGATGTTCACATCAATGATAAAGAACATGAACCCCGAAATGATGGCCAACATGAGCGAGCAATTCGGCCTCAAGCTTTCCCGCGAAGATGCAGAGAAAGCACAGCAAGCCATGTCATCTTTATCCCCCGATACTTTGGACACTATGGTAAGTTCTAAATGGGGATACTGCATTTCATCTCTCCCTTGTTAATTAGAAACATATTATGAAATGCATCTTGTTTGCTTAATGACTTGCTTCTTTTGTTTTTGATTCTGAATAAATATGATCGTGTAGATGAAATGGGCTGATAGGGTACAACGCGGTGTAGAAGGTGCGAGGAAGACGAAGAACTTCCTTATAGGAAGATCCGGAATGGTATTGGCCGTACTCATGCTCCTTCTAGCCGTCGTCCTTCACTGGTTCGGATTCATCGGTAAGTAGATATCGGTCGTATTTGACTGTGATGGGATCCTTGAACAGAGGGACTCTTTAACTCATAACGATTCAAAGATTAGGGCAATGGGATCTATATATTGATGGATATTTTGGTTTTGATGTGAAGTGTAAGGTTTATAGTTTAATTTGTTGATTCATCACGTGAATTAATGAGAGTATGATGTTTCTTTTTAGTGCTTCAAATAATCATACTCTGATGGTAAATTAAATGCACATTTTTGTTGAATATTCTCTGATTGTGAAGCAGTACAGTTAAACTTCGATAAAGTAATAACTTTGAGACCGGAAGAAAATATTCATTTAATTAGGTTATTACTTTATCGAATATTATTTTAATGCATTAACTTATATTGAGACCGGAAAAAATTATTATCTAAGCGAGATTATTATTTCAAATATTACTTTATCGATGTTTAACTGTATTATGCAATGAGAAATTTCATAACGATACAATACAATTGAGTACTCTTTCCGTTCCACCATTCTTATTCTACCTTTTTTTTAATTTATTTATTATAATCACTTTATTTGAGTTCCCATCATGTCTTTATGTTCAATTAAACTCTCTTAAAATACCGAGTTCAAAAGAAATGAGATAAGAATGGTGTTATAGAGTTAGTATATTTAAAATGTGCTTTCGAGGGCGAATCTAAGAATACGTGCGGGTTAGCTTTCAATTTGTGTTTTTACATTGATTTTTTTTATTTATTTACATATATTTCGAAAATTCCAAACCCTTAGAAATTTACTATTTCCACCTTTGGAATTACAGATTTGCTATTTCGTTTTCTAATCTTAAATTCGGGATCTACAACTAGTTGCAATTACTCTCGAAGAACAAACTATAATTGCCAAATTCCTCATAGAATTTTAACAGCACGTTAATTTATGTTTTATAGCTGAAAAAAAATCCGTAATAGCTATAAACTCCTAAGCTAATTATGTAAAACTGACTTAATTTAATGATCCATTAATTAAATACTTCGATCATTCGAAAACTTTACGATAGATTAAATTTACGACTTAAGTTGTAGAACGGGCGTACCTTAGAATCTTCCATTTCATTCATTTTTTAAAACATTGTAAATTTCATTGTTCTACACCATAAGGTCCGTACAACCGAATGTTGGCTACTCCCTCCGTCCCATAGAAAGTGTCTTGTTTTCCTTTTCGAGTCGTTCCATAGAAAGTGTATTGTTTCTCAAAAGGCAAACAATATATGAACTAAAATTAACAAGTCAAAAATTCAAATAAAATACATCACGTAATTATATTTTCTTAATATCCGTGTCCCATAGAAAGAAAGCAGATGGGACGGATGGAGTAGATCTTTTCTCTAACTATTGGATCACCCAAGGGAACTTAAATGCACTAATAACGAGTTGGGCCGTTGCATATCACCCAAAGGCCCAATTCATAAGTTTCCGAGGCCCAAATATAAATATTAACTTTTTCCATTTTTGGGAGCCTTTTTACTACGACGGGAATTTGGGAGGAGAGACGAACAGAAATCGCCGATGGGTGACGTCAGTGGAGCCACCTCCTCCGCCACCGCAGCCGCTGCTTCCGCCGCCGAAGATGATCTCCTGCTCAAGAAATTCTACAGCGAGGTCAGCGAGGTTGAGCGCGATAACGAAGTCAACAGGTTTTCATTTAAATGGATACGCATATAGGTTTGAGATTGGTTTCGGAAATGAAATACTACTTTATTTCTCTGCGACTTGTTTTGATTCTCGTCGGAGACTGTTCCTATTATTGATAGGGAGAGCATGAAACTTGTGGTACTGAGTTTTTCAATATGCATTCTGTTTTCATTTGGATGCACATATATACTTAGTTTTTGACCTAGTTAATTGTACCTCAAATTTCACGATGATAATAAGGTAGAGAGTTGGTGAAATGGTGAAATTTTTGGTATTTTTACTTTAAATTGGGTTTTGAGCTGATAAATTGGGATGTTTGGATGGAGGGATTTTAGTTTAATGAACAAAAGTAGGTTACATTGTTCAGCAGGAAATTCTATCAATCCTTTATTCGTTATTTGAGGTTTAGGCTGCCAAGTTCTGGCTGACTGTTCTCTTGGCTTGATCTATGATTACATTATTTATACATACATGTCATCTATATTATGCCATCATCAACCAACCATGAGGTGACACATAAAACGTAATAGAATTTCCGACTTATTACTGATGAAGGGTTAAATTTGCTAAAAATATTAATAAGATGATTTCTACCAACTAATAATGACTTACAAATTTTGGACGCCATATTTTTGGTCTTTGTTTCTGTAAACATGATGGTCTATGAGTCTATCTTCTAGTATTTCTTGTGGATGTGGAGTTTCCTTGCATTTAATTATGTAAGTTACTTGTTTATTTAATATTCTTTTGGTTGTTGTAGGATCCTTTCATGTTTCAAGTTAAATGCTTTTGAGTACCTCAACCTTCCACTTGATTCCTCTGTAGAAGATGTTAAAAGGCAATATCGTAAGGTGGACATCATGAAATTGCCAAGTATGCTCAATTGGTATCAGTGATAAATAACGGGAGGTTTGAATGCTACTTTTGCTTCTTACAGTTATCTTTGCTTGTTCACCCTGACAAATGCAAGCATCCACAAGCTAAGGAGGCATTTGGAGGTAAACTCCCTGTAATATTTTTTTCTGAAGGAAATATGTAATTCACTACTTGCTTGTATTCTTCTCAAGTTACATGCACTTGGTATCTTTTACCCTTTTTCCATCTCTCTAGTTAGTATATTTATATTGGATTCAAAAAGAAGAGATTTGCACTGAAATTGCATTCTCCCATAACTTTAGTTATATATATTGAAACTATTGTGAGAAACAATATGTGAACACGTCGTATTACTGCTGATGTACAAACAAGTTACCTTCTACAGTGAGAAGACTGATGCTGTACAAGCAAACATAATTTTTACCAGGGATTTCTAGGGTTGGACTTTTAGCCAATTCTACGTGGTTATTGCCTACTGCTTATCTAACGACCCTTGTTCAATTTACATGTGTTCTTTGTCGGAATTCTTCCACACTTTTATGTACTTAATTTACAGTTAGTCTCCCCCTCCCCGGTTGTATGTTGTATAGTGTATTAGGTTACTTATTACAGCTAGGAAACTAATGAAAAAACAGCTAATCTAGGGTGGAGGTTGTATCTTATTATCGAATTAACATTTATTTCTGCGTACACTATGACCTCGATTTGCATTGCCAGCTTAATGCAATTGGTCAAACTCTGTATTGCATCATCATTCTGTTTTACTGGTTTGTTAAATATAACAATTTTTGAGTTATTGGTTACACGATTTGAATCTTCCTCTGGCTACTGTATTTTTTAGAATTTGATTCAAATCTTAAATTGCAACAGCATTAGCTAAAGCTCAACAGTTATTACTCGACCAAGAAGAGAGGGATTATCTTTTGAACCAGGTTAATGCTGCAAGAGGTGAGTACATGAGCTTATCTCTCTCTAGTTGAATCACGCAATTGGTCAAACTCTGTATTGCATCATCATTCTGTTTTACTGGTTTGTTAAATATAACAATTTTTGAGTTATTGGTTACACAATTTGAATCTTCCTCTGGCTACTGTATTGTTCCCTTTTGCAAGATATCCCAGTTTAGCCTCGTTTTTTGGTGTGAAATGCTTCTGATCTTGATCTACCCGTAGGAAGTGAAACTTTTTTATCTGAACTTTTATTTATGTGTCTTGACTCTTGACAAGACTTGTGCTATAGCTCCTGTAAAATAAAATGAAAACCACACTGGAAAACCAAATGCTCGAACCAATTCATGACATAGAAAATCCCAAAAGAAAAAACTTGACAGCAGTTTATGTTTATACTCCCTCCGTCCCGATTATAATGTCCACTTTGCTTTTTGCACGGTTTTTAATGAGAGTTGTTAGTTGTGAGTAGAGATATGTAAAGGTGTGGGTCCTACAAAAAAGTTGTGTGTAATAATTTGCGAAAAAAGAAAATTGGACATTATATTTGGGACAATCCGAAATGGAAAACGGATGGAGGGAGTATTTTTATGTTCTTGATGGAGCAGATGCATTTTCTCTTTCTCACTGCAACATCATATCCTCTCCTTTTTTGGCTTGTAATATTAGTCTGCAATAATGAATTTCTGAAGAAGCTCATGCATCTAACATCTGATGCAGAGGAACTTAGAGCCAAAAGGAAGAAGCAGCTGAAAAAAGACACTGCGACCAAATTAAAGTCATTAGTGGATGAGGTAAAACCATTTGACACAAGTAGTTTTCTTGCTTATTTTTCTCCGTATCTTATTCAGCTACTGAATTTAGCAGTTACATTGTTATGCGGAACTAGAAGTATTTAGTCCCTTTGTTTTTAATGATTTTTTTTTACACGCTGCTGTTTTTCATCCTCAGTGAACAGTATGGAGGTTAAATAGATCAAAACTAACAATTTTTGTTCAGGGAAAATACGAGCAGGAATATGAACGATCGGAGGAATTCCAGCAGCAACTGAAGTTGAAGGTTAGAGAAATTTTAACAGATCAAGAATGGAGGAGAAGAAAGATGCAGATGAGGGTATATGCGGCATTTCTCAACCTAAGTGTATTAACTACAAAAGTATCCTTTGAAGAGCATGTTATTCTTTTGACTATGAATAGATATCTGAGGAAGAAGGTCGGTTAAAGAAAGACGAAGAGGAAACAAAGGAGATGTGGAAACGGAAGCGCGAACATGAGGAGCAGTGGGAAGGAACAAGAGAAAAAAGGGTTAGTTTCAAACCAATACACAAGAAAGCATAAACACTTAAAAAACATCAACTTATTGTGTCCGACACGACACTCCAATTGCCGCGTCCAATGCGCACATCATATCTAATTCTAACAAAAACAATACAAAATAATTTATTTTAGATTTGATAGTAATACATATATCAGTGTCGGTATCGAGTCATATTTTTAAGATAATGTTGTTTTGTGTCTGTGTCGTATCATATCTTTATTTTTCTTAAAAATGCCGTTTCGCATGTCCATTTCGTGTCCCACATCTAGAGTAATACTCCCTCCGTCCCATTCCACTTGTCTGGTTTCTTTTGGGCACGGTATTTAAGAAGAATGGGTGGTTGTGTGTAGATGAGTGGGTGATTGTGTGTAAAGAGGTAGACCCCACAAAAAAAAGTGGTAGGTTGTGTAATGATTATTTTCCTTTTTTGGAAACAATACATTATTATGAGTCGAATGGGACAACTTAAAAAGGAAAACAATACAAGTCAAGCGGGACGGAGGGAGTAATACATTATTATGAGTTCCATTTCTATTTTATCTATCAACAGGTCTCAAGCTGGAGGGACTTCATGAAGGGAGGAAAGAAGGTAATAAGACCGTAGAAATGAAACGCGGTTTCATCGTTTTCACCGAGCGTATGGTAGAGTGAATTGTCTTGTGGTTTTACAGGTAAAGAAGGGAGAGCTTCGGCCTCCGAAGCTCAAGACAGAGGATCCAAACAAATCCTACGTTCAAAGGCCACTCAATCGAAAATGAAACTCTGATTAATTCATTTCACTCATCTCCTTAAATCTGAAATTCCTTGTACCATATCTATCTTACAACTGCCCTATCATTTCTCATCATATGAAATTTTGACTATGATTATTAAATACAGCTTAGTTGATATTTTTCATCGTATTAAAAAGGAAAATAAATAACTAGTAGAAAATCTTCGTGAAGGAAAATAGTGTTACATCGTAACTAAGTAAGAATATGAATCAAAACAACAAAAAAAGCAAGCACCCTCTATTTTACATGAAACACTATCAACGTATCAACATAACCAACCACGTATAAGAAGCAGCCTCATATAACACAAAGAAGATACATCTACATTAACCCCCAAATGTAAAATACTCACCAGCTACCACACAGTGACATTTACCTCTCTAAGCCTCGTCCGAGGGCGTCTTTTCCAAACCCCGATTCACCTGGATCACGGTGGCCTTTCTCGAGTGTCTCCTGGAGTCTAACGCCTCCGACTCTCCAAAGAGTAGAGCTCCCGAAAGAATTCTCCATTGGAATATCATGCTATGTACAATCAACTGGAAATCCCAGGTGTTAGCATGAGGCTTAGAACAAGGCATTAAGAAAACATACTGCCAGTGGAACCTAAATCCAAGCAAGAGAACCTCGGTCGTTAGCGACTTGAGGGCGGCCTCTAGTCGGTGTGGGCGGTCTGTTAGCATTGAGCTCCTGCAATCCGGACAGAGAGATGATGAATCCCGGCTTGTGACATTTACTTAAAAGATCATGGTTCGGGTGAAGAATATATACAGAACGTACCTGCATCCACGTGTCTTCTATCTGGCGTTCGGGAGAAGTTTCGGGAGACGAGATTGCTGGTGGTAGAGGATGGATTAGTTTTGGTACAACCACTAGATCTCTACCCAAAACCAAGATAGCACCAGCATTATTTGCAGTACCTATATAGGTTCAGAAACAGAATCCCCATAACAATAAGCCAACTGAATAGAGGATATAATACTGGCCTGTTAATTGGAGTGCATTAGCACATACCGCAATAGTTTGTTGCCGAAAAAAGTGTAATTAAATGTCCCTGAGCAAATCTTTCGAATCCATCCATCACACACTCATGTGCTCGGACAATTAACTGAAGATCGTTGTTGCTACAGAATTCCATAACACGATCGGGCTGAAGAACAAAGAACTTCCGTCAACATCGTATATCTCTAGGCCGATACCAGAGGGAAAAAGAAAACTGATATGATAAACGTACCCCGAAAGTTACCAACCCAGGACCTCTTGCATTTGGCCGCAGTCCTTCGACACTGTCATTTTCTGTGGGATCGGACCTACCAAAGGAAACATGAGCATCAATGATACAAATTCCCAAATTCAAATATTAATAACTAATGTGAGAAACAAGTAAGGCACCAACCATAACAAGTCCATAAGAACTACAGATCCTGCTTCCATTGCAATAGGACGTTGAATATTCTCAATTTGTTCTACGTGATTTATTGATCTTCCAATACCACCGTGCATACAAATGATTTTTTTCTCGATCAGAGCAGCCAGCGGGAGCCAGTTGAACAGTCTGTTTATCCGATGCCATGCCCATATTCCATCTCTCTCACCCTGTTCAGAAAACAATTAGAGGGCCTGTGGGTTTATCCCATATACAGAAGCATAAGTATCAGAAGTTCGGTGATTACCATACGCTCAATGCACTCGATCCTAAAGCCAAACAGAGCATTAATATCCGCAGCTTCATGATTACCCCGAATTAAATGTATTTGGAGGGGGTGCTCAACCTATATATCCATGAGAGTGAAGATAATTTATCCGTTTATACTGGATGAGTTGAGAATAAGATGGAACCAGTTAACAAGTTGATACCTTCAAAGCTAGGAGGAGAGTTATGGTTTCCAGGCTATGTTGGCCACGATCAACATAATCTCCCAAAAATAGATAATCGATATATCTGATAGACATTACATAGTCAGCCAAGCATATTTATAGGATGATGCAAGTATATGTTGACCTTAAATTAGTCGAGGAACTAATGCAGCTTGGCAATATTGAAGAGCACGAGTACATACGCTATATCCCCAGCAGTTGAAGGTGATCCATACTCATCAAAAAGTCGCATAAGATCCCCAAATTGCCCATGCAAATCACCAAATATCTTAATAGGAGCCTTCAGCTGCAATACACTAGGTTCGCTTGCAAATATCCTTTCAGCACTATCACAAAGATCGGCAATCTCATTGCAGTCCAAGAAAAATTGTCTACGAACTGGAGGTTTCCAACCACGAGGTTTCAAAAGATGAGCAATCACCTGGTGAAAGAGGCTTCACTTTAACAAGATTTTGTACCGAAACATAATATAAGATACAGCTGTCATGATTTCAAGTTAATTAAACAGTATAATTCAACTTGGTAGAACAAATCATATGAGAACTATTAAAAGTGTGAAAATGCAAATCTCTACAGTTGTCATAATACCTTCTTTGGTACACTGTTAATTGACATTTGCCGATCTAAAAGTTTTCTAGCTGCAGTTGCACTTTCTGGAGTTCCATAACTGACACGCCTGCCCTCATTTTCAAACTGATCGATAGAAAGCTGTCTAACCATACCACCTAACACACCACCAGTCTCCGCAGCTACAACTACCTGGACATGTATCAACACAGATACTGGAACAGATTAATAACTCCAACATCAACGTAAGAATACATTTCATTATTCACAATACTAACTGCACGATGATGAAGCCTAACTCCAGCTGGGACTGAATTATTCGACATAGAAGAATCAGGCTTGATCAAGGTAGATATTTGCTTTCCACTAGGAGTAGCCTCAGCCCCACGATCTCTATCTGGCAACTCAACTTCACCGTTAACTTGTCGAGCTTTAGCAGCTGCTAATGCAGCAGTAATAGCCTCAGCTTCTTCTTTTGCAGCCTCAACTAAGTACTCAACACCTTTGCTTGATCTTCTGTCCACGAAAATTCATAGTTAGTTGCAAAACTTGAAGCAACCAACATAGACAAAGAATAGAACTAGATCACGATAAAAATCAGTCCGTAAACTTACCGAGAACCTTGGAGCATTGCGTTTTCTGTGCTTATATCTGTATAAATATCACCATTAACAGGGGGAGCAACAGGATTTCCAACCACAACTTCACAGTCAGCAGCAGAATCAGGCAGAGGTGCCCCATTTCTGTCATCAGTAAACCCATATCTACCTTGCAACCTCCCTGGCTGCATATTGGATGCAGCTGCAGCAGCAGCATGGGAAGCTGCACTAGTTGTCTCTGAAGCCGCAAGATCTTCAGCTACAAGCAAGTCATCCAGCAACACCCCTATGGCAAAATATTCATACTGTTAGAAATTATCTTAACAATAATAGCAATCAGGAGAAAGTAAAGAGCTTTATCTCAAATAAAATAGTGCATATACTTATCAAAGCATCTCGTCTTACCACCACGTAGACCACCGTAGATGAAGATCAAATCACCAACAGCAGATGCAGCGTGCCTACATCGCCTTGTTAATTCAACTGCAGCATCCCCGCCAGCAGCATCAGCACTGTATCTTCCAGTCCTTGGACTAGTAACAACAGACTTTGTGTCACACCAGACTCCAGCAGCAGTATCCAGAACTACACAGGAGAGTAAGAGTTAATATATAACTTCATGAAGCATTCACTTATAACAACTCAGGAGTCAGGCCTTCTTTCATTTTTGTACTGTGTTCCAACACTCCAAATGCATGAGATTTTTTTTTCCCATGAAGTACCATTTATCAATCTTTTTTCAAGCCTGAAACATCAATCACAAACCTACATCATCATTTTAGTGGACCCACCATTTAAATATTTTTCTCGTTTGTACTAACTGAAAATTTAAAGTTGGCCCCCCAAACATAAAAATACAAACAACCACACATATTTTCATCTTAAGATCTATAACTCTAAAATGCCAAATCATTTGACAAAAGACTTCACTAATTGCAGAGGAGATACTGAAACTAAATGTTGAAACTGAATAAACCAAACCCCTCAATCTTAGGGTCGATGCAAAGAAATCTCAATAGCAAACTTGATAATAAGTACCAGCTACACTTGAGGAGTCCTCTACCATCCGTCCGCCGCCAAGAGCCCCACCAGATACATGAAGGCGTGCATTAACAAAAACCTAGTAAAAATTGCAGCTGTAAGTTTTTCAACTGAGATGAAAAGCAATGGCCATTATTTATGCAACAAAAGAAAAACCAAATGTTAAAGAAAAAGATAACTGCTTAATAAAGAACCTACAGCTGCATGTTGATATCTTGGAGATGGTGAGACACCTGGAGCAATAGCCCATTCCCAGCGACCATCTCTATGTTTAGCAAGCCCATAAGCACTAGAAAGGGGCTGCATGAGAGTAGAAAATGTAAATGGTCAGCCAGTAAAATGATACATAATACATTCAAATTGCATGCCACCTTTGTTAGTATTTCATCGACATTTAGCCAGTTAAAAGGAACCTTTTCAATAATCTATCAAGTAATGACCTTGTAACCACTAGCATTTCTTTTGGCCCCATGCTAGTTTCTAATATATTACTTTACTTACTTTTAACAATGAGGAGACAACCATAATTACTAGCCATTCCCCAATTTACAAAGAGCCATTCCCCAAATTACAAAGCCACTAAGATACAAGACCATGTTGGCCATCAACTTAATAATTCGACTCATGTATTATACATATAAAATTACTTTTGAAAGACAGCTGCCATTGCTGTTACTGCCTTACATGTTCCTTAACCTGCCCTACACCAGGTGGTCAAAGCAAAGGTAACAAGCATGTTGTTGTGGCAAAAGAAGGAATGCACGGCTTTCAAGTCTAAAATTAAGATATCTAGTATAGAAGTATAGTTATGAGACTGTCGAAAGCAAGCAAATACAAGTAGTGATAAAAGCAATCCACATTAAGAGAAGAGCATGATGATACTATATCATGGGTAAAACATGAAGCACACACTTTCAGCAGACTAACCACACTATTCGCATCCCTCCCACCACAAAGCAGAAGAAGACCATCGGAGCGTGCACTTGCAGTAGCATACCTGGACAAGGGGACATATAAGAAAAAGAAAAAAAAAAGATACAGATAAGTTTCAGTTTGGACGGGAGTGGGTTCCAGACATGTCATAAAAAAGGATTCAGAAGTCTTATTCAAAACCACTAGAAGACAAAAGTCCCTAGTCAGATATGAGACCAAATACTTCTGTTGGATATATCCAATTCAAACGTCAATTCTAAAATAAATGTGTGGCACAAGTTCTGATGATAGCAACAAACATAAGATTTAAGAAGAGGGTATTATACCCTGAGGTATTTGCTTCATTATGTAAACCAATCACGTAAATGACTTAATTCAAATGACCTTGTTCAATGTTAAGCAAGCATGAACAGGACGTCATAAATTTAGTGGAAAAGAAAATGCAAAGGACAAAAGAAACAAATTGACAAGAAAATGGGAAAAGGAATGACAAACTCACATGCAAGGTGGTGGACCTTCACCTTCTGGTTCCAGTTTCCGCCACTCATAAGGCTTTGCAGCAGTGTCCAGTGCCCAAACATCAGCCAAAGGCCGTTTTCCTAATAAACATGCACCAGTTTTTATCTTATATAAACAATAATTTAGGAAAGGAGGAAAGAATTGAAGAGAATGCTAACCATCATTTCCACCAATTGCCATAAGATACCGTTGCCCAACCAAAGCCATGACATGCCCATAGCGAGGCCCCGGCCCAGGACCATGAACCACAACCCTAAGCAAAGTTCGATCGATTAATTGTGGATTTAGAAAATGAAACTAATTTGCTAATAGAGAACAAATGCTAGAATTAGTTGCAACTCTATGACTATATTTATATATATTCTAATTGTAGGGTATACTAACCTATGCCATCTAGGCCGTTGTTGTGTAAGGTCCAGAACATGAAGATCTTCTGCAGACAAACCTGCTGGACCAATTCCACCCTGCAAGGAGAACAATATTAATGTGTATAAAGACATAATTGAAGAAACACGAGGCAACTTTTAAACTCACACATCTGTCCACACACCTGGATAACAACCATGGTACCTACAGTAGTTGCCACATGAGCTGCCCTAGGTGTGGGTGGTTCTCCAATTGGAGTAAGTCTGTAAAGATGCAAGTTGACTCTTATAAAAAGCTCAAAATAAAAGAATAACACACTAGAAACGGTCAGAAATAAAGAGTAAAGAACATAGTGATAATGAGTTAACTTAAAACTTACCGAGACCATTTATTTGTCAAAACATCATAACAGTGCACATCAGCAGTGGCACCGGCCAACCCTGCAGTAAAAATCATGCTTGAATATCATATATAGATCTGAATTGAAGAATTACTGGAGCACCAATCTTCAGGCAAACTCATGATTAATTTACAGAAAATAAGCATCCAGAAACATTTTTGGTCAATCAAAACATCTTTGCAAAGCTAATCCTGACACAACTCGGTCTCTTTTCTTGTGCCGACAAAATATTGATCATGTGTCACCAACACTGACAGCCAATAAAACCTCAAAAAAATGAGTAAATTCTGAACAAAAATGATAAACAATGGATAAACTCCGACTCCTTCTCTAGCTTTCCATTATGCGATCCTAGATAAATAAATCAATTCATACTTGAACCCCAAATCAAATAAACAATTCTTTCGAAAACACTCACTACAAATGACATCAACTCTAGAAGTCTTAGCAACATTCAGAATCAAAAAACCCCTTTCCAACCACAAACAATCAGGAACAGTAATCGATGATTCAGTTCAAGGTATCTATCTACTCTACAATACTTCAAGCAAAATATCATCTTTCAGCATATCAAAACATAACTATGCACAACAGTAACCTATAGACAATAATCATCGAAAATATCATAAAATCAAACGAGACATACGAATTCCTGCACTTCCAGCTGACGAGGGAGTTCCCGATGCGGCAGAATTCCCTTCAAGCGCCGTCGCTCCTCCGAAAAGAACTAATCTCGGGCCTATATATCCCGGAGAACCCTCCTCCCCAACAGCAGGCACGGCCGTCAGTGTATGGCCGCACCGCGGCCCAGGACCATCATCCTTCTTCTCAAGTATAGCATTCACCACAGTATAAGTTGGCGCACAACGTGGTCCCGGCAGCACGGCTCCTCCTCCTCCGCCACCACCGCCGCCGCCAATACCACTATTACTGCTATTGTTAATATCATCGCTACTACTACCCTGCTGCTGCTGAAGACGAGGAGTCGATGAAGCATCGGATTCGGAAGGCTGCTCCCCACCATTAGACGTGGCAGGCTGCTCCGACGGATCGTGATCGGGCTCCGTCGCCATAGCTGAATCCACGTCCATTTCTACCCCAAACCCTATATTTCGAAGCTTTAGAATAAGATCGGGGTTCCAAACTCTAATCCTCAACAATTAGCATTTCCAATCTTCATCCAAGCAAGCAACAATCAGAAGCCCTAACTCCGATCCTTCAAACTTCTCGCCAGGAGACGTCGTTTCTCGATTTTCGGAATGCCCAACTTGGTAAATTCCGATGTTGGTACAAATCTTATTCCACACTGTACACCCCAAATCCAAAAGGTTATTAGGCTCATAACCCACCAAGTTTGAACAAAATTTGCTTTTTAACTCACTTTTAAAATGCTTATCAAAATGTATGACTTTTTTAATTCATTAAAAATTATATACCGGCGAAAAATTACGGCAAAATTAAATCTGACGGGACGAAAAACGTGGTATTCATCCACGTAAGAAATTCTATAATATTTCTCAATTATAAATACATGAAGTTTGAGTTTCATTTGATTTTGTATATGACTTTTAAGTATTACTAAATCATTTAAAAATTATTTAGAATTGAAATAACGTCATTTAGTAAATACTCGAGAAACAACATAGTTTTAATCGTCGGCCAAACTTATCCACGTTGAAATTGGTGGTGTCCATGTCAGCTTTAATGTGGATTTTTTTTTCCCTTTTCTTATTTGTGTGCAATATTTAATGAATTGCAAAGCAATACAAGAGCATTTTAAAGATCATGCGTAAAATTAAAATTCATCCAAACTTAATGTATTTTGAGGCTAATATCCCAATCAAAACTTATTATTTTTTCGGTTATTATTTTTTTTGCAATTATAATTTGCAATAAAGCCTATATTTGTTTAATATTTCTATTTACATTTCTCTTACACAAGCAGTTTTTTCAATTATAAACCCATACACGATCATTTAGGTGCCTTAGTTGACTATTCGGAATATATATATATCTCGACGGTAAAATTTATTCTCATAATTTTATTGTCCGATCTTGACCCTTGTTATTTTGAAATCATGTCTAGTATTCAAAGCCTGTTTTGATTTGGTATCGCTTTCATGACCTGCATTTATACAGTAGTTTATTCCAGATTATCCCAGTCGATCACACAAATTGTTAAAATGATCGTCTCACGAGCCGATAACATGCATATTCTATCACCTTGTACTTTGTAGCTTACCTTCTTTTTCCGGATCCTTAGAGGACGAATATGAAGACAATTTAAATGAAATTACTCTACTAATCTAATGTACATTATGTGATGCATGAGGTATAAATTATGGGATATCGAAACTTCTTCAAAATGGATTTACAAAAATATATTATTATATTTCAAAAGTTGAGTCCGAGTAATTATAACGTGAAACCTAATTCTTTTAACATAGACTTAATTATCTGAAATACAAGTTATACAACTAATCCATTAACGCTAATTTGCAGTTAATGTATCTTCTTATTTTTTTAATTTTCAATAATTAGGCTTCTGGTTAAACCATAATTGAGGCTTTCAATATGAAATGGGTAGCAGCAGTTGCCTGCCCAAGTTGTTAAACTTGACCAAACTTGTTTGAAATCTGGTCATACATTTCATACAACTTGCACAGGAAAAAAGTTTACCGTCTTACATTTCGATTAGCAACTGCAAATATGAGAATATATGGGTAAAAAGTGTGATTAAGTGGGTATTTGGAACAACTTATCGAAAGCCTTTAAGCTGTTGTGGAGGTGTTTGGAACATCCAGCTTAAAGCTGAGATTCTCTAAAATTGGGTCAAAAATAGAGAAGCAGCTAAAGCTGCTCCATCCCAGCTTTTAGCTTCAGCTTATTGCTTATGATTTTTTCGGACCAAATTACCCTTAAAAACTTTATTTAAGTTCAAAAATATCTATATTCCTAATATTTGTTAGAATTCTTTTTCTTCAACATACTAATCGTGTTTCTTCCTCTTTCTATCAATTATAGTATTATATAATATTTATATTAATTTAATATTTTATAATATTAGATTAAAATTATAAAGCAAAAAATAAATATAGAATAAGAATAATTTTTGAATTTTATTTATTTATTATAAATTATAATTATTTAATAACACTAAGGGCAAAATAGACACTTATTCTAAGAAATAACAATAAACTACTTCTATCAGCAGTATTCCAAATACTGTTTTTCCCACTTTCAGCTGCTTTCAACATTTATTTCCAAACACTAATTGATTTTCAAATAAGCTGATTTCAGCTGCTTTGAGCTGCTTTCAGCACTTATCAATAAGCTTCAGCTACTCCAAACATCCCCTAAATTATCTAATTAAATTTACTTGATTATAGTTTTGAAAATTTGTCAAAGTTCAAATGTTTTATCACTTCACAAACATGTCATGCTCATAAGTAAATTCCGCTCCCGTATAATAATCCACACTATACATAAAATGTCAACCACATTAGGCTAACCATGTTTGATAAATAATATCCAACTACTTCAGGATTAGAATTGAGATTTTGGAGCACAAATTAATCACCTAAACCGATATGTCATTCAGAATGAACAAAACAAACTTCCTTCCTTACTAGGAGAGAGAAGATAACAATGCAAATCTTAGCACCAAAACTACTACACAACATAAAATTATGAAAGTCGATATCCTTCTTACAAGAAGCGATGTATAACCAAAAATATTAAGTAAAGATATAACAAAATATGTGACTTAACCGAATATTAAGTAAAGAGAATAATAAGCCATGATAAGACTCTAACAAGAGAACGAACCTATGCAGCAGTCACAGGACCACCGCTTGCCGGCTTCTGGAAAACTTCGAACCACCGGCATTCCGTCGCCGCCGTTATTCGTAACCCTCCACGTCCGGTCCTTCTTCCTCTGCGGCTTCTTATGCTGCTTATGAGGTTTATTTGAGCTCCTCTTCTTAACATCAGTCTTGGTTGAAGCTAATCCATTATCGATATCGAACGAATTCAGATCGTCCAACACGTGCTCCAAACCAGTAGTAGGCTCATCTTCACCAACCGGAGCTTCGTCTTCATCATCGGACAAGTCGGATTCATCATCCTCCGACAAGCTCAGATCATTGCCATCCTCAACACCGTCTTCTTCTTCATCTTTCGACATACCGGGCGGCATTTCAAAGTGCGGAAGCTTCCCGTCGATGTAGTTTTTCAGAATCTGGCGCGAAGCTCTAGTCTCATCCGGGAGTCCACTTGATGCGACATATCCGCGAGAAGCGCAGTACGCTCTGAGAAACTCGGCTGCCAGAGGGGGCCGGTTTTGGGGCTCGTATGGCTTCGGTTTCGGCAGTGTGATCTTGTAGACGCTCTCGATAACGGACCTTGGCACCCGATTCGCGACCACCTGGATAGCCTCGCGGCGCTCTGTCATGCGATCAATAGGCAAGACACCAGATGCAATCATCTCGTACCGTGAACTAGTGAAGGATGGGAAGACGAGCCCCGGGCAATCGCAGAGGGTGAGTTTCTCGGATATTTTTAACGTCTGAAAGTGTTTGGTCTTTCCGGGTGTTGAAGTTACACCGGTCTTCTTCCCTCCGACCAAAGCGTTGATTGTGGAACTCTTTCCGACATTGGGATATCCAACGAATCCCACAACTACACCGTGAGACTCGTTAGAATGCACATCTGATGAGCCTGTGTCGGCGGACTTAGCTTGTCTTCTCATCGAAACAATATCCTCGGCTTCGGATTGCAGCCGAGCAAGTAGCTCATCTCTGCCATATACTTTAGTTGCAGCAGTAGCTAAGTCTTGCTCAATGGGCAGACTAAGATCCTTCCCCTCTAAAGCAGCAGAGGCGGCTTTAGCCGACCAGAAAAGAAAGAGGATGTCGTTTTGATGGAAGTAATTAGCCCATTTCTCCCTACATGAAATTCATACTGTAAATCAAAGGAATTAAAGAAATGAAAATTTTGGGAAACAGGAGAAGTATTTTAGAACACTAACCTAACAGAGAATGGCAGAAGATCTGCCTTGTTTACAAGGAGCAGTGTCCTTTTGTGTTCGTCGATTTCTCGTGCATATGCCTATAATTTGGCAAGTATCCGAACAGGGTTAGATCAATCACTTAAAACATTGGTAACTAAATATCAGCGCTGCAACTTAAAACAACAATTTAAATGGTTGGATTGCGGCATTGAGCTTTCTGAAAATTGTTAGCCAAGAAGAGATGCATCTTTATGAGAGCAGCTCAAATCAGTCCTTTCCAAATTTTAAGCACTTGTTCTTATATAGATGATAATAAAGGTCTAAAACAAAGGAATTATGAAGAGAAGCAAAATATTTTCATCTTTTAAATTTATCTAACTTCGCATAATACCTCTAGATCAGGGCAACGGTAGAAGAGCGGGTCCCTTGCATCAACAACCACCACTAGCTTCAAGGACAAACAATTGAAGAAGGGTCAGCAGACAGCAGAATTTATCAGCATGGTAAAGAAATTGAAGTTCAGTGTGAAACATTCAGAAAAGCAAAAGAGGCAAATAGTTATTGTTCGGATTCTAGGAGAATAATGTAAGTTTACAATTGTTAGAATGTGTCTCATTTCTTTTCGGCACGTTTATTAAGGAGAGTTGAAAGTTGTGTGTAAAGTTGTGGATCCCACAAATAAAATGTTGTAATAATTTGCCAAAATAGGAAGTGCGACACATTCTATGGGACACACCGAAAGGGAAAGTGAGACACATTCTATGGGAAGGATGGAGTACTACACATCATAAGGAATTTGCCATCTTAAAAAACATACATGAGAAAAACCTATTTGAGGCAAGAGATACACATGCACTATAAATGTGTAACCTAAGATGCAATACATTTTCTTTTGAAGAGAAAGATGAATTTGATGATCATGGATTCAGGGCACATTCAAAATGCATTCATCAACATTCTCAGTCGACATTGCTGCACGACTCCTCACATCTCTAAGCACTCATTTCAAGATAGCTTACAATGGCATACCAAGGAAACATATCCCTTAAAAGATTTCAAAATAGAGAAACTTAGAGAATCTATAATCTCACCAAATCACTGCGTTCAAGAACCCTCCAAAGCTGTCTCCAAATATCCAGATTCTTTTCAAATGGGGTAAGAACTAGATTTTCATTCTCCTCAAGCCTATCATGATAAGAGCGTGAAACTATTTAATAGCAAATAAGATAAGTCAAAACTCAAGAATATATTAACTCCACAAGCCATAAGAAGTTATGCACATAAGAAGATTGTGTGAATGACGATGTTCAAGCCGAGAAATCTATGAACAGGCCTAAAGCAAAATCCTTAGAAGCATAAAGCATCACTCCCCAGAACTGTCCATATTAGTAACTGGGCATCAACTTTTCCACAAAAAGTTCAATGGCAAACAGTAAATCACATAAACCAGACTCACAAAACTACATGATATCATGTGATCATGTCATGCACCAAAAGCAACAGATAGGTATAAGATTATCAAAGACATATAAAGGAATAGAAAGAAACCACAAACACAGATGTTACTAATGCATATGTAGTGTGAATAAATTTTACAAGTACTATTTGTGCTATTATCTCAGGATTCCTGACCTTGCAAGATTGCGCCGCCACTCAAGGAAAGCTTTCATTTCACTACCATCAAGCTCTTCAACAGACATTTTAGCATTCCACGGCGGCCTGGATAAGATATTTTGCATTAAACACTGCATAAAAACAAAGGACAAGAAAAAAATCAAGATATAGACCATAGAGCAAATCGTACCTTCTAGGAATCCGTAGACTGCTAGCATGCAAAGCTTCCTCTTTCTTTTGTTGCTCTCTTTTTTCTTCCAGTGTCATATCATTTGTGCTGGAAGTCGAATCCCTGACACAGATATACAAAATACACTTGAATTTGATATAGAGCACAAACATGAAATTAAGTTAACACTGCGTAAAGAGGTTCTGACATTTTGAGCAATTTCAAGCTAACCATGAAACACTTGCCCGCAATATTTTTATGTCAACGGACCCAAGCCTTAGATAAAACGACCAAACCACAACGTTATCTACAATTAGTGTCGCGGGTTTTCAACAACCATAAGGAAACAAATGAAATGCATGAAAAATCACCTAAACATGTTATGCAAGTGATTCAATTTTAAACTTGTCTAAATTCCGCAGGCATAAAAACCGAATAATTTCATTCAGTTTTTCAACATAGAATCACAAACTAAATAATAAACTGGCTAGGTTATTCAATAAAGATCAACAGACGAAGTGTTCAACTCGATTCGAATCATACACAATCAACCTAGAGCCATTCCTCAACAAAATTTAATCACAAATTAACACCCATCACCCCTCCAAATACTTCAAAACTAGAACAAAAATCAAAAGATACCAACAAAAAGCGACAAATGAAACGAAATCTCACAAATTGATAGGAAACTGGCCGGGAGAATTGAAGGCGGAGAAGATGCGGTGCGCCTCGTCGGCCTGCTCAATGACGGCTTCAATGTCGCTGACCTCCGTCACCGATTCCAGAACCTTCTTTTGCTGGCTTCTGTAATACTTGCCTTTCTCCTTCGACTGCTGTATCATCTGATTGTGGTGCTTCAAAAGCGCGCGGCCGAGGACGGCCTTCTCTCCCTTCGGCATGTTAATCGGCCTCAATCGCACTCCTCTCTTCTTTTTATATACTACAACGAAGCTAGCTACGAGTAGAGAATTGACGGCGGCGCGATAGGCCGGAGATGGATGGTGTAGGTGTTGGTATATGGTGCGCGTGCGGCTGTGCGGCCTGAGAACGGTTGGCCGGTGGCCGGGTGCGGGGTGTAGGTTTATAGAAGTTTGCAAGCGCTTGTGAAATGAAATTACGTAGGCGGAAACGCAATTTTAATTTGACTGACGACTCTATGATAGGGTTGTAACGGTTCGGTTCGGTTCAACTTTTTATGTAATTTAGGAACTGAACCAAACACATAGAAATGGTTCGGTTCGGTTCGGTCTGATGGATTTTTCAATATCGGAAACCGAACCGAACCGAATCGCTTATAAATGGTTCGGTTCGGTTATAAGCGATTCGGTTCATCGATTCACTTTTTTATTTTTTTATTTATTTTTTAAATCTTAAATAATGCAAGAATAATAGTTTATAAGATGTCACTCATTCCGAACTCATAAGTATAGAGTTGTTACTCATTTCTCTTCATTTGTATAGAATAGAATTGATCTAAACTTAAATTTAATATCTAAATCCAACAATATTCTCATATAAGAAAGACAAATATTAAATAAAAAAATAGGATATTAGTTCGGTTCAGTTCGAACCGTTTAAAAATTTTTAAAACCGCGAACCGAACCGAATGTAAACGATTTCTAAAAAAATAAACCGAACCGAACCACATTTTTCGGTTTGATTTGGTTCGGTCCGACCGGTTTCGCGGTTCGGAGCGGAACCACTTACACCCCTACTCTAGGATGTCAATTTATGAATTACTCTAATTAATACTCGCTCTAGAATATATTTGCAATAGCTTATTTTAAACACATATTCATTTTTTTAATTGCAAAATTTTCTTTTAATGTTTTCAAATTTTATTTTCTGCATTAGTTTCTTTAAAATTAAGTAGCTAAAGTGTTTAATTAATTAGTTTCTCTTAAGTATATATTGAGATTTTTTGGGCTGCTTAAAGTATCATAAGTTTTGGAACTACTAAAAATATATGTTTTTACGTTAATTTCGAAAAATTCCACTACTTTTACTTACAAACAATCATTTTCAATTTTAAGCAAAAGAAATTAAGAAATACTTATAATAAGCCGTTACAAACACATTCTCAATGTCTAACATTCCTAAAATAGTGTCTCAGTCAAACAACAAACCACACAATATCATTCTTAATCTCTCGTACCAAAAAGAAACCATACACGTAACAAAACTTTGATCTAACCGCAAGTAAGAAATGAACTTTTTCAGCCATTCATAGGGAAACTGCCTAATTTTCCCTTTACATTAGTTTTGTAGTACTTTGGAGTAGGCATGCAATCAAGTCGAGCTGAGCTTTGCAGAAGCTCGACTCAAGCTCAGCTTGACTCGATTAGCGGTTTATTGCTCAAACTCGAGTTCGATACGAACTTTTAATATGAATTCGAGATTGAGCTCGATAAATTATTATAACATTTAAGCTCAGCTCAAAAGTTCGATAATTTTTATATTAAAAAATTATAGTATTTTATATTTTATATTTGTTATATATATTTAACAATTAATACACATAAATTTATTAATTATATACAATCAAATAATACTATAATTTTATTGAGCCTCGAGCCGAATAGCCTAGAGCTCAAATTCGGCACGAATAAGTTAACCAATATCAAATAAAGTTCGAATTCGAGCTGAGCCTTCTTTGGAGTATACCCATTCAGCCATTCTCTCTCCCTGATTCCATTTTCTCACTTCTCTTTTCAACCCCAAACTACCCAAAATAATATAATAACCTAGTGCCGGCAAAATGGTCCAGCCCGGGTACCCGAAATAGGGTTGGACTGGGCTAGACAATATTCACAAAGCCACATATGAAAAGAGAGATATATTTAACTTAAATTAATTAGGAACTTACAACATATAGAGGGCTAGCTGTTGAGTCACAATGTAACAAATCATTCTACTCATAAAACAACCATGGGGAGGGGTTTTACAACACATGCACAGATACCAGAAACTGGTGGTGATACAAATAAACAAACCAAATGAACCAATTAAATGCAATAATCTCCACTCCATACCAGATCATTCTTATTTCTGCAACATGCTCGGTCGTGGCCAACGAACCACGAAATCTACTTACAACCGATCTGCTCTTTATACGAACGAACTACAGTAGCCGGGTGGGAGGAGGATCTTGTGCTATTGCACAAGAGGTAGAGAATGATTGTTTTGTTACCTGAATTAAGATGACCTTGAGTCAATGTCCATTCACTTTGGCTTTGTCCTTTGCAGGCTTTGCGGAAATGGGGGACCTTCTAACAGCAGATTTGTTGAGTGCTTTGGCTGGTTGGGCCCCATTTCCCAATCCTGTTCAAATTAGATTGCAGGATGTGAATGGTATGGAAACATATGGAACATGAGAGCATAAAAAACCTAATAGGAGGGGGGGGAGGGGGAAGAAAAAAGTACCATGCGTTTAGATGAAAATGCCATAAAACTACCCTTGTGTTCGTAAGGGAGAGAGAGAGAGTTACCACTGGAAGGGAGAGATAATCGCTTCTTTCCTTGCTTCTCTGCGAGAGAGGATCTCTCTTTAGGATTACTTTGTGATCTTGAACCAACATTAAGCCTTGAGGTGGCTTCCTCAGCCAAGTCCTCAAGAACCAGTTTAGGGACTGCACTGGAGGAGAGTGAGCCGGGTGTTTCTTGCACGTTGGCTGACTTGTTCGTTGAAGAACTGCGGCCATCAGAATTGGTGGCAGCCCTTTTGTCATTGGAGACAGTAGTGTTGTTGCCAGAACGGGAAGGAGCCTTCCCGTTTGCAACACTAACCGTGGGTCTCGTTCCTGTGGAACTGTACTGAGTCGCGGATGCATTCTTTGAACCGGCTGTTTCATTCTCACGGATCTTGACACCATCTTTGAGATTAATGTCTAGAAAGCGGTTTTCCCATGGGCGCACAGCCATCCATCTCTCTAACCAGTTCCAGCCCCAGTTGCTTTTATCGGGTTCGAAGCCAGAAGGTGTTGAGTGCTGCCTCAACCCAGCCTGCCACTGAATGATAGTAAATGTACTTAGCATATTCTGTACTTGTAAAAAACAGTGACAAACTAGGATAAATGAATAATTTCTTTTTATTTTGTATCATATACTTCGACTGTAAAATCGTCTTCAATCACATAATTCAAGAAAAACTCTTTCTATCTTATTGAGATTAGAAAATTATATCTTCCATTTAAGTCTGCCCTGGCTTTAGAAGAGAAAATCTGGGACTGCTTCTGGATTAACAGGCAACTGGAGCAAGAGAGACAAGGTAAACCACATAAGCTTGTACTAACTACTAAATCATAGGACTAAATGTCGATTGCCTTATCACTAGCATCTCTCCTTTTTCTTTATTTATTTATTTACTTGACCTTAAAGATCCCTAACATCTACAAGGAAAAGTAAAGCAATAAAAACAACAGCGATTTCGAAAAAGAAGAACAAAAAAGAACTGGTCTGACATTTCATTGAATTATCTTCTTTAATAGTATAATATTTGATAATGAATACATAGTTAGTACATTTTGTTTTTTTCAGCAGATGAAATGGTAAAACTACATTTAAACTGAGGATAATAGATCATCTACCTGGTTAGCTAAAGCATAGGCCATTGCTCTTTCACGTTTAGCAGCAGCTTCCTTCCTTTTCAACAACTTGTTTTGAATTTCTTCAACAGATCCAACAATATCACACCACCCACCCTAATTTACAACAAAAGGATCAATAGAACTCTTAAGCAATTGGCTTCTCAAAATAAAAATAAAATCTTAGCAATTGGCTATAATGGGCTGATCAACATTCGTAATCCAGCTAAGAGAACAGTTTAGGTTCTTAATCATTTACTTCCTAGAAACTGAAACATAAGGTGGTAATTCCTAGAAACTGAAACATAAGGTGGCACCTACTGGTTTCCAATTCTTTTATATAGTGTTAGATAAATCATTTAAAAGAAAAAATATTTTAAATGGAGCTAGATTACTTCAATTTCTTTAACGTGAGCCTCGTGTTCATGTTGTTGCTGAAGTTTCTGCTGTACTGTTTGAGTCTCTAATGCCATTCGAACGCGCCTAGCTCGGACACGAGCCTGAACTCTAACTAAAGCTTGCATACATCGGAGTGTAATGGCAGCTTGCTTTCTCACAGCATGACCCCTCACAAGAGCTTGAAGCCTCACTAATCCTTTTAAAGCACGCAAAGCTCGTCTTGCCTGGTGGATAAGAGAAACAGATTAGTGAACAAATACCAGAATATAACTGCCAGAAAATGCACGCCTCAGCTATGAAAAAGTAATTTTGGCTGCTTATCGCTTCCCAATTACCAGAAATCCTCTAAAGGCTGTCTGGATGCGTATCGCCGCTCTTTCTTCTCGCATATTATGTTGAATTCGAGCAGTGTTTTGAACTTGAAGTGAAGTAGAAGGGCAGCAAGCTGAATCTGAGACTGACTGAAAGTTGGCAGCTCTGTTTTCATCATTTGTTGTAAACGTGATCTGATCGGACTCACTTTCAAGTACATTGTCAACCGAGTGCTTTCTACGGTGCCGGCCCCTGCCAGTGCCACGAGAAATCTGCATGTTTGAACAATTCAAGATTATAGTATTATACAGAGTTCATCAAATTTTATAATATCTGTGACTATATGTACATATAACAATTACAAGCAGAGCGAAAAGAACTTTGAAAGAGGTCTGTATATAGAGTTACAACTGTAATAATTATACATACAAGAACGAAAATTTGCAACAGCAGACATGGATCAAATGCAATGTATGAATACATGAATCATGTATGCGCATGTGTACAACACATAAATAAATTTAGCGAGATAGGAATTGAAATACTTCCAAGGAAATGTATTGGCATACAACAATCAACACTGGGTGAACAAAGGAATGCATGATCGACCGAAATGCAGGTGGGTTGTGAATGGCTAGAAAAAATTGGAAAGAGGGCGTGATGGGACATCTGACAAGAAGAAGAGACATTGATCGATCAGATCCAAGAAACATTTGATTTAAACATATCCTCTTTGACCCGACGAAGAAAGTCAACAAAATAATCTTTCTTCACTCAGAACAAGAACAGGATACGGAAGTTCCCAAAAGTATAGTGGTACATTGAATAGGATACTCAATAATGGAGTTTTAACATCAATTTATTCAAAACTAGGCTATATGAAGTTCATATCGTGAGATTTATCCTTGTGCTTTTCATACCCCTTCAATTTGCTTAAATGATCATGAATTTAGATAACATATCGAAAAAAATCAGAAAATTCAAAGAAAGGAATTGCATCAGGGGTGCTTGCAGGTGTATAATCACCTACATTTTCATCTTTCTCGAAGGTTTGTGACTTGTCGGATTTCTTAAAACCAAGCAATGCTTTGATCCATTTCTTTGACGCACCCATTTTTGTCCACCCTGGCACAAGGAAATTGATGAAAAAATAATTGCCACGCCATTGAAATACACTTATCCATCTCCACTGATACACCATAGCAAGCAGTACAAAAATCTCCATAAATATGAGGGTATCGAATAGGAAAATTGCAGTTTCCATGCAATGAAGATAAACACTACAGTAAACATCTACACTCTGCGACAAAACATATACTTTTGGTAAGTCGAAATGTAATCACATAATAAATGAAACCTATGCATTTGGTAAGTCGGCTTGTAATCCAAAAACTGCCGTATTTCAAACCTGACAACAAGTATAAACGCAATATATCCAAGATTTGCCTTCCTTTTTCTTCAAATTCCCGCATTTAATCACATCTATATAAAATCAGGTAAAAACAACATAATGCTCCCAAACTCACTTCAATCTCTCCACACACCAAAGGTCCAAAACAATAGCTCCGAACCAATATCACCACAAAACAAGCTACATTTTCAACTCCGATTACTCAGCGGGGCACGGATTGAGCGAATTTAAACCGTACACACGGAGCATCAATGAACTGACAAGTGAAAGAGAAATTACCTTAGTAAATAAGCTCAGGATTCGATAGGACCTCGAAATTGGGAGCAATTACGGCGAGAACATGGGAAATTGAAGCGTGAGTTGACAGATCTGATATCCAGAATTGGAAGTGATAGGCAGTTTCATCGGCGACACACCGAGTCTGGTTAAGCCGAGTTAGCTTTCTGGCATTTGGTCCCCAGGCTAAGGTGAGGGGTTGGAGTCAATATGGTCTTTTCGCTCATCATATGGGTTCAAATTGCGCTTTTGCCACCAAAAGTCACCTTTTTCCTCCTTAAATTTCGGGATTACTAGGCCTTAATTTCAATTAGTAGTAGTGTAGCACAAGCACAACTAGGACGACATGCGGATAGAACGAAATTAAGTAATTTATGTCTCAATGGAACGGTGTAGCGGTTAAGGTGGATGGTCCGGGACCGATAGGTACTGGATTCAATTCCCACCAAGACGTAATTTGTTTGTCACCCTGTCACATTAAGTGGGTGTTTGGAACAGTTTTTTGTAAGCTGCTTATGCTTTTTTCGAACCAAACTATCCATAATAATTTTATCTAATTTCAGAACTATCCCTAACCCTAATACTTTGTGAGAATACATTTTTATCACATCCGCCGCGTCTCTTCTCTTCTCTCTCTCAATTCTTCATAAAATTTATGGAAGAATTTTTATGTATTTTGTTTGTATGATGAATTTATACAAATAAATAGTACTCCCTCCGTCCCGATAGTAGTGTCCCAAAACTTTTCGGCACGGTTGTTAAGAAAGTTGTTTTAAATATAGTGCAATGGCCCACATGGATTAAAATACTTGAATTAACTTCAAGTTTCTGCTTTCCCCATAAGTAATTGGAAGCTATATAATTTTTTTTTATTAATTTATTCTCCATTTTTGTTATATGAAAAAGCAATAAAATAATTGGAAGCTATATAAAATGAGATGTACAGTAATAACAATATTCAGTCTGCGGCTATATAAATGGAGATTCCCTCCAAAATGAGTTTCGGCACAGTAAATACAATTGCTAAAACATTCCCTCCAAAATGAGTACATGAGCTTGCTAAAACATTCCCTCCAAAATGAGATTCGGCACAGTAAAAATCCCTCCATAACAGGCCTAAAATTCAAGTTTTAAAGTCAGTAGATACACTTATAAATACATTCAAGTGTTTACAAACCAAAACACACTAAAAAGCAACAGAAATATGCCACCAAAATATCGAAATCTGACAAACGAAGAGCGGAACAGCATGGTCCAATACATCCTCCAGAACAGCCGTAAGGGTAAGCCATTGAGGGGCACAATCCCTTTCTTGGCTACGAAATACATGGTCGATCGACGCACCGTCAATCGGCAATGGGCTCACGACAAAGAAACAACAAGAAAGCGGGCAAGTAATATATTTATGTGGGAAGAAAGTCAATGTTCCAAGGAAGAAAAGAGTGCATATCAACATCGAGTTAATTGAGAGCTTGGAATTACGCAAAAGAGCAACAATAAGGAAGCTTGCTACTGGAATTAATTGCAGCAGGAGCACGGTTGGGCGTTGGGTAAGTAAAGGCCTGATCAAATCTCACACTAGTGCAATACGACCTAGCCTAAGCCTCCAAACAAATTACTAAGACTACGGTTTTCTATTGAAGCTCTAGAATTTGACGAGTTCTAAACATGATTAAGTTTAAAAGCATGCATAATACCATACACATCGATGAGAAGTGGTTTTATATCACTAGAGCCTCCCATCGATTCTATCTAACACCGGAGAAGCGAGCCTCATCGGACATGTAGAAACAAAAAATTCATCACCAATGTGATGTTTATGTGCGTTGTTTGCAGACCATTATTTAACCCTGATGGTAGTGTGCTCTTTGATGGAAAGATTGGGATTTTCCCCTTCACACAACAAGTGGCAGCACTCAGAAAAAGCAAAAACAGACCTAAAGGCACCTTAGAGATGAAGCCTATCGAATCAATCACAAAGGAGGTTATAAAGGAATGCTTGATCACCCAGGTTTGTAGATGTACTCAAATATTTATGCAATGTAATAATGGTAATGTGTAAGCAATTTAGTTTTTATATGCAGTTCAGTTTTTTGATGCATGTAATGAGAGACAGTGCAGAACATTTAAGACAGTTTACAGTGCAGAACATTTAAGACATTTTACAGTTTACAGTTTACAGTGCAGAACATATATGCAATTTACAGTGCAGAACATTTAAGACAGTTTACAGTGCAGAACATATATGCAGTAATGTGTTTAATTTCAGATTATACCATAACATTTAACAGACATGTAATGTAATGTGATGTGTTTAATTTCAGATTATACCAGCCATAAAAGCAAAGTGGCCAAGACTCAAGCAAACAAACGGATCTTCATACAACAAGATAATGCGAGACCTCATATAAGAGACAGTGATGAGGATTTCAGGACAGCAGCTAGCACAGACGGGTTTGATATTAGAATAGTCAATCAACCACCCAACTCCCCAGACACGAATGTGAATGATTTGGGGTGGTTTAGAGCTATTCAAAGCATTCAAGTGGAAAATCATTGTGTAAATGTTGAGCAATTAGTCAATGCTGTGATAAATTCTTTTGAGGAATTATCTCCTACAACCCTGAATAAAGTGTTTCTTAGTCTCCAAGGTTGCATGATGGAGATCATGCGATTTAGAGGTCAAAACTGTTATAGAATCCCTCACATGAAGAAGGACTCTTTAATAAGACAAGATGCACTTCCAGTGGATTTGGAAGTGCATGTGCAGTTGGTGAGAGAGACTTTGAATTACATGGGTGAAAATGGAAGTATTGCAGAGATAGAGGTTATTGAGAACAGACTTGGATTGATCATACAAGACTGGACAGAAGACAGTATGTGTACATGACTTGAACTGATCATACAAGACTATTTTGTATAGATGCATAGTATATTTGATGGCTGTATATTTTGTATAGATGCATAGTATAGTAGATGCATAGTATTTTGTTGGTTGTATGTGTACATGACTTGGACTGATCATACAGTATTTTGTAGGCTGCTGAAGACAGTCAAGCAAAAATATAATAGGGACAACATTAAACCGTAGCCAACATACTGCTCAAGACAGTCAACAACAATCAAATACAGTCAATAGCAACCATCAAATACAGTCAATAGCAACCATCAAATACAAGAAACACAAAAAAGGGACACAAATACATATCTCATTGAAGCAATCAGATCATTGATATGTTTTCTAGTGCGAGTAAGATATTATAATTTCAAGGCCTTTGAATTAAACCGTAGCCACAATGCATGCTCCAACCACATACAAGAAACACAAAAAAGGGACAGAAATAGAAAGGTTTAGATCTAACCCAATGCGGATAACCTAAGATCCGCAACATCATGTCTGTTGTTGAATCTAATGGCACCCTAAGCCCCATCGCTCCCTCATCGCCCCCAAGATCGGCCCCTCGTCGTCGGTAAATCCACCATCGCCGAGATTTGAGCTCGAATAGGCGGAGAACACTGTCTCAGGGACGCGAGAAGGGGTTTCATCGCTCAGATTGATGGCTTTTTCCTCCATTATCAGTGACCATTCGACGACTTTGGAGATCGAAGGGTCGAAAGGTATTGAGTCGGCGCCCAAATCTACTGCCTCACTCTCGGTGAGGAGTGTTTGCTCCTCGATTTGGCGACTGTAGTCCACTGTTTCGGAGTTGGAAGAGGTGTAAGGCAGAGAGTCGGCGACTCCATCTGCCCCATCACAACAAAAATCTTCAACTTCGTCGACCCAGTCACCAAGATCGGAATCAAAATATGGATAATCGAGGGGATGATAGGGGCCAAACGGAGGTAAACGAGGACTGAAGACCAAGAAATTCATCATAGCGATGAGATCTTGGGAGGGAGGAAGAAAGAGAGGCGGCGGCGAAAGATAGGGTTTTCGTTTGAGAGAGAGAAAACGAGACTAATGAGGGGAGAGGGGGGTAGGGTAGTAAGATAGATTAGTTTTCAGTGTTAATAAAATTTTAATTAGGGGAGTAATTGTTTTCCAAAAAAGGAAATGGGACACTTGTAATGGGACGTCCATTTTAGGAAAATGAGACACTACTAATGGGACGGAGGGAGTATTTAATATATAATTATATACTATATTTATTATGATACAATTTTATAATATATACTCCCTCCGTCCCATTATTTATGTCCCATTGGGAGTGGGCACGGTAATTAAGATAGTGGAGGTAAAGGTGTAAAGTTGTGATGTAAAAGTATAAAGGGGTGGGGTCCACTTGCTTAGATTGATTGTGGTCCACTCATTTATTTTCTTATTTAGTATGAGACATAAATAACGGGACAACCAAAAAAGGTAAGTGGGACATTAATAATGGGACGGAGGGAGTATAATATTTAGATTAATTTAGTATTTTATAGTATTAGATTGAAATTGTAAGCAAAAAACAAATATTGAATAACAATTATTTCTGAATTTTATTATTTATTAAATAATAATTCGTAATATTAAGGGCAAAACACACATTTCTTTTAAAAAGTAACAATAAGCTACTTCTTTCAGCAGTATTTCCAAACACTATTTTCCCCATTTTCAGCAGCTTTCAGCACTTATTTCCAAACACTAACTGATTTTCAAATAAGCTGCTTTCAGCACTTATCAATAAGTTTCGGCTACTCCAAATACCCCTAAGGGTGGCTGAAAGATGGGGTTCCATGAATAAAACAAAAAAAAAAAGAAATTAAGTAATTTATTATACTCGAATATTCGTGTTCGTATATTAAATTTGATTTTTATTCGAACACTCAATTTATTTTTCTTAATATTATATGAATATTACTTCAATTCAAAGATTGATACTATTAGTTTCAAAAAATTTATGGAGAAAATCCGTAAAATATTTGATAATTTAAGGTAATAACCAATACATTTAACATATATTTACGTTACCGGATAACCTATCGATATAGTGTTCCCAAGTAAAATTATATCGTTTTGAATAGTCTTGAATAAGTATTTAATTTATTTTTTGTTTTACGATATTATCTTGTAAATAATCAGTTGAAAACTACCCAAAATATACAGTTGTCTCGGGCGTCGTGGAGAGGGGGAGTTTTGGAAACAGTAAATTGAAAATTATAGCTTGACATTTGTATTTGAATACTAACTGAATGAAACTATATTTATATTCGATTACGAACATCTAAATTTCAAATGTGAATATAAAATTCAAACATGAATACTGAATTAAACAAAAATATTTTTTTTGTTTCACTTAAGATCTTAAGCACAACTAAATCATTACATGATTGATCGATAATATTAATACAAGTGAAATAGCGATTACGGATTAATCTAGTTGAAGCAAGAATTATAATGAGAACAAGTATTGGCACCAATAACAAATTCTTGATTGTGTTTTGAAATGCTTGTAATGATGGTTTGAAAACGAAATCATATCCTAGTGAGAGAAAGGGCCAAGAAAGGCCACACCGGGTATGGTTTGTACGCTTGCGACAACACGCACTACAAAAATTTGAAATATTTCACCATCTTTTTAGGCAAATTGCTTTTTATTGGCATGTAGTATGTTTTATTTAATTGATTTATTTCGAGATGTTGAGAAGTACTATAAATTTGAAATCATCGAGCGGCCTCTGATTATTGGATAAGAAAATGATTTTTATTAATTTGACCTACGCTACGATTAAAATGTTGGAATGGTTTGATTGGTCGCGGTCCGAACAATTTTTTTTTTTTAAATTTAATAGGCTAATAAGAAATTTTTGGACTCATTAAATATATAAAAATATATTCAGTTGTATCGATATAAATAGTGTAGGAAGACATATTTTTTTATATATTTTATATATATATCCTTTATTTTTTATGCATAAATTTTATAATTTTTACATTTTTATCCTCATGCATAAAGTAGGAGCGGATTCAAAAATCGATAGTGGGGTCATTGGGGTGGGCTGGAAAGTGAATACTTGTTGTATTAATTTTCGAACATGCTAAATATATTTCAATTTTTATATTCTATAATTTACAATATTCAACACTAAAAAGAAAGGAATATGAAAAATACAAGAAATTAATATGCAAAAATAAGAAAAAAAAAACAAGGAACAAAATATGAAAGAAATATGAAACAAAGAAATAAGGAAGGAAAGTGAAAATACTAGAGAAAAAAAAAAGGAATAGTGAAGGAAAGTGAAAATACGAAAGAAATAAAAAATAAGAAACATGAAAAATAAAAGGAAAAAACTAGAATAAAAAGTAATCCATCCATCCCACCCGACTTGTCCTGTTTCTTTTCGGTACGGAGACTTAGATGTGTGGATGATTGTGTGTAGATGAGTGGATCATTGGGTGTAGAAAGATAGGTCCCACAAAAAAAAGTGAGAGTTTGTGTATTAATTATTTTTCTTTTTAAGAAACAAGACAAGTCGGGTGATACGGCCCGAAAAGGAATACAAGACAAGTTGGGTGGGACGGAGGGAGTATGAAAATTACAAAAGAATAATAAGAAGAAATAACAGTAAGAGGAAAACAGGAAAACTAGTAGTCTAAGAAAAATAAGAAGTTTTCAACCGCTTATTATAAGCACTTTTTATTTGTTTTTGCTTAAAATTGAAAAAAATTGCTTTTAATCAAAAGTAGAGAGTTTTGTATTAATATTAAAAGGCAAATATTTATGGTAATTTTGAAAATCATGATGGTTTAAGCACCAAAAGCACCTCAATAGATGTTTATTGATTTAAACAGATTTGCTACTTAATTTTAGAGAAAATAGAACATAAAGCATGCTTTCTGAAACACTAAAACTTGCTTATGCTGTCAAAAAGTAGATCATCAATTAAAATAGACTTTTACAAACACGCCCTAAGTAATGGAATAAAAGAAAGGAAAAGACAAAGATCAGCAATTAAAATAAACTTTTAGAAACACGCCCTAAGTAATGGAATAAATAAAAAGGAAAAGACAAACGAGGAAAAAGGAGAATGAAGTGCGAGTTAAACCACCCAAAGGTGACAGGACAGGGTAAACCTCGCTTCTGTGCAATAGAACACACATAGCGTATCCAATGAAAATTGAACCCATGACCTTTCGATCCCGGATCACCAACCTTCACCACTACGTCATTCCATGGGGATTATGAATTCATTCTTTTTTTTTTTTTTTTTGATTTGAGGAGGCTGGGGATTATGAATTCATTTTTTTTTTTTTGATTTGAGGAACCCGCGGCCGCTACCTTCGGTGCGCTCCGGGTAAACCTCAACTCCTTGTGCGTAGCACACGCAAACCACACGGGAGATTAAACCACCCTCAGGTGACAGACTCACACAGAATGGCTTCAGTGAGGATTGAACCCATGACCTGTCGGTCCCGGGAAACCTCACCTCAACCACTCTGTCATCCCCTCTACGTAGCGGGACATTATGAATTCATTCTTTTTTTTTTTTTTTTTTTTTTTTTTTTTTTTTTGACGAGGAACCCGCAGCCGCTACCTTTGGTGCACACAGGGTAAACCTCGCTCATGTGCAATAGCTTGCAAACCACGCAGAAGAGTTAAACCACCCTTAATGTGACAGGGTGACAGGCTCACACATAACGTGTCCAGTGGGAATTGAACCCATGACCTATCGGTCCCGGGCCACCCACCACGCAGAAGAGTTAAACCACCCTTAATGTGACAGGGTGACAGGCTCACACACCGGGCCACCCACCACGCAGAAGAGTTAAACCACCCTTAATGTGACAGGGTGACAGGCTCACACATAACGTGTCCAGTGGGAATTGAATGTGACAGGGTGACAGGCTCACACATAACGTGTCCAGTGGGAATTGAACCCATGACCTATCGGTCTCGGGCCACCCACCTTCACCGCTATGCCATCCCATGGGGACATTATGAATTCATTCTTTTTTTTTTCTTTTTTTTTTTGATTTGAGGAACCCTATGCCATGGGGACATTATGAATTCATTCTTTTTTTTTTTTTTTTTTTTTTTTTTGATTTGAGGAACCCGCAGCCGCTACCTTCGGTGCGCTCTGGGTAAACCTTAAACCTCAACTCCTTGTGCAGTAGCCTGCAAACCACACAGGAGATTAAACCACCCTCAGGTGACAGACTCACACAGAATGGCTTCAGTGAGGATTGAACCCATGACCTGTCGGTCCCGGAAAACCTCACCTCAACCACTTTGCCATCCCCTCTACGTTGATTGTAAGTTAAGGGGCTAATAAGTTAATTTCTAACTTCTCCTATAACCGCATATCAGCAAGAATTCTGGTCTAGGCCTAGACCCCCAAAAGTAATAAGACCTCGATCCAAATTATCGCTATAAATTTTAGGCTTTACCAAAATTAATGTCCAAATTTCTTCTATAATTATACAAATCACTAATAATAAGGCCTCAACTACCAAATTTCTTCTTCAAAGTTTAACACACCAAGAGAAATGCCCCTAAACATTCAAATATCTTCTACAATTAGTATAAAAAATCCAATGATTACTATGTTTAGTTCATAATTCGAACCTAGATAATTTATCATCAATTCTTATGGGCGATTTTTCCGCTGGGACAATGTTATACTCTCTCTATTGCATTAGTAACGTCATGTATTTTTTATTGGTGTCTCATTAGAAATGTCTTGTTTTTAAAAAAATTAATATATCTGTGGACATAAATTAAAAACCAGAAAGTCAAACAATACACTACAAAAAATGTTATTTTCTTAATCGTCATGCCTAAAAGAAAAATGATATTACTAATAGGACGGATGGACTATATTATATTTTTATATGACTAGACATTATTATCTTAGTTTTGATTTAAGTCTCGGAGTTGTTTGATTTTCCTATTGGCCCTAAGAACACTAACCATGAAAACACATCTAGTACTTTTTGATTGATTTTCGATCTAAAGTACTATGTGAAATTTCCAGTTTTTCCTCATCCTCCATCCATATTCCATAGGTATAGGATTAAGAGAGAAACTTTCTCTCTATGAGTCGATCTTATTCCATCCAATTTCTTCCCATTACCTCCCAAAGAAAATAAAATATCGAATTAGATCCAAATTGACAGGTTAGTGTAAGCCTATTCGAATAGGAATACATTTTTTGAAAGATCATGGCTTTCGTGGATTGCAGCATTATGTTCTCGTACTTATTAACCTCTCCGGTCTTAGATTTTCTCGTGATTTCGTTAATTAGCAAATTCAGCTTACGTTAGTATTGTAAATTCTGCATGCATGTTGTATACATAATAATTACATTGTCAAATCTTATACACTATGTTAGATCCATAATTCTTAATATTAGATCCCCACTTTAATGATACGTCGATTGTCCATAAATCATAATTAGATAAAAGGTGTGTTACAAAATTTAATCGGCTAATTTTCACAATTCTCACTCCAACAAAACTGAACTTGAATTCCATTATTGTTTTGACAATTATCCCCAATGATTGCAGTCCGCTTCCTCTGGCCCAAAACCCGTGGCGCTCCGGTGGCTCACCAATCATGTTGTGCCGCGCGTGCATTAATGGGCAGTGTTAGCAATAAAATAATATTTAACTTTATAAAAAGGTGGTCCCACCGTCACGCGCGTGGCGGAGTGTGATTGGTGGGCCACCGAAGGGGCCATCGGAGTTGGGCTAGACGATTTATAGCGCAATGATTGGAGGTGGGGTGGGGCCGGGTGGGCTGGGTGGTGAGAGGGGTCTGGGGACACGTCACCAAATAATAGTGGTGAGTGGATTTGCCATCACAACACCACCTATGTTTGGAGAGATGTCCAATTCTAAATTCTTGTTCACAATTCTCACCACTAGACTTTTCAGTTCTCGCTAGAAGCGATACGTCATTTTTAGGTATTGAAATTAAAAAATTAATGTTATATGGTATATATTATTTAATTATTTAATAATTAAATATAATTTATATAATACTCCCTCCGTCCCGCTATTTGTGGCTCACTTTCCCGAAAAGGGTGTCCCGTTATTTGTGGTCACTTTCCTAATTTGGTAAAAAATTATTATCATATCTTCTACTCTATCATCTTCTCTCTCCTACTTTATTACATTCTCTCTCCTACTTTATCAGCATTTCTCTCATACTCTCTCATTATCTTTACTCATTTTTTCTCTCATACTTTATCATCTACCCCCTCTCTCATACTTTATCATCTACTCTCTTAATTCCCGTGCCGAAACCAATTGAGCCACAAATAACGGGACGGAGGGAGTATTTGTTAATTTTCAATAACATATCAATTGTTGTGGGACGTCGCAATAAAGAAAACACGTCGTTTCTATTGAGACAAATACTATTTGGAAATTTTTGAGAGATTGTGACAACGAACAAGAGTTTGCCATGTGTACAACTTGTTTTGTTTGAATATTTTATTGAAATAAATTAATTATCGCAATAGGGAAATTCCCTTTGAGTTTCTATATGATGTTTATATGATGATGGTTTTAATTTGGTGGGCAATTAATTGAGGAATAAGCTAGGGAGATTCCTTGTAATTAAATTAGTTGATAAATATTGAAGTAAGACCATAGAAACTGGGGCTGTCTATTTCAATTAATTGATATTATTATTTTTTAATCAACACAAGAAATTGATATTGAAAGACAGTTTTTTCTTTTTTCTCCCATGAAAAATCGAGTATTCCAAGTCTATTTGTTTTTCAATATTATTATTACTTATTTCCATCATTATTTTTAGCATAATACAAAAAAATAGAAAATTGGCATTGTATGGTAATTGAAAATTTCAGACAATCCCACTACCCTAATTATAATGTCACATTCTTTCTTCAGCTCTTTTTCAAGTAATTTTTTTGTTAACTTGATGTAGCTACTTTGTTATCAGGGAACAACCTATCAACAAAACTCCACAGTATCTCTGTACTTCTTCCCAATTTTAATTTGGACAGTTCCATCGACTATGCCAAAAATTACCCGAATCAGTTCAACGGTAATTTCTATCTTCTTGGTTCCGATTTTAAGCGATGTACTTTGTCTTTCATAACATTTCATTATCTTTTCTATGGTATAGTTCGACCTTTTGCAAGTGCTCGCTCGCAACGAGTCATTGTTGATTGCCTCAAAAAGATGCTTAAATGGAGTTTTTCTTAGGTCCATTTTGTGTTTTTTTAGATTCACTCCCTTTAGAAATGTCACCAATTTATCCAAGCACCCACCGTAGTGCATAATTCTTTAGTAAGTTCGACAAAAGGTATGTAATCCACGTGGACTACATACATCAATGAGTGTTCGTCTAAAAATTCATCATGATATACTTACAGCTAGTACAAGCACACAACCCATGCTGCCTCTCGGTTCTTTATTTAATCCGGCCATTAGCATGTCATAAAGGAACAAGCTCCAGTTATATCGGCACATGTTGTCAACATCCTCAACAAATTGGGTGTAGTACCACCTAATGCGATATCCTTTGGTTGGAGCAAGTGCATACGCAAGGACAGACAACACAACCAAACGAGCAAAATCCTTTCCCGTTATTTTTTCTTTCGCCAGCTCTTTTTCAAGTAAACTTTTTGTTAACTTGATGTTAGCTAATTTGCTATCAGGGAACAACCTTGATACAAACTCCACAGTATCTCTGTGCTTCTTCCCAGTTTTAATTTGGACAGTTCCATCGACTATGCCAAAAATTAGCCGAATCAGTTCAACGGTAATTTCTATCTTATTCTTGGTTCCGATTTTAAGCAATTCATAACATTTCATTATCTTTTCTATGGTATAGTTCGACCTTTTGCAACTGCTCGCTCGCAACGAGTCAGTGTCGATCGCCTCGAAAACATGCTTAAATGGAGTTTTTCTTAGGCCCATTTTGTGTTTTTTTAGATTCACTCCCTTTAGAAATGTCACCAATTTATCCAAGCACCCACCGTAGTGCATAATTCTTTAGTAAGCTCGACAAAAGGTATGTAGTCCACGTGGACTACATATATCAATGAGTGTTCGTCTAAAAATTCATCAAGATGTACTTACAGCTAGTACAAGCACGCAACCCATGCTGCCTCTCGGTTCTTTATTTAATCTGACCATTAGCATATCATAAAGGAACAAGCTCCAGTTATATCGACACATGTTGTCAACATCCTTAACAAATTGGGTGTAGTACCACCCAATGCTATATCCTTTGGTGGGAGCAAGTGCATACGCAAGGACATACAACACAACCAAACGAGCAAAATCCTTTCTCGTTATTTCTTCTTTCGCCAGCTCCTTTTCATGTAAACTTTTTGTTAACTTGATGTTAGCTACTTTGTTATCAGGGAACAACCTATCAACAAACTACACAGTATCTCTGTACTTCTTCCCAATTTCAATTTGGACAATTCCATCGACTATGCAAAAAATTAGCCGAATCAGTTCAACGGTAATTTCTATCTTCTTGGTTCCGATTTTAAGCGATGTACTTTGTCTTTCATAACATTTCATTATCTTTTCTATGGTATAGTTAGACCTTTTGCAAGTGCTCGCTCGCAACGAGTCATTGTTGATCGCCTCGAAAAGATGCTTAAATGGAGTTTTTCTTAGGTCCATTTTGTGTTTTTTTAGATTCACTCCCTTTAGAAATGTCACCAATTTATCCAAGCACCCACCGTAGTGCATAATTCTTTAGTAAGCTCGACAAAAGGTATGTAATCCACGTGGACTTCATACATCAATGAGTGTTCGTCTAAAAATTCATCATGATATACTTACAGCTAGTACAAGCACACAACCCATGCTGCCTCTCGGTTCTTTATTTAATCCGGCCATTAGCATGTCATAAAGGAACAAGCTCCAGTTATATCGGCACATGTTGTCAACATCCTCAACAAATTGGGTGTAGTACCACCTAATGCTATATCCTTTGGTTGGAGCAAGTGCATACGCAAGGACATACAACACAGCCAAACGAGCAAAATCTTTTCCCGTTATTTCTTCTTTCGCCAGCTCTTTTTCAAGTAAACTTTTTGTTAACTTGATGTTAGCTAATTTGTTATCAGGGAACAACCTACCAACGAACTCCACATTATCTCTGTGCTTCTTCCCTGTTTCAATTTGGACAGTGCTATCGACTATGCCAAAAATTAGCCGAATCAGTTCAACGGTAATTTCTATCTTCTTGGTTCCGATTTTAAGCGATGTACTTTGTCTTTCATAACATTTCATTATCTTTTCTATGGTATAGTTCGACCTTTTGCAAGTGCTCGCTCGCAACGAGTCATTGTCGATCGCCTCGAAAAGATGCTTAAATGGAGTTTTTCTTATGTCCATTTTGTGTTCTTTTAGATTCACTCCCTTTAGAAATGTCACCAATTTATCCAAGCACCCACCGTAGTGCATAATTCTTTAGTAAGCTCGACAAAAGGTATGTAGTCCACGTGGACTACATACATCAATGACTGTTCGTCTAAAAATTCATCAAGATGTACTTACAGCTAGTACAAGCACACAACCCATGCTGCCTCTCGGCTCTTTATTTAATCCGGCCATTAGCATGTCATAAAGGAACAAGCTCCTGTTATTTGTCTTTTTATGAAACAAGACATTTTCTATGAGACGACACGAAAAGAAAAATAAGACACTTTCTATGGGATAGAGAGAGTACTATGTACAGAGTATTTGAATAACATGATACTAATATGTGTGTACGATTTGAATTAAAATATGCTCGACTTGTGCAAGTTTAATGCATAAATGAATACATAAATTGTGCATGAATATTCATGGACCCTTATAATTTCGAAATCAATTTATTGAAATAAGCAAAATATAGATCATTTTCTTGCATAATAACAATCAAATGTGTGCATAACATAATAAAGACATATGCATAGGAAATATTTTAAGATTGAAAAGTGTAACATTCCACAGATCATAAAGAATTGTAGAATCCAACGACATATTTAATTTATGTAATGCAGCATTTCATTAATCATTTATCTAAATTGAGCAACAAATTATTATTAAAATCAAGTATATATTAATTAAAATAATGGGGTATGAAAATTTTGAATTTTAAATTAATGTATATTTTTTCATTTAATGATAATTATTTCTTAGCTACGTAATTATTAAAATTATATAAAAATATTATTAATATTTATTTTAAGCAAATAAACAATATTTAAAATATAATAGTATGATATGTTTATGTTAATATGATATATTATAAATTTTTTAAAATTAATAATACTTATTTATTTATTATAAATTATAATTATTTAATAATATTGAGGATTAAACGGATATTTTATTTAAAAACTTAAAATAAGCTACTGATATCAGCAGTTTTCCAAACACTATTTTCCCCACTTTCAGCAGCTTTCAATACTTATTTCCAAACAGCTACAAATTCTCAAATTAGCAGCTTTCAGCCGCTTTCAGCACTTATCAATAAAATTCAGCTACTCCAAATGCCCACATAAAGAATTAAGTAGAGACTATAAAAAAGTAATTTGATATGAATACCAACATATAGCCCGGAAGATTCTGACAAGCCTTTATCAGCATTTTACCATCTTCTTCAAGAAAGCATTCTCCCACCACAAATAGGGGTGTTCGGTATGGTATACCGTACTATTTTTCTCATATTATATATAGTACCGATAAAGTTCGGTATGGAAAAAAGTATACCGTTACCATACCGATCATTTCGGTATACCGAAAGTTCGGTATAGCAAATCTCCCAACCGTTGCCATACCGTTCTTTCGGTATACCGTACTGCACTTCGGTATACCGAAAAATCAAGGTTTAACGGTATACCGTAAATTTAGTATATGTTTTTTATAAAAAAGGCAAGAAAGTTATTAGTATTGTTTTCCAATAAATTAATTAATCTATATACTTTGTATTAATTTGTTAATATTATGATTTAATGATTATAAAGTTAAAAAATATAAATTCTTTATCCATTTCATGATTTAATAGATAATTAATGTGATTTTTTTGCCAAAGTTATGTCATCTATGATATAACATATTTGTAATAATTTGTAACAATCCGTGTTCAAACCTTGTAACCAACATTTTTGCACTTTTTTACACAAAATATATGCGATATGAACTTCGGTATGCGGTATACCTCGGTATGAAAAATCTCATACCGTTACCATACCAGAAAACTTCGGTACGGTATGATATCGTACCGAAAATTACGGTATACCGAAAATTCGGTATCTTCGGTATATTTTCGGTACAGTATGTGCGGTACACCGATTTTTCGGTATATCGATATGAACTTTGGTATGCGGTATACCTTGGTATGGAAAATCTCATACCGTTACCGTACCAGAAAACTTCGGTACGGTATGATACCGTACCGAAAATTATGGTATACCGAAAATTCGGTATCTTCAGTATTTTTTTGGCACAATATGTGCGGTATACCGATTTTTCTGTATACCGTAACACCCATAACCACAAATAAATATGTGGCAATGCGTAATCCTTCTTCATTGTAGAAAATGGTTTCACTATGATCCAAGCCATACAAACCAAAGCCATTTGAGAAATTTGGAACTGGATTTAAGAGTTTCAAAGTCATGAAAAACACTTATAAGAGGTAAAGGTGATTGCTGGAAAAAAGAAAAGAAAAGATTAGCCAAGCCATCTATACCAGTTAAATAGAGAAAGACAAAGAAAAGTACGTACCATTGTCAAACTCTCAATAACTCGTGTGACCCTTAAACTTTGTATAAAGGGTGGCGATGACACTCGAAACACATCCTAATGACCTCCGTGATTGATCAAGCATATCCGTATGTTCTAATGAACTTCGAAGGATTACATATGCACCATATGCCTTAAATTTGTCACCAAGTAACGCATCAAAAGTCTGTCCAGTGCCTTTTATGTCAACAAAACCTGTCACAATAGCAAATTGAGGACTACTGTCAGAAAGCAGCAACCTGAGTCCAGAAGGAGAAACAATGCGATGAGGTAGTAGTGAATATCTCCTTTACGACTCCAAGACCAACAAAAGCAATAGCAATCTTATCCATCACTAAGATAAGAAGAAATAGAAACATGTACAAAACATCAAAGTTACTATAAAAGATCAAATGGTAATACATATGTAAAAGACATCGATCTTAGATATCTTCTGTAACGCCCCGACCTCTGCGTGGCGGTCGCAGGGGTCGAGTCGCCACGGTGGAAATATTTTACAACTCATGACATGATTAAAGGACAATTCAATTTCTTTAATTCTCGATGGGCGTAATAATGATTTGATGTCTTGAAAAATATCATGCAATATTCATGGAGAAAACAACTAATTCATCGACTAGATAAGTTGGAAGCGTAATGAGTTTGAAAGGTGGCAAAAGCTTCATAAACAAAAGTATTAAAAACGGAATTCCAAGTTTAACCACAACTCCTCCTCAATCCGTCTCCGTCGCGCCTGCCACTTAGCCTGAAAAATTTTATAAAACAAGTGGGGCTGAGTACTAGTGTACTCCGTGGGTAAATGCCAATTGGAAAACATAAAAAGCAGTTCATCCATGCATGAGGTATAACTTGGCGGGTTTTAAAAAGGAAACTACCCCAAGTATACAAACATTAATCATAAGGTGCGCACATTCGTGTCACATATATCCGTTACTTCTAACATTTCGTTTTCATAATTTGGGCCTTGGCCCCCGAGTCGACACCCGAGGGGTCCCTCATAACTTGGGCCTTGGCCCCCGAGTTCGAAACTCGAGGGGTCCCGTAACATGTTAGCATCCGGTACACAAGGGGATCAGTCATTGTGCTACTAACATCATACATGTACGTACTTTTTTGATAACCCTCATCTAGCGTGTTAGGCCAGATGAGAGCCTCGATCGATCTATCACGTAGAAGCATTAAACAGATACATGCACAAAAATTTTCATGGATAAACATAATTCATAGAGCTCATTAGCTCAAAGATAATTTTAGAAAAATATTACCCACCTCGAGTTTTATCGATTTGAGTGATGTGTGTTTTGGTCTCCGAGGTTACGGCTCTTCCACGCGGGGTCCTACAAGATTATCCTATTTTAAATGTTGGTTCTAAAAGGAAGTATACAATAAATGATCCATAAACGATACCTAGTCGTTACTAGGTTATTCAAGGTTGTAATTTCATACTATAAGCTCGCGCAGGAGGTTCAGTTTGCAAGAATTCTTCCGAACACGTTCTCGTACTATAATTTCCCATATTTAATACGAGCCATACTTAGTGAGTCTAATTATTATAGAAATTGGTTTCGTGACAAGATACCCGGCCATCTACGATTTATGAACGAAGCAGTACACACTGCTCAGTTAGGGGCAGTTTCTGCCTTAAGATGGTCTAGGTAACGAAAGTGAGGTCAACCGTGCTCTAAAAATTATGAAAGTAAACCAGAACTTAGGGAACATGTATGCCAATATTCTATCAAAATTTCACTAAATTCCGATAAGTGGTGAATCCGCAAGGGCTCGAGAGATTTCTACAGTTTCTGCGTATCGAAAACTTCGGTTCCGGTCGACACACATATGTTCATAATTTTGCTGCATTACAAGCTTGGGGTAAAAATATAAAATAATTATTTTCAAAAACCCTTATGCTCTAGGAATACATATAAAAAGAATTGGGTTAAAAACATTTTCGTGGAATTAATTAAAATTGTTACATCAAACACCATTCGCCATGTCCGATTTTTAACCCGTAATTATTCCGAAATTTATTTAAAATATGAGGACATCTCCAAATCTCATCAAGTTTTGCAGAGACCTAAATGACACCTAAAGTTCGTCTCCATAATCTTTATAGAATTAAACGAGTGGTGGAAAGTTACTGTTCTTATCACGAAAGACACGGCAGAACACGGGATTTAGGATCGCTACAACCCTAACCCAATTTGTCACTAATATAATATACGAAAATTTCGGATTATCAAGGATCTTCCTAATCTTGTTTATCATTGTTCTGGGAGTGGCATAAGGTTGCTTTGGGTCCTTGCATGTTACATGCAATGACATATCCGGGTCGAAAATATACTAAGTAGAAGATAACGAGGTAAGGTGTTCGTATGAAATCTTCTCTCGCGAATCTGCGCATATTAATCAACCGTTTTTCCTCCACTTCATCTAAGCGTATTTAACCAAATCATGCCTCTCGCAATAATCTCTGATCTAACATGCAACCATGGATTATTAACTACCATTCTCGATATCGACATGCAAAGGCTAAACCGACAATAAAAGAAATTATTCATCCTCCTCTTCCGATACATGCAATGAACATAATACATGGTAGTAGACTTTGCCAGCGGTCGTACATGAGCATGGGAGAATAGAGGCTCTTAAAGACACGAGGTTTCGTACCGATTGTTCACGAGAGGAGCGACGAGAGTACTGGCTTTCCCACCGATCTATGCTTAACTCCGAGAGGGCCGACGACTCTCTATCCTCTTCGTTCTTTGATCGAAAGTATTGCAGTTAGCGGGTTTTGAGTTTTTGAGTAATGTGAGAGTTTTATGGTTGGAGGTTCAAGACTTGGGAGGGACGAGAGAGAGAGAGCAGCGGAGTGTATCATCTTAAAAGGGTTAGGTGCCTTGCATGGCGTGAACATCAACTCATTCCCCTTGCTGCACGTGGAGAATCCTCACCTCCAAGTGTATGGTTTGTTGATGAAAGTGGGAAGCTTGGCACCTAATTCTTCTAGGTGTTGACTTAAATAAAGGATAGTTTTGATGGCAAATGATGAGATGCAAGTACCCATATTCGGTGTTGGTTTCCAAGGCATGAGGTAGGTGGCGGTAGAAGCTAAAAAAAAAATAAACATGGGGTGGGTTATATAGATACCATATTTTTGTTTGATGTTGTAGATCGTGCCTCATAGATGATTTCTAACGTGGTAATAACCTATTATGGAGTCTTGATTCGTATGATGGTGAAGTGAAGATGTCATCCATTTGTTTATCTCGCCTCTAGCCGAAGAGGTTTCTATCCGAAGTTTGTGATCGGGTTTTAACGTGTCGTGGGAGATACATAAGTTTTATTAGGATAATACGTGCGATTATCGTACTAATATGGTAATAATACTCGTTTTCGTAAATACAATAATAATAAATCGTTCTAGGATCAAAATGTGAAAATACGGGATATTACATCTTCATTATATTATAACCAACAGCAATTCATACTACATCAATTCATGAATTCATATACAGAATCTTATCAAGTATTGATAACCGCAAATTGTAGTAGACATTCAAAGCGGTTATCCACTTATGAAGCTTAAATATTCACAAAAGCACAACACTGTAAATATTATTTTATCCACTGCTGCAACAGAGAAGTTTGAGTTGTATGGTAAAGCAGTTACATAATAATTATATGGATTAAGCTACGCAATAAACACTCCAAAGAACTAACTGGAATCCATCATTAACAATGGCTAATCTTAGTCTAAACACAAGGAGTAGGCAATATACAAGTAATTACTACAAATTTGATAAAGAAAAAATCAACAAACGAACGACTTATGTTCATTATCACAAATACATGTAGCATGAATAGATGGCAACTCCGGCGAGCAAGTTTATCGATGCAAAATGACGAAAGAAAATACTGTATAAAAATTCAGAAACTCAATACGATGCAGAAATACTTGAATTAAAAAAGAATAGATTAATGATGCCGGAAAATAATTGGTACAAACATATTGCTGCAACGAAGAATTCTTCAAACACTACTTAATATGATGGCCAAGCTCTACTTACTCTATCAAAAAAAATTCCAGATAAATGAGTATTCATTACGAACATTGAATGTGATGCAATCTGTCAAATCTTGTCTAAACTATCTAGAAAAAGAAAATACTCGTAGATGAGCGGTGTACAAAATAATTTAGCGAGAAGATTATACCCTTGAGAGGAGGTCGAAGGCGGCGAGTTTTGTGTTGAGAAAACAAAGAAAATAGTGGCGCATCGAATTGAACAGAGTACCTGCATTCTGTTTCCGTATAATTCCGATCAAACCAATAACCACAGAAGCAGGCAAAGATGTATAAGTAATCATTAGTCTCTTATATTGAATCTAGTTCGAGAATTATATATATTAAAAGATGAACATACACAAATCCTAATACTTAGAGCAGAATAGACTAGCGATTTAACTGGAAGGCGGCGGGAGGAGGAGGAGGCGGCGGCGAGTGTGACGATGAGAAAAAGAAAAAAGATATCGGCGGCGCAATTTAACAGTAACTGCATTCCGTATAAACAATTCCGATAAAAAAAATCTAGAAATCTAGTTCGAGAATTCTATACCAACTAAACGACAAAAATCAATAAATCCTATATAAACTAGAGGAGAAGAACAGAGCGACGAACATCAATAAATCCTATATAAACTAGAGGAGAAGAACAGAGCGTTTAAAGATCACGGTATACCAATCAGATTAGTGTTGGCGCAGGAAGAGGCTGGATGAGGAAGCGGCGATTGCATCGCGACTAGAGATTTGATTCTGTTTCAAGGCGCCAAAAGTTTAATTGAATGAACGAACAATATTCCATTATTATACTAATTATTTGTTATGTATATATATGTGTATATGTGAACAATATTGCACTTTAAAGGCAAAGATACTGCATTTTAAAGTACAGTACAATTTGTCTTTAAGTGCAGTACGTAGAGTGCAGTATTAAAGTGCAGTATATTTACCTTGAAAGTGTAATACATTTCTCTTTAAAGTGCAGTGTTCATACGTTCACACGATAAGAGCTGTTCACACGGGAACCACTATATATATATATATATGGACCACAGTCCGTGATCGATATCACGTGCGCGGAATTTCACGTGCGGCACTAGCAATTTGACGTCGACTCGAAGCTTGCTAGTCAGCCTACCCTCAAACAAACACGCTTTTAGAGAGAAAAAGTAAAGAGAGAAGCTCTTGGAGAGTGCTTGTATATATTACTCAAGACTTGGATGATTTACAAATGAATGAAGTTGGTATTTATAGCCCCTCTCCTACAATGAACAACTTAGATCAATTCGATCTAAGAGCTCCTATCAATCCGTGATCAATCAAATCAATCATCTAATCAGTCACTTATCAATCGTATGAATTACCTAGATCTTTCCATATTGATCCAGGTCTTATCTACACATTTAGACTCTTCTGCAAGTATCTATGTGATATCCCTAGTTTCAATAATCAAGTTTCAATATAGGAATTATAGCCGATTAATTTAGTTGCTGAAATACTCATAATAAATTGATTATTTTACCCATTTTGTAATTACACACAAGGATGTGGAAGATAAATAAAGACTGATATTTATCCACCTTCCACCTCATGCTAGATAGTAAATACAAAAGAAATCAAAATGGAATTGAGTTACTCCATTTCGTGGGCTTCATATAGGTATCATAGAGTGACCAAGCAAAGCTATACCTATATTTAGCTATAGTGATTCAGCAACTTCCATTATTCTATAAATAGTAGATGGACTTACTAAGCTGCCCACACAGTTTTGAACGAAAATTCAATGGAGTAAAGTAGACCTTGAAAGAATTTAGAAGGAGAGTCAGCTGAAGGACCGAAGAAAGAACAGAAGTTATTCAGCATAGAAAAGCAAGGTGGGTTATATTTTACTTACGAAATCTATGCTTGAGCTATTAAGCTCTGATATTTATGCAAGTTAAAGTTTATGAATGTTCATGAAAATTTACTTCGCTCACTATTGGAATTGTGCATCTACTTGAATGAAAATGGGCTCTGCTCATAAGTATTGAATACGATCGGATCCTGAGCTAGACGTAGCCAGGGTTAGTGTACACCAAATGTCACGAAGTTAGCCTTGGGATAATCTGTTTTTCCCAAGCCTAATGAAGGGAACGAGGTTACTCTCAGCTGAATGTGTTTCCCTGAGTTTAATGAGAAGTATAGAATGCACCAATAGCTGAGAAAGAAAGGTTTGGCCAAGTGAAAGTTTTGTTATACATAGAATGCTTTCGATTTTAAAAACTGTCTATGTGATACCAGTAATGCATGAACATTTCATGATTTTGAAAAGGATTTTTCGAGGTTTATTATCAGCTGCACTACCCACTGAGTACATTAGTGCTCAGCCCAAATGTTTTCAAAAATGATTTTGCAGGCTGAAGATGGCAGTGTGGAGGCGACGGTGCTGAGTTGGTCTGTTTGTGTTATTGTACAAATACTCGTCTATTTTAAGACGTTTCCGCTACGTACCTTAAACTCTACCTCTCTTGTTTCTACTGATGTAGTTAGATTATATAAATACAAGTGTTATTGCCATTTCAGATGTCTCAATTTCTTCCCCTTTCTTTCCCGCTTCTTTCACCCCTCCCCAGTCGCGCTCCGGCCCATTTGCCTTCCCTCGGGAATTGGGGCGTGACAATCTACAACTCTCCAAAAAGGGAAAAACCTAGAAGCATAGCCCAACGCTAACTTCTAGTAAAACCCGGCCCACTGGGCCCAATGCTCCACAACATGCCCAATAACCCCTCTCGAACAAGCGGCTCGTGACATCGAGTTAGTGATCGAATAACCGAACTCGGGATTATGAATTAGGAAATTTCTACTCGATCTCTCGTTGGTGAGGGTTTTGCTAGTAATTTGTTAAATTTATGTGTTTGTTAGGATTAGTAAAACACACAAATTTGGTATGTTCGATTCACCGGACTTCGGGTGATTTAGATATTAGAGATTGATCATGAATTAGGTTAATCAACGAATTTTGATCTATACATTTAATCAAACTATTAAGTTAGAATTGTACTCGACCTTACATAAAGTCGACCTCACGTTAGACTAACTATAATTAGTAAAATAATTTTATTTTCAAACATCGAGAATCAAAATCATTTACTCTATGAAGTTCATAATATTTTATAGAAGTGGTCCCATTTGGATGACATAACGATTAAGATGTATAATTTATGATCGGAAGGTCATGAATTCAAATGCGCATTTTCGATAGCATCTGCATGTTACCTCGTCTATATATATATATATATATATATATATATATATATAGGTTATGGATCCTGTGGGAAGGCATAGTTATGTAGGAAGGTATGCATATTCCTTAGATGTTTTATGCATATTCTTTATTTATTTTTTATGCATACATCTTGTATTTTTACATCTTTGCCCTTATGCATAAAACATATAAAGAATATGCAAAAAGAATATTCCAGAGCATAATCAATCTAAACCATCAAAAAATGAAATCAATGGTACATATTTCTTCTTATTTCTTATTTTAAGGAGGCTTCTCATATGATCTTTTATATATATATATATAGTCTTACAAGCTGTAACCAAGGGATCAGTAATTGCGATGTCACGAGTCAATAAAATATGTCAAATATTGTTTCTTTGGCTAAGTTTAATTAGGTGGTCTATTATGCTAATATGGTGGTGTCGGATTTCGTAACATAAGGTGATTATAGACCCAAAAAGACCCAATACTATATTTAGCTTCCCCATCTAATAATTGTCTTTAATTAGAGATTACAATTGGAACCGAATACAATGGGCTCACCCTGCCCATTCCATGATGGTGTGGGTATTGGGTAATATCTAGTCCCGTAGAAATGCGGGGCGGGTCCGAACCCGAATTGTACGGGTTCAGGACCTGTTTGTGTCCAATTTTCCTACCCACCCCACCTTAGATCCACACTATGAATTTCTTTTTATTAAATTTTATTATTTAACCTAATTTTATATTATTTGGAATATCCGCCGTAATAAGAAAATTCAAATAAAAAGACTCGCCTCAGTAAAAACTATTCAAGAAAATAAGACAATTCAAAGTAGCAATTCAAGTCCCACCAACTGATTTGGAGTTGGATAGACTCGCCTCGTGCGGGCTCGGAATTAGATCAAAGTTTCTAAAATCGTGCAAGTCTCGATCCGAATCTAGATTCCTAACTCTAAGATGTGCGACGGGTCCAAATCTTATACTATCTGACCGTAACTTGCAAAACTATTCTCCCTACCTTTAGTTAATGTCGACAGGACCTATATATACTCCTCTATATCTCTCTCTCACCATATACAGGCTTTAAGACTACTTTTAGCGCTGCTGGAAATTGGTTGTGGGTCGACCACACATAGTATACTGAGGCAATAAAATAAATAAAAATATGGCATAATAAATTCTTCATACACCGAACCCGTTTGGTGACAACAGTTGAATCAAACATTTGTTTGCCCATGGACCCGCCAATATTATGGCGCCAAGTGGCGGTTATCCATTGGTTGGTTAATTTTTTTTAATCCAAATACATAAAATCGTATATATTTTTTGCATATGTTTTTTCATTCTTCTTAAATAGAGACTAATTTTACCAAACTTTTTTACACTCAAATCCTATCATTTATTTATCTATCCTATAATTTAAGTTAATTTTAATTATTATTTGTAAGAATAATAATATTACGATTACGATATAATACAAAATATATAATTTTATGATTGAGTGGTTTGATGTTTGGGATTGTTAGGGATAAAATAGAAAAAAAGAGGTGGTTGGATTGAAAGAAAAATTGAAGAATATGAAAGAGGGAGAAATTAATTAAATACTTCCTCCGTCCCATATTTCTTGTCCCCTTTTTCTCCTATGCGGTATTTTAGGAGAGTTGTTAATTGTGTTAGGTGTGTGAGTCCCTCTATATTTAGGAGATAGATAAACTTTGTCTCTCATTGCTTAATTTTAATACTTAAATCATTTTTATAATAAATTTTGATTATTTCATTTTTCACATTTAATATATTTTTTTTTCTTGACATTTTCAAAATTCTCGAACTATTACAATTTTTTACAGTGTACTCCAAATCTATCAAGGAGCATCGAATATTCTTTGAACAAACTTATTTTTGAAATTTATCGAACAATTTTCTGAAGAAAAATCCATTTACAATTGCTAACGTGGTGAAGTGACTGACATGAATAAAAAACTGAAGCTGAAAATTCTTAATACTCCCTCCGTCCCATTATTAGTGGCGTCTTTCTTTTCGGCACGAGAATTAAGAGAATATGTAATAAAGTAGGAGAGAGAAGTAGATAATAAAGTAGGAGAGAGAGATGAGTGTGATAGTGAGAGAGTATGAGAGATAAGATAAAAAAGTAGGAGAGAGAAATGAGTATAATAATGAGAGTAGATATAAAGTAAGAGAGATAAAATAATAAAGTAGGAAAGAGGGTATTAACTTTTTACTAATTTAGGACGTTGTCACTAATAGCGGGACGTCCGAATTAGGAAAGGTGGCCACTAATAATGGAATGGAGGGAGTACAGTACAAGTCAGCTAATCAAAATTTCCAAATTCAAATTTGATTTAAAATTGCTTTTAGAATTCTCTCCATCCTATACATCTATAAATAAAACTACTCCAAAACACCCCACCAAAATAGAAACTTATCATAAAATGGGGAGAAAAGATTTTATTACAGTTGAGAGAAACCAAATAGTGTAGTTTCTTCTTGCAAATCTGAAGAACGTCATGCTACCTAGAGGCAAGATAATCGAAGTCTCCCGCAAGTTTGGTTGTTGCCGGAAGACCGTCGGCCGACTGTGTTATGAGGCAAAGAAACAACAAAGTCAGGGACAAGTTATACATCTCGAGTCAAAGAAAAGAATTGCCAAACATCCAAGGTTCGTACATATTGATCTCCCTTTGATCAAAAGTTTGAGTGTTTTAAAACGTCTACTATAAGAAGATAGCACATGACATAAGTTGCGCCAGATCAACAGTAGGTAGATGGGCGAAAGCAGGTCTAATCAGAGCTCACTCTAGTGCAATTAAACCAGCCTTGACAGCACCAAACAAGATTTTTAAGGTTGAGGTTTTCCCTTGAGTCCCTAGAGTTTGATAGAATAATGCAAATCCTACGATTTAAGAGTATGCATAACACAATTCACATTGATGATAAATGGTTCTACCTCACTAGATCCTCACATAGACTTTATCTAACACCTAGTGAGATAGAGCCACATAGAAGCACACAAAACAAGAAGTTCATCAACAAAATTATGTTAATGTGTGCAGTAGCTAGACCTTTATTTGCAAGTGATGGTACAATCTTATTTGATGGAAAAATAGGCATATTTCCATTCACACACAAGGTGGCTGCCATCAGAGCAACCAAAAACAGGCCGAAAGGGACTTTGGAGACCAAAGCGATTCAGTCAATTACCAAACAAGTGATCAATGATTGTTTGATTGCTCAGATATGGACTGCCTCATACCCTTGTAATGCAAACTGAAAATAATGACGTTTATGAAACAAAATTTGAATCACAATTCAGATTGTTTACACTAATGTTTTTAGAAATGTTTAGCATTGTTTATTCTTATTTTACATTTATGAAACAGAAACTGGATGAAAATTCAGATTATGTTTGTTAACTAGAGTCCTCTTCCAGGCTACATCTTTGTTTATGAAATTTAACTTTCTTAAAACAAAAATGGAGGACTATCAAATTCAGATTCTGCCTACAATCTGAATAAGAAAATAGATTTTGTACTCTGCATAGAAACTGCATAAATGAAATAAGATTCTGCCAACTGCGTGGTAAGAATTTATGTATATAGAATGCATGTTACTATTGAGATTTAGATTAAAGTTATGTACGTTTACTCATTGTTAAATTGCATGTAACATTCTATTCAGATTCTACCTGCAATCAGAGCTAAATGGCCTCCTACAACAAGCAAACTAATATTCATCCAACAGGACAATGCTCGGCCACACATAAAGGATTCTGACCCAGATTTTATGGAAGCAACCGGTAAGGAGGGCTTTGATATAAGATTTGTCCATCAACCACTCAATTCACCTGACACGAATGTCAATGACCTTGGGTGGTTTAGGGTCATACAAAGTATACAAATTGAGTCAAGTTGTGTAAATGTTGATCAATTGGTGCATGCGGTTTGTTGTTCCTATGCAGAACTTTCTCCCATAACATTAAATAAAGTATACCTAAGTTTTCAGGGCTGTATGGTGGAAATAATGAAAGTCAAGGGCCACAACTGCTACAAGGTTCCTCATATGAGGAAACATGCTTTGATTAGAGAATATGCACTTCCAACAGATTTGGAAGTGCCTACAAAATTGGTTAGAGAATGTTTCGCTTATATGTTGGAGAATGGAATGGTGGAAGATATAGGAGATTTGAGGCAAAGGCTAGGTGTTTAATGTGTGTAGAGAAGATGAGTAGTTAAGAATCTGTATTTGCAGGGCATTAAAATGTGTTTTGTACACCTGCATAGTAGACTATTTACTTCAATTCAGACTATATTTTGTATAGACTGCATATTATGTAATCAATATAGTAGCAGATTTTAGTTTCCTAGTTGCAGAGTTGGAATTATATTACATACTCTACAACACTTAATTTATTTTTTTTGTATGTACCGCATATTATGTAAGCTAAGTGTTTTAAATTAGGGTGGAGGTTTTAAAACACAAGGAACTTATAAATACAAAAGAGATGTTTAATCCAAACTTGTCTTATACGTGTGGTAATGTATAGTTCAATAAATCTGAACCACAACCAGAGAAGCTTGGCTTAAGCATGGAGAACCACAATAGAACCAAATCCCAGTAGCCAGAATATAAACAAATAAGACCACCATATAGAACTAAATTCTAGAAGACAACCAAATAAGGGCACCACATAAGCACAATAGAATGACAATAGAAGCACAGTAGCACCACATAACAGTAGCCACAAGATAACCACAGTTGAAGCACACACAAACAAATAAGAGAAGAACCATAACATATCTCAGTATCAAGAATTATAATCTCTTTGATATGTTAAATCCAACCCTAGAGTGATCATACTTCATCATTTTAGACCAATGCACTTCCAACTACACCAATAAGGCACAAATATACAAGCAATCAGATACAAACATAACTGAAAATAACAAACAGGGAAATCATCTCACCCAATTTTATGGTGGACTGCACGGCGTCGAGTTGAGGCAATCTCCCACAGAGTCCTGTTGTGCCGGTTTCCAGATCTCAGCATATCCCCAATCGACCATAGGATTTTGAGAGTTGGACTCTTCATCCTTGTTGATTCTGCTCTCGATCGGCTGCGGAGAAGGACCGAGCGACCTCAAAGTCCAGTCAGTCTGTTTCCAGATCTCGGTATATCCCCAATTGACCACAGGATTTTGAGAGCTGGACTCTTCATCCTTGTTGATTCTGCTCTCGATCGTTGGACTGAACGCCGTGGAGAAGGACCGATCGACCTTAGAGTCCAACTCAATCTGTTTCCAGATCTCGATATATCCCCAATCGACCATATGATTTTGAGAGTTGGATTCGTCATTCGATTGGATCTCAGGATTGCCGCTCACGGAGTAAGGATAATCGACCAACGAATTTTTCACTTGGCTCCAACCTGAGTAGATCTCCTCGTCATCGGCGTCGGGTGCCACAGTTCTGCTCAGTTGTCGACCATTTTCTGCCATTTCTCCTCCCGGTGAAGTAGTGTATGTCCTCGATCTCGCAAACGACGGAGGAGAAGGTGGAACTTCCGTCTGCGATGGTGTGAATTCGAAAATGGGGTCGGAATCCATCCTTGCGGACTGGATTTCACCGACGGAGTTTTCGCTCAGATTGTAGAACTCCACCGTTTCGCTTCCTGACTCTGAAGAAGCGTGCAAGAATGGGGGGTTTTCGTTAGGTGGGAGGTCGGAATTCGGTTGATCTTTCATCCTTGCAAAGTGGCAAAGGAGATATATAGTTGGAGAGAGGGAAGAAGAAGAAGTTGCGATGGAGGCGCAAGGAAGAAGAACAAATCTGAATGAATGAATTAGGGTGTGTGGGGAGTATTAGGTAGATTGAAAATAATGATATAATAGAAAATTTAATTATTTAGGATAAGTGTAATTAGTAACATGCTTAGTGTTAATATGCATATTAGTGTAATTAAGGGTTTGTATTTAGTTTAAGTTTATTGTCATTTACGGAAGTTGGACAAGAATGGCGGGACGGCCTGGAAAGGAAAGCGGGACAAGAAAGGTGGGGGGGACGGAGGGAGTATTAAAATGGTTGGATGTTTGAGGTGTTTGGTATGGTTGGGGATAAAAGTGGTCTAATTGATTTTTATTTTTTTTAGTTTTATTTTTAGTTTTTCAGTTTTATTCCTTAAAATGCACAAATGTTTGTGTATTCTTTATAGGGAATGAGATCATCTATCCAATAAATCCATATTCAATTAGTGTTTGATTCAAAACGACATAATTTTGTATTAAAAAATTCATTATTTAATTATTTATTAAATTCTTTTTTTAATTTTATCCTTTTAATTTATAGTTTTTCAATACAAAACTACGTCGTTTTGAATCGAATATCAATTACACACTAATTTATTGGATAAGTGGTATTGGCTTGTAATAAATGTGACCCATTTTTTTTTACGGCCGTATAAGACAAAATTACAGAATGTATAAAAGTTGGATATTAAAGGGTATTTTCGGTAGATTACGGAAAAAAGAGCAGAGGACGTGGTATCATAGTATCGTGTATGCATAGGTAGACAAAAAATGAAAAAAGTAAATTTTAAAAAAATAACGACCAATCCAACTGTGTCAATAATGGCGGTGCGTGGAGAGAAGATCCTCCAACAAGTTATTATCCAAAAACTCCAACTCGATTACTCCGCCGCCCTCCGCCTCTGCCGGAACTCGAGAGCTCGACGGCGGCGGCTGAGAGCTATTATGTAGCGGCGGGTTCAGATTTATATACTGTCCGTCGTTGGGGAAATTGAGAATCGCTAGATGCCCCCTCAGAGCGTACGCCGCCCTATCGTACGCCCGCGCCGCCTCCTCCGCCTTCTCGAAGGTGCCGAGCCACAACCGCGCGCCGTTGCGGTTGGGATCGCGTATCTCGGCGGCGAATTTGCCCCACGGCCGCCTCCGAATCCCCCGGTACTTCACTGATTTCTCCTCTCCCTTTGCTGCTTCCATTAATGATTAATCTGCGAGTTTAATTTCTCTTCAATCTGGAGTTTGAATTTTGGTGAACTGATGGCGATAGTGCGTAATGCTTTGATTGAGATATATATATCGAATGTATGCATAGGTGAAGAACATGAAATTGAATTTCAAGGTCAGAGGCGACGGTTTGAATTGGGAGTGTCAAAAAAGGGGAATATATAAAATAATATATAATATTGTTTTCCAACCATGCATAATCATTATATTTTATGTCTAGTTCTTATGTTTTTTTTATACAAAACCTATAATTTTACAATTTGCATAATGCTTATATGTTTATGCAGAAGATAAAAAATATAAAATTATAGATTTTTTTTGCATAAAATATATAAAGATTATGCATAAATTATATAAGGATTATGTATGGTTCGCAGTTTCACCTTAAATGTTAATTCTTACCAAATCCACACCTTATGCTATATATATATATATATATATATATATATTTCACAAAAAAAAATTTCAACATTTACGTGTCTACTCATGCGCTACTATCAATTTTCAACTATAACATAACAGATCGCATGTGTTTATGATTTGAATTTTAGAATTATCGTAAATACCAAATCTTTGCAGTGAATTATTAATAGGACACAAGGTTATGAGATAGATTATAGAAAATACATATTTGGAGCATTCTCGTGTCTCATTATGTGTCCCACTAATGAAATGGTGACACATGTTTACTTAAAGAATTACTATTCTTCAACGGAACAAATCCTAAATAAAATACTCCCTTCATCCCAATTGTAATATTCACTTTGCTTTTTGCACGACTTTTAAGGAGAGTTGTTAGCTGTGAGTAAAAATATGTAAGGATATGTGTCTTATAAAAAAAATATGTATAATAATTTACTAAAAAGAAAAATTAGAGACAATTCAAAATGAAAAACTGAATATTATAATTAAAAAGAAGGGAGTATATAATTATTAATAAAAATACATGTGTTAGAGATCTCATTTGGAATTAGCTATGTACATGCGTAATGCTTATGCATACTTCTGACATGTTTGACCAATCATATTATTATATAGTAAAAAAACTCTAATATTATAATCAACTTGAGTATATGCTAAAATGATTTGATGACCATGTAATTATCATGTGATTATGTCATGAGGAATTTGTTGGTGGTATACAATTTTATTTTATTCAACACACCCATAAACTCTAGAAATTCACATTTGCATTTTGAAAAATAGTGAAAGAAATTTGCATGTATATTGATTAATTGGTGACTATATATGTAATCAATACGTAAAAAGAAACTTGCATGTCTTTATGTTTGCAGGGTAGAATACAGCCGCACAAGAGCGAAGTTTAGTCAATACGTACTTCGATAGCGGCTGTAGATTACCATCGTCATTCAAAAAAAAACTTGCATGTCTTTAAAACTAAAAATAAAAATAATCACTTTCATTAAACACATGCACATCTTTTAAAATAACTAATAACATGCCCTCACCTTTTCAAATAGATCTATATTTCTTTTTAATATTTTTGAGATGAAATTAGTTAATTAATAGTTAAACTAAAACTTGACTATATAGTGAATATTTTTATATAAAAAAACTATATATATTTGAATTTTGTGTAGACCAAACACATATAACCACTTGATATAAAATTACATCTAATCATCGTACTAACGTATTGACCCAATATATTAATTAAATCCATGGTGCATTCATTTTATTTTAAATATTAATGTATGTATATTATATGGCATAATCTTGAATCCATTTGGCACAACAACCCAACAGGGCATACCGTCAGTTTGAATAATATTATTCGAATCTACGTTTTTGCAGAAAAGGTTATTTTTTAAATTAAAAAGAATTTAGACAAACTGTATAACGAGATAACTAATTACGACCAAAGAAGTTTGATTTCAACTAGGTTAATTAGTTGCCACTCGGCAGCCGTCACTATTCATATCGAAATCCTTAAATGTCCAAATTAAATATCGTATCTAATATGGACTTTATCTTATTTTAAGAAAATAACATGCTTCTAATAATGGGAATCAAATCATCAATCAATAAATAAGCCGGAAAATACTATTACCTCCTAAACATGCATCTACCTCTAGATGGCTTATTGGCTAATTGCGTTTTCTATAGCCGAATGTCATGAGTTCGAATTTTATTAATTTTTTCAAGAGTTTGTCCCATATAGCTAGCTTACTTCGATATGTCTCTTTTTTTTTTATTTTACTGACTGTTACACAAAATGCGCACCTTTGATAGCAGCGACACCAAAAAAATTTTAAAAATTTAAAAAAAAAATTATTGTAAATATTATATATATACTTACCATATATATTGTGATGGCCAGTATAACCCTAAAAGTCTCATGAGCCCATCTTATACTCTATAAATAGAGGTTTCCACCCTCATAATAATACATATCTATTTTTTCGTCTTCTCTATTATTCTCTCATTCCATATAGTTTATAACAGTTGACAAGAAGTTTTTCAATATAGTATTACCAAAAAACTTGGTCCAAGCACTAATAAAAAGGTACCAAAAGCTATGGGCCTCACAAATAAATAATTGGGCCAACAAAGTTTGCCCCCTTTTTAAAGAAAAAGTAGATTTTTCAAATATAAACTACTAATTCCAACTTTTTTATGTTTTCATATAATTTATATTTAGATGTCAATAATTTCTCAGATACCATATGATATGAAGATTTTAATCAACTAAAGCTATTACCATATTCCAAGTTTGATCGAAGCTACATTTTGGATAATCGAGTGAGTTTTATATTCACCCTTATGAATGTACGGATTTTCTAGCTATTTTTATAGTCGACTGTCGATAATGATCTTAATAGTTCAACTCACTTTTACTTAGGCAATGTTTAGAACATATTAAATAAACTGTTTATTGGGCCTTTTCATCGTAGAAGTATTTCTTTTTAATGTTTGGATTGCATGCTTTTTTTTTAGTTTAAAATAAGTTATAAAAATCAGAAGTCAATAAGTTTGTCAGATGGTGCTGACTAAAAACAGAATTAAAAAAAATTGAAAAATAGTTTATAAAAGTGTTTGCATTACTGTTTTATCTAAAATTAAAGTTTTTTTCTAATTTTTTAAACACTAACACCATTGCTTAAAATAAACTTTTAACTTATTTTAAGCAATTTTAAACATAAGTAGCTAAAAACTGTTTTATAAAAACTATTTCAAATATTGTCTTACATTCGACGGCTTAGTGGCTCAAAAAGTGCACGTAATTACTTCACAACTAAAAGTAAAATTAATGCAAGAAAAAAAAAGTCAAATAAGTTTAGAGGAACAAAACAATTAAAATATTAATCATCAATTGATGGTAGTCAAATTGTTCTATTTGGACCAATTAAAATATTGTAATGAATATGTGCGCAGCACAAGAACCACACTGGTAAAGTTTGAATTGTATTTGAACGAACAAACTTTTTAAAAAATTTCAAATTAAAAAAAGCTCTATCTATCATAAAATACGAGAGAAAATATCAATTTATTTATATCGAGGAATCAATTTAATATCTTAAATATACGCAATGTGTGCATGTGCATATTACACTACAATTTCAGACTTTGAAGTTAAGGGCTTCTAGTAGATAATTTATTTGTAAAATATTTAGAATTGTATGGTACAATGTGTTAGAGTCATTATTATGTCACATCGACTTGGCGAATATCACGATTCTTTTATATAAGTTTGGATATTCATTCCCTTTAAAAGGCATTTTAAGGGAATGTGGCCAATTTATCGTGAGTATCGGAAGCGGCCAATCGATGTTGGTTTGTTTGGTCCTATGTTGGACCGGGTCCTTATGAACCATTTTGTTTCCACTTGAGTAGTCCGATGTTAAATACCGGCATGCACGTGAGGGGCGTGTCCCAAAGCCTCAAACCAAACCTTCAATAACTATTTCATCATTTACGAGTAAATATGGTTTCTTGAGTGAATCAACTCTGAATTTGATTCTTCCAACTGTCATTATCCTTTTGTAAAATGGAATCTTGATTCCCAATTCACTATTATAATTTCATTATTATTTTATATAAGAATCATGGTCCAATTTGATTTCCCAATTCCACTAATAATCATCTCCCAATAAATAAATAATAATTCAAAATTTTATTTGCAGCTTCTAGGAAGGAGCAAGTTCACCTGCTACAATTGAATATACAAAATTACAAAAATACAAATTAATTAATAATTATATATTTTCGTCGCAATAAATACATCTTCCTGGAACCCCCTAATTAGTGCAAGCTTTTCTTTGTCTAATTATGATCTGGATTATGCTTTAACCCATCTTAATTAATGATATCAGATAAAAAAGAGTAGATTTGATCTTCGGGCCCTACAGTTTCTATATTCATTAGATTTGATCTTTTTTTTTTATTGACGAGGAACCCGCAGCCGCTACCTTTGGTGCGCACAGGGTAAAATTGAACCCGTGACCTATCGGTCCCGGACCACCCACCTTCACCGCTATGACATCCCATGGGGACTCATTAGATTTGATCTTAATCCATATGAACATGCTTCACTTATATAGTGTAGTGATGTTAATGTTGTATACTCGCTCCGTTCCAAATATATATGTCTCTTTTTCTTTTTCGTCTATCCCAAATTTATATGCCTATTAGCAATTTTTATTTCTAACTAAATATTTCACTAACTTTCATGGTCTAATTAATATAATAATATAGCAAAACCCATTTTATCGAATTTTTATAATAGCAAATACAATTATGTCATTAACTTTTTAGTATTTTACTTTAGTTTACTCATATTCCAATACCAACATTTATCTAATTTTCATATCATTAAATTTTTATTAATATGTACGAATAATCAAATAGGCATATATATTCGGAACCGGGGGAGTATTAAATGAATGGATTCAAAATTAAAAATTGAATGTAAGAGCATGAAATTAAAAATAAAATAAAATAATGCGAGTCCGCATTTTATGATTGTGTGAAGAACTAACATTTAAAAAAAAAATCAATTGGGGGTGACCCCAAGTACCCCTTAAATCGACTTACAAAATATTGATTGAACACGTACTTGTGATCTTTAGCTACGAAATAACCAATCCGGATCTTACGGCCATTTTGGTGGAGCTACGATTACCACCAATCACACGGTGTCACATGTGTTTTTATTAATAAATAAATATTTTACTGGTAAAAACATGACCCACCAATGTACACGTGACACCGCGTGATTGATGGGCCACTGAATGATCCACCAAAAATGGGACAGAGGATGTGCAGCGCGAAATAACGTAGTGGAAATTATACTTGGAATCATACGTTTTTGAAATTTAATCCATCCCACATGATTCGCTCTCTCAAACTTGAGTCCATCCCACATGAAATTTAGTCCATCCCACATGATTCCAACATTCAAAGTGATAAAGACAGATTCGGGTTTAAATTGTGCAGAATTCTATTTTTTATTATAATTTTGAAAAAAAATTATTCGGTCTCTCAAAATTGGGATTAGATCATCTGTCCAATAAATCCCTGTTAAATTAATATCTGATTCAAAACGACATAGTTTTGTATTGAAAAATTACTAATTAAAAGAATGAGATTGAAAAAAGAATTTAATAAATATTTAAAGAGTGCATTTTTTAAAATAAAACTACGTCGTTTTGAATTGGCCATCAATTAAACAGACATTTATTACACAGGTGATCTCATCCCTCAAAATTGTAGATGCCCTCCTGAAATTGCTTTTGTCTTTCAATTTTTAATTATGGACCCGTTCATAAAATTTTTAATACTCTGTATGTTTATGAGATTGCAGTTGCGAATATCTTTTATCACGAAAAATGACTAATAAAAATTCAAGAATTTTTAAATGTGAGGTTTGTAGATTAGTTTTTTTTTGGATGACGAGTATAATCATATCTACTACCAAAATATCGTTGAAAGAAACCCCACTTCTTTGCGGTGGTAGATTAGTTAAACTAGTGGAAAGTGGTGATAGAGAAGTTTTGGTGATACATGGGCACGTACGATGCATCTGTTGCTGTTAAAACTTTTTTGATGAATTTTAAAATAATGATATCTTTATTCTAATTTATTTCTTTATTTTTATAATAAAATAAAATGCGAGTCTCGGTCAAGACAAGGATGACCGACTAAATTTTCCATACATTTATGTTTGACGAATTGTGGGGACCACCAAACGCACGACCTAACCATTTATTGCGTCGCGTAATTACCGAATTAATACTAATTAATTATTCGTAAAACAAAATATAAAAAAATTACTTGCACGTCCCACTCTTCAAATACGATTTTGTGAAAAGCAATTTTTTTGTTAAATCTAATAATAGAATAATACTCATTTCTAACTTTAAATAGCAAGGAAAAAATCTACTCATTTAGGTTCACCATATAATACTATACTATCATTTATTTAGTTTTATTTAATAAACGTGAAAATATGTGCCGATTTAAATACTCCCTAAGTCTCAGTTATAATATTCAATTTTTCATTTTTGATTTTTTCCAAATATAATTATTTTGGAGAGCAACTGGAAATTTCTATCGTCCTAAAATAGTGAATATTATTTTTCGCAAATGGATTAATTTCTAATTTGGATGGCATATGAGGGAGGCAACATCTGTACGTAGTGTTGACATGGCGCAGCCGCTACACGACAAAATGTAATGTCGTTATAAATCTGGGCCATCCAACATTTCCTGTTTAACGGTCCCGCCCTACACATGTCCCCATCATTATTCACAAATAATACAACCCTACATATATTTAAATTAAATCCCTTACCACAAATTTAATACTTCATCCGTCCCGTTTGACTTGTCTTTCTTTCTTTTTTGGGTTGTCCCGCTTAACTTGTCTTATTTCTTAAAATGAAAAATATTCACTACACAAACTTTTACTTTTTTCCTTGTGGGGTCTATCTCTTTACACATAATCACCCTCTCATCTACACACAACTATTCACTAATCTTAATTTCCGTACCGAAAAGAAACAACATAAATCGGACGGGACGGAGGGAGTAATTTCTTTCATTTTTCTAATATCCAAGAATTATTTGGCTTTACATTGCAACTTGCCCATAAATATATAATTTATTTCATTTGCTAATATCCAAGAATTATTTGCTTTGCAACTTGCCCATAAATATTGTCATGTTGTGACCACCAAGATAGACCAAATATCATTTTATCTCATCTCATGACACGTGGCATTTGTTATTCGTTTCCTTTTAGGTCGGCTCACAAACTATGCACTTCATTCATAAAAAAATATTTATTTATTTTTATTATTTTGCCTTCTCAAATTAATTGTTCTCCTCTCATATCAGAAGTGCTTATTTCGCTCCTAATATTTAATCCTGAATCTATCATGGTCAGATTTATCAATCTAGTGAAGTTTATATATTCAATACTTTTTTTGCCAGTCGTCGTCACTCACAAGGGTGAATTTAAGAGTGTGTTGAAAATTTACGCCTTCGTACTCTCAATCTATGCAATTGACCCGAATTTTCTTTATATTTTTAAAAATTTGTTACTTCGACGCTCTACATCTGTTGACTCCGTCTCCTTCCCGGAAACAACATACTATAGATTCACTTCCCCCAATTCTAATATTGGACTTAGGGTCGGAACCAGGATCTATAGGCGAGGGGGCGAAATTTATCGGAGGTTTGGGGAAAAATAATTAGATAAAAAAGATAATATAACAATGAATATAAGGAAGTCAAAAGTACTTAGAACTTATAAAAACGACAAAAATAACGAGTCTAAAATGAAATAAAAAAACCATAAAAACGACGAAAATAACGAAATTCTCGTAGAATGAACTACTTAAATTCGGTCCAATATATTAAATTCTCGTAAAATAGAAGGTGCGAAAATACTTTTCCGTAAAATTTACACTATGGGTGGTGCGCAGTCACCCCACCCGCACCCCCTGGTTCCGCCCCTGATTGAATCTAACCTTGCATACATTGAAGTGAGGTTTACCTGTATGTATTTAGAGTAAATGAATTTTCCCGGTCATACGGAAAAACAAAAAACAACTTGTTGGATAGTCCTACTCTCCTTTTTGTAAGGAGGACTTTCAACAAAACCCTACAACCATGTAGGACTATGACTTCAAATATTGGGAATTCAAGGGCCTGAATCTGGACTCATTTGATAATAATAATATTAATATTTTATTCGATATTATATAGTATGTGTTTCAAATAATAGAAACGTTGATCGTTTGTAGCAGCATTGCCCTCGTGCTCTATTGTCATATGAATTGCATTTTTTGTATTGAGAGTTCTTCTAGAATATTCTTCACTGAAGGGTAATCTGGTCTTTTAGTAGTCTTAAGCAGATTTTTTACTTTTCAAACTATTTTTTGATATTACATTATTAATGATGTCTTATCAATTATCATGTCTAAATATAAATAAATTGCCATGTACATATTTATGTGTATACATACATAATTTCAAACAATTATATAAATGGAAAGATTCCGAATATACGACGTGGATTATTTTAGCATCTGATGCGCGGATATTGACTCGATAGAAATTGAGTACACAATTTCATCTCATATGTGACTTGACTGTTTGATTATTACATAAAGTAAACTTAACCACAGGAATGGTGCTACACGTCCACCTAATATAATTAATTTCTAATTAAATTTTCAAACAAAGAATTCAAAGAGATGCTGTTTGAAGTTTGTGAAATTCCAATTCAGCCCTTATGCTGCATCTCAAAACCGGCACAAATTTTATTAGAGTATTGGTAAATATGTCCAACATAGTTAATTCATTAAATTCGTGGATTGAATTGAATACAAATTAGATATTATCAAACTCCAACTTGATCTTTTATTATTAATTAACTTTGAAATTGTAGCTCATCTAACTTAGTACACTAAATTTAACTAGGGATGATATAAATCTTAATAATGTCCATAGAGGAAAATGAAGAACTCCTACAATTAGACTAATTAGAATTCAATTTGCTTACATTGTTTTACATTATGAAGCTTAATTGAATTCCTAAAAAAAACAAGTTGTTTGTCATTACATATTGCGCAATACTAAAACCTACTCTATAACGCATAATTAAACTTCGTTCTTTATCAATGTCAAATTTCTTAATATTTTTAAAATATTATTATTTTGTCTTCTCTTGAAATTGCAGATTTCACTTTCTAATTGTTCTTAATTCTGACCATTCTCACCAATACTTTTATCGCCCAAAATCAAATCTCCCAAATACGAAACGTACACGACGGATGCAATAACTCTAGGTTGTACTGTTATTTTTTCCCTCTCCGTAAGATATTATAAATTGTGCTCTTTCCAACTCAAAATCGCAAATCTCGTCCTACTTTATTTATTTTATTATAGAGTATTCTTTTTTAATGTATGTGGTTGTACAGTTAAACCTCGATGAATTAATATTCGATAAAATAATAATTTCGTTAAGATAATAATTTATTTCGGTCTCTATATGGGTAACGACTTTAAATAATATTCGATAAAGTAATAATCTCGTTAAATAAATATTTTTTCTTGATATCAAAATTATTATTTTATCGAGATTTAACTGTAGTAATATACGGACGTATTAAAGGAACGGACCTACGGACCTAATCAATAGACATTATACTTGTCGAGCCTCGTTAAGACAACCTTGATAAAAATATTAAGACGTGCAACCAAATAGTTCCTGAATTGTGGTGGTGGGACCCTCCGCCGCCGTGCGTCACCGCTCCGGTTTGACTCACGTGACCCAATTAAATTTCACCACCATATTATTCCTAAATCCAAAAACATCCCCCCTCATTTCCCTCCTATTTTTATTATTATTTTTTTTAAATTTAATTTTTTGTCACCTTTTCCCTAATGTCTAATTTCACCCTACTATTAATTTTTAAATTATTTCACCTACATGAATTTTCTCCATAATATCCATTTTTCGCGGCGTATATAAACCCCCTAAAGTTGAAAAAATATCGTCAAATTTGTCGAAAAGAAAATCTTATTACAACCTTAAACTCTCTCTCTCACACACAATAACTATGGATTCTTCCTTCTTCCAATTCCAATCCGAATCCCAATTTCAACTCCAATTCCGACCGGAATCGGAATCCGATTCCCCCAAATCCAATTCCTTGGAATTCGGACTCCCCTTCAACGTCGACGATTCGGAAAAAATGCTTCTGTGCGGAGTTTTATCGCAGGGGAGTGCGAAGGAGGAGGACGTGAGTTCCTCCACCGCCTCCGCCGCCGAGAAGAGGGGGAAAGCGTACCGGGGAGTGAGGCGGCGTCCGTGGGGGAAATTCGCGGCGGAAATTAGGGACTCGACTCGGAATGGGGTGAGGGTGTGGCTGGGGACGTTCGACAGCGAGGAGGCGGCGGCGATGGCGTACGATCAGGCGGCTTTCGCGATGCGGGGGTGCGCGGCGGTTCTGAACTTTCCGGTGGAGAGGGTGAGGGCGTCACTGCAGGAGATGAAGTGCGGGGTGGAGGAAGGGTGCTCGCCGGTGATCGCGCTGAAGAAGAGGCACTCGATGAGGAAGAAGAGGGGGAGTGGGAATAGGAAGAGAGATAATTTAGAGTTAGAAAGGGAGAATGTGGTGGTTTTGGAGGATTTGGGGATTGAGTATTTGGAAGAGCTCTTGAGCTGTTCCTCGTCTTCTTCCCCATCATCATCACAAAGTTTTGGTGATTTTTAATTTTTAATTTTGTGTTTCTTTGATTACTTCTCTGTCTAGTGTCTTTGTAAAAAATCTCATAAGGAGAAGGAATTGTAGAGGAAAGTTTTTGTTAAATGTGACACAAAATGTTCTAATTTTATAGTTATCTCGACGTAATTTACTGCAGTAAAACATCATATTATACGTATAATGAGAACTAGTACCAGGGGAGGATCCAGGATTTATTGTTAGGAAGGCGAAATTTACATGAATGAGTTGTATTTATTCGGGGGTTCGGGGGCGGAGCCTTGAGAAATTTTTTTGGGGTTGTTTTCGGTCTAAATATACTTACTAATTAAGATTTATTTAACGGTATTATATTTTCTTTTACGAATAGCCGTTATATGTTGTTTGTAATTTATTCAAAAAATATAATACAAAATCGTAGTATTACACGAAAATACATAAATTATTAAAAATCGAAAACAATTCGTAGCATTACACGAAAATTTGGGGGGGGGGGGGAGGGAGAAGGGGCCGGTCGCCCCCCTTTGAATCAGCCTCTAACTAGTACAGTTAAATCTCTTTAAAAGGAATAACATTGAGATAAGAAAAAAATATTCATTTAATATAGTTATTACTTTATCGAACATTATTTTAGTTCATTAACTCAAGTTGGAATTGGAAAAAAATATTATTTAAACGAGGTTATTATTCTATCGAATATTACTTTATCAAAATTTAACTGTAGTTGTTTTTAAATCGTATCTCAATTAAAATATTAATGTAATTTACTGCGGTAAAAATGTCGTATGATGAGAATTAGTAGTAATTGTTTGGATAATCATATTTCAATAGTTTAGCTTTATATTCACCCACATGAACATACGGATTTTCAAAGTTTTGTGTTTCTTGATCACTTCTTACACTAATTAATCTTTTTGTAAATCTCACAATGAGGACTTTAGGAAAAAGTTTTTGTTAAATGTCACACGAAATCTTCTCTTTTTATCGTGTTTTCTACGTAATTTATTACTCCCTCCGTTCCACTCCATTAGTCAGGTTTTCTTTTTGGGTCGTTCCACTCCATTAGTCCACTTTCCTTTTTAACTTAAAATAACACTCTTATATATTCTAGTGACTCTACTACTTTATACTACTTTACACACAACAAACAACTTTCTCTAATCTAGAAAGAAAGTGACTAATGGAGTGGAGCGGAATGAGTATATACTACAGTAAAAACGTCACATTACACGCATGATGAAAACTATTATAAGGTTTCAATCAACACTTCGATATTTTCTTTATCATTACACGCATACGACTGTAAGAAATTAAGAATATCATATTATAAACATGCTAAAAACCAGTTGTTTAAGGAAAAGAGGTTGAGATCGACTAGTTCGAATGACCGTTCGATATTTTCTTTATCATTATCTATTATTGGGTAAACTCGGTTTCTATATGATAGTTTAAGAAAGAAATGATTTTACTAACCCAATCAAAAGTGGGGTTTAAATAATTTGTCCTCATGTTGAGATTATCCAAATGTTTTCCTCTTAAAGTTGAAAACGACGGCGTACCACAAAGTCAGTAATCTTTGTTCTATAGTCTATACCTTAGCTAGTAGTGTGGACGCCATGTTAATCATTAAATATTTACCTAAAAATAATTGTTTTAGCAATTGGATTTTTATTTATATAAAATTGAATATAATTACTAATTTCATGACCATCGGAAAATTAAGAACAATGGAATATTCTTCTTAATAAACTAAATTGTTAAAAAATATACCAATATTATAAATGTTTTTACTAGACACCATCAAGGCCAGCACTAGGTTTAAGTAACTAAAGCGGTTGCTTTAGGCCCTAATGGTGTGTCCACAATACTTGTTATAAATTCTTTTTATTTGTTTATATTTAATGCTGAAAATAATTGATATTAAGCAAAAATACGGGAATTTTTGGATCGATATAAAAATAAATAAATTATTAGTTTCGAAAATTATAGTGCTTTAACCCCAAAAAGACATTTCAATTAATGCTTAAAAGAAAATATTTTCACTCTTAATTTTAAAGAAGCTAACACAAACACCATAAAATTGCTTATGCAGTTCAAAAATAGTACTTAAAATAACATCTTACAAACACACCTAAAGTAAATAATTAACTAAGATTAAAGTAAAATTTCCTTTTTTCCATTGCCTAGCACCCGTTAAAACTTAAAGAATATACTCCCTCTGTCCCAAAATTCTTGTCCGCTATTCCATTTTGGGTTGTCCCAAAATTCTTGTCCACTTTCATTTTTTAGTAAATTATTACACACAATTTTTTTGTGGGACCCACAACTTTATACCAATCTACACACAACTAACAACTCTCCCTAAAAACCGTGCAAAAAGCAAATTGGACAAGAATAATGGGACGGAGGGAGTATAAAACATTGTCACTCTTCTCTAACTTATTCCCAAATACAATTAAACCTCGATAAAGTAATATTCATTAAAGTAATAATCTCGCTAAGATAATAATTTATTTCGGTCTCGATATGGGTCAATGCACTAAAATAATGTTCGATAAAGTAATAACCTCGTTAAATGAATATTTTTTCTGGTCCCAAAATTATTACTTTATCGGGGTTTAACTATTTTTGTCGGAAAAAACAAGGAACACATTTTTGGTTTAATGCATGATTTTCTTTAAAACGAGTACATCATTTTAAAAGAGATAATTCCCACTTCATGTTTTTGCAAATCACAAGAATTATCGATATAAATGTTTATAGAGTTTATAAATGATAAAATATTATTATCCCACGTGCTGCAAAACATTTTCCATGTTTGGAATTGAAGAAAATTGTAACGTAGGAAATGGACGAGGGAGAGTTCAAGATGAGAGAGAATGTAAGAAGGTATAATAATTCTAGTCCGATGTGATTTACAAAGCCCCACTTTCTAGAATGCTACCGAGTTCAATGAATCTGTCAATAATATTACTAATATAGAATTAAATTCGTGAATTAATATTAAAATTTTATTTGTTTTCGAAAGCTAAGATTTCATATTTTGATAAGGTATCATCATTTCATTTCATAATTAAAGGCTACTGGCTATATTATATGACATACTTTATTCATGATTGGCCACGTGCGAAATATTAAAATTGGAAACATTCAGGATAAATGAATCCATACTGTGCATGTAACTTTTATTTCCACATCAATATTTGGTTTACAAGTCAAATATTACATATTATATTCAAATTAGTAAAATTACGTCACTTATATTTGGGCCCGTTTGAGAAAATAACTATTAAAGCCAAAAACCATTGTTATAAATTTATGAAAATAAATTAAAAATAATTAATACAGTGAAGATGTCATTTATATACTGATTTTGAAAAGAATGTTGATTATTGATTGCGTACAATTTGGACCTTCAAGATCAAATATACGGGATACAACCTTTATAGATTAGGTGAACTCAAAATTAAAATAGAAGAGACAAAATAATAAATTTTCAAAAAAAAATAGGATTCTATACTTAGAAATATAAAGATATAGATTCTTGCATGTAGCCCACAATTTAGGCGGAGCGATCTGTATATACTTCTTTCGTATATCTTTTATGTAATTTAGGCAATCTCAAAGAGTATTAATATAATAGTATTACAATCATATAAAGAGTGATAATATCAATTTATTGAGATAGAAATGTAATTAATCATAAATAAATTATTCAAAAATCCACATAAAAGTATTTTTCTAATCTCGCGCCGAAAAGAAAGAGAACATTTTTTGTGGGATGAGGAGAGTAAACAATTAAAAATAAAAAGTTAAATCACTCTCTCATCAAAATTACATTAATCACTTCGAAATTCAAACCACTCCACTAATGGCATCTCTCACCATCAAACCACTTGAGAGTTGGCATCAACTTCAACAGAAAAGCTTTAAACCTCTCCTCAACAACTGCATTGCCCACAACATCCAACTGAATCAAACTCAAGTCTTTGAAAAGTAGATAAGCATCCCAATAACACTTCAGATCACCATCTTCATCTGTGAATTTCTCGAAATCCCAGTCACTTCCAGCTCTGTGATTGAGAGGAGAAGAGCACAGATATCTTCTCGTGTCGATAGGATGAGCACCGATCTCGTTATATGATAGATCTAATACCTCTAATGCCTTGAGCTTTTTCAATGGCTCCAGAGCAGTAAAGCTGTTGAGTTTGTTGTTGCTAAGCTTCAAGCAGGAGAGCAGTTGCAGAGCTTCCAACCCTGTTCAAGAATCCGAGTTAAATTTGAAATACGGAATCAAGTCGGGTTTTCTAGCCATAACAGATGATAAGATCCCAAGCAACAACAAGATGCAGGAGGAGAGCACAGAACATTCAATCTAAATTAGATTGGAAATTCACAATCAATTAAATAGCAGAATGTTAGTATTTCTTGAAAGTTGCTAATCTACTGATTCAACAATGCAAATATTAACTACAGAAGCAAATAAAACGTGTCAAACAATGTCAAATTAATGCAGCATATGCGGTCAAGGATGAAAACTGCAATAAAGAATTCATTGAGTTCAAAGAAATACCGAGAAATTTACTCGAACAATCAAGAGTTCGTCGATTCCCACATGAATCAATCAAATCACAAATATGAAAAGAGCTCTTTGAAGACTCACAACAAGGCAGAAAAAAAGAGTCCGATATTACTCAAACTCTAATAAGAGTCTCACAATTACTCAAATAGCGAAAATCTACTAAAATATATATATCAAAAACCGGACAAACCCCATTTGCATATTGTTCCTATTCGTGTAAAGGTTGAATTTGTGATAATGAGTACACAGAAAACAGAGCCTAAATTCTTAGTCGAATAAGTAATTGCAGAAATCAAAATATAAACCATGAATTTATGTGAAAATTGAATATATAATTTCATCAAATCACACAAGTGAAAGGTGGAAGCAGTAACTACATAGATTTATTCAGAGGTGCTAAATATTGCATATCAACTACCTTCGATTGATCGGAGTTTGTTGCGGCTGAGATCTAACATTTGAACCCACAGTAAGCGCTCCATACTTGAAATTCGTGACAGAGAGAGGCCATTTAGTCGTAGACATGTGTAAGCACTTATATCTGGCGAAGAAGATTCTTGATAATGACCACAACGCACCAATAAAGACTCAGTATTTGATGTCAGCTGCAGTAGCAATAAGTTGGATCATTCATAGATAGAAAAGAAATAGATTCATGCAGACATAAGAAATTTATTGATAAAAATATTCTTGACAAAACATGGATAGAAAAGACAAGATTCACCTGCTCCAATAACAATATGCTGTATTGATCCTCATAATAACAGATATGCGCAGGATCCATCTTCATTAAATCATGATAAAGTGCAAGGATTTCTTCATATTGGGCCTTGGTTCCGGCATCTGGGCAGCCATATGAGATCAACGCATTACGCGCCATCAAGAGTCTTGCAAGAGTAAGCTTTCCAATTTTACTACAACATAGAACAAAGCAAGAAATCAAGAAGCTTCTTCAAAGATATGCTAGCAACAGTGAACGAATCTAGCTTACCAGTTTGCAGATGACAAAAGTTCCCGGCAGTGAGCAATTTCACTAGAAATAGTCTCCAAACTCCACTTAGAAGTGGTTGGTTTGCTATCATTTGCAATGTCCAACTTACGAAGCAAGTCAAGAAAGTTTGCATCTTCAGACTGGGTAGAATGAGCTCTAAAGTTTTCCTCATTCCATGATATTTTTTGTGTCGTTTGAACCTCAGAACGTTCTAGATCATTAGAAGGTACACTCACTGTGAAAGTTATACAACAAGACTGGCTACAAGGCATACCACTTGAAGACACAATACCGGGAAAATGTGAAATAGTGACCTTTACATGGAAAGCCTCTAACGAATCATCAGGATACTTAATGTAAGTCAACCAAGCATGGGAAAAACCAGTTTTATTTGTCGAAAGCGGAGTCCAAATAAGGCCATCACCACCATGATTATCAAATTCGACAGTTACTGTAGATGAGCTAACACCTTCAACTGCTTCACTGAAATATAAAATGAGAGGAAATTTTCGTTCTTTAGACTGAAAATATATCATAGGCAAAGGTGGGTGTCGATTTGGGTGATTAACCGATAAAGATAGACTGGAACTATGAGGAGGCCAAGAAGAAAGAAAAAGAGGCTCCCGCTTCAAGGTTTGATCTAGAAGCCATAGATGATAAAACCAGCCACTTTGATCATCGGGATCTGTGAAGAGAGCATTGCGGACAAAGTCAAACTCCTCTGTCAAGACATTCTCTTTTCTATCATATCCTTTTGCTCTTTTCTCAAGCAGATTAGACAAAAGCATGCTGCAAGTGCAATGAAGTTATTGAGATTAACAATCTATTATGTCAAAAACTCATTACATTACTTTTAATATAAAACCAATCTTTGTAACTTAATAACATTTGAACCATTGATGATTGATACTTCCATAAGATCATGAGTTTCTCAAGATGTAAAATTTAAAAAATGACTACAATTTATAGCATCGAACGGCTCAAATAAGTTGTTTAAACCCATTTATTGTAGACTACAAAACATCCAGCAACTTCAGTCTAATGATCATATTGCACCATAACTTGTGACTTCAATTATAAAAGTTATGCATGAATACAAACCATGATATTATGAAGCTAAATAAGATACAAAGAATATCAAAGGAAAATTACCAACTAATCAGAACATAATATTTTCATGTAGATGATAGTCAGTCACTCATTTGAAATAAAAAAAGTAGTGATAAATAATTAAATATAACTTTCCAGGATATAGAAACTAAAGAATGCACAAGAATGATTGATTCATGTAATAATGGGAATGAAATGAATTGAAATCTGAAACTATAAATTGGCACACCTTCGGTTATGCCAGGCAGAATAATTACTGAAATTATCATATATCATATCAGTTGTGTACTGAAGTTCCTCTTCATCCGGAATGTTCTTAAACGTTGTTACAAACCTGGAATGGCAGCTCCAAACCGCATTAACAGCTGAAAACCACTAAAATATCCAATAGAACATAACAATTTCTGCACTTACCTTCGGTAATTCCATGCGTGGAAATTACGGGCGTCCAGCTTCTGGAACTTCGCCAGGATCCGCATTTCCCTATCCGAGGATGAACGACCCTTGCTTAGGATCCATTTGCGATGGTGCCACGCCCCATAAGCCTTAAAGTTCCTCCTCAATGCATTCTCTACCTATATGAAGATTCAAACTCTAACTAGCCCATCAGTTAACCAATTTCTACTACAAAAATTGCAAATTTTGAAGTCTTAACACTTTTAACAAATGTGATACAATCAATCAAGCATATAAAATGATAAAAAAAAAAAAAAGTAAGCAAAAACTTACAAGTTTCAGTTCTTCATCCAGAATTGATTGTACCGACTCCGAGTCAACTCCATTCTCCGTCTGCTGATCGAGAAGATGCTGAACGGCGAGCTTCCGGTAATTCCAACCGGTGTAGTGCTCGGGATTTGATTCCAATAGCTTCGAGCTGATTTCTATTGCTTCTTTCGTATATCTGCAGCAAGGAACGATCCTCTCTTATCAAACCCGGTAGACGAAAATAGATCAACAGAAGCACAACTAATTACAATTAGATCGAAATAAGAAGGGAAAAAGGGGAAATCACAAACATTTTTTCGTGGTGAAAGCGGAGGAGCTGAGATTGGAGATCACGAAGTTTGGCAGCTTTCTGAGACGACTCATCACTCTCTTCCTGAGTTGGGGCTTTGCGCGGTATCCCATGCATTTTCCCTCTCTATCTCCAGAAACTTCGAATTATCGAGAGAGATTGTAACAATCCGAAGATTGTTATCTATTAATTGTAATTCTTCGGTAAATCTGAACGCACAAACTCGTGAGTAGAGAAGAACGAGAGAGAATAGAGGGATATTTGGAGAGAGAAACAGTAGCGAGAAGAGAGAGAACGGAGAAGAGAGTTATTATTTGTAGAGCCCAAGAATTGAAGGCCCGGCCCGTTAACCCGAATTGAGAAAAAATTCCACTTTCCTCTGAAAACGTCGCCGTCTAGGGCCAAAAATTACACGGTTTTCATCGCAGAGCGCGCTGGGAAACAAGGAAGAAGCTGAAGAGACAGCATTACTGAAATTGATCGCAGCGCTTAAACCCTAATTCTCTGATCATGAACATGGATTCCGAAGGTACACGGACCCATTTTTCGAATTTACGGATTTGTTTTGATGAAGTCGGTTCTTTTTGGTTAATCTCTTGACAAATCTTTTTAGGACAACGAGCTTCTTCTAACCCCTCCGCAATGCTTGCCGCGCTCTTATGCAAAAGGGCTAAACTGCATGAAGAACTCCGCAATTTCGAGAAGCAGGTGAGAATTTGTGATGACTTTTTTTTTTTTTGTGAAATTGATTGAGTTCTTATTAATCATGTGATGTTTGTTGAATGATTTTTTTCTTGGTAGGTATTTGATATGGAAACGAGTTATTTGCAGGATCCGAGCCAATGTGGCAGTGTCTTGAAAGGTTATGAAGGGTTCTTGTCTTCTTCCAAGAACACTACACTGTAATTGATTTCCTTAGTGTTGAATTTATCAATGAATTTATGCAGCATGGAATTGGGGGGATTAGGGTTACAAATTGATGCTAGTTTGGCATTACATTGTTGCATTAAGATGGTTGTTGTTTTGGTATTTTGTTGTTAATTTGAACAAGAATGATTTAGTGTTGCTCTTTTCGTTGCAGCTTGAAACGATCGCGGAAGTTTCAGCCTGAAGATAGACTGTTCTCGTTATCATCCGTGACTTCACCTGCTGTATGAGTTTATATTTACATCTAATATTATAGTTTTTGTATGAATAAGTATGACTGCAAATGCTAAACATGGTTTGTGTTTGTCCGTTTTCGTGGTTAATGGGTTTTACGCCTCTTTCATGATGCCTTCATCTTGTGTTCCATCATTGATCTATATGCAGTTTGCATAGATCTTTTACGACATCTCGGAAACAAAAAGGATTGTAATTTTCTGCACGAACACTAGTTGTGAATGTCGATAGTTATACCTTAAACAAGTTTCTGTCATTTCTTTTGAATATACTTGAATTTGTTAATGGTTAGACTGCTGACATTATAAGAATGTAAAAGCAATTAGGCATTCCCTCTTCTCTTCTTTTCGTCTTCAATATGATAAATGCTTTAGACCTACTGAGGTATATATATTCAATCTTGGCTCTGAGATTGTTCTTGTTTTCAGGCCGAAGAAATTGCAAGAGATGGCGGTGTAACAACAAATGGACCGTAAGCAATCAAGATTTCCCATTCTTAATGTTAAAGCAGAAATTAGACAGCATGTATACTTGCTACATGATGGATCATGTTTTGGTTTGATTAATGTATGTTGTCTTGAATACTCCTCTTCGTTGCAGTGGAAAGCCGAAGAGAGGTAGGGGGGCCTAGAGAGGCGAAGAGAAGGCAATCGAGTGAGGCTGACTTTGACTACGAAGATGATCCTGATCTAATGTAGTGAGTACAGACTACTCCCCTTATACATGAAAGTGAAGACTGACTGACTTTCTGCCTACCTTGGAAGTGTTTTTTGTTGCTATTATGAAGCGGAAGCGTACGTTTTTGCATGAATATTTAACCCTCTCCATGTATCTATACATCTAATTGCTGTTCTTGAAACGTAGGTTTGATGTTTCAAATTCGCGAGGCTTTAGCTAGTTCACATAGAGTTTTTAATGAATATTTAGCAACCATCTTCATGTGTGTATGCACTACTAATTGTTGTTTTTGAAACAAAGGTATGGATATTTGTGCAATTTGATTGGCTTATAGTAGTTTAACTATTCCCATTTCTTTGCCTATTCTTCTTGGCTTGTTTTGATCATCATTGTTGGTGTTGTAACACAAGACTTTACGTGGTTTGGCAACGCTTATGCCCGCGTGAGGGAAAGCGCAGAATTTCACTAAATATCTAGAGTTATGGTTACAAATACTAGATTTACTCCTGTTTTGATTGTAGGAAAAAACACCGTATATTTTGATAGTTATTCGTGATATAATTAAGGGTGCGTTTGATAAGAGGGATTTGGAATCAAGAATCGTAATCAAACCTATAATGGTGTTTGGATTAAGGCTATTGGATTCAAATTTTTGGAGTGAGATCAAAAAATTTAAGAATCTTCAATCCCTTACTATTTGGTGAGTTTTACTTCAAATCCCAAATTTGATTCCGTACCATTTTTAATTTTCTCATAACTCGTTTTTTCTTTCCTTTTTTTTTAATGTCATTCTTTAATTTTTTTATTCTTTCATTAACTTATTTTTCATTTCTATTTTGTGATTTTTCGTTCTTCATTATTCATTTTTTATATTCCCAATTTCTTTTATTTTTTAATATTAATTTTACATTTAACATTTTTTATTTTTTAATATTCTTTAGAAGTTAAGTGTAAAACAAAAAATTTATATGAAACACGTGCATATTCTTGATCCTGAATCCGAAAAACTAATCCAAACAGATGTATTGAAATCAGTCGGCTCATTTCAAAACTGGAGAGAATCATCCTGAACTTGAATCCGATTCCAAGCTACGAACCAAATACTCCCTAAATATTTTCATAATTTAAGTCGCTACTTACAATAGTTGATATAGTTCCTTCCCATATTCGGAAATAGGTCAACAATAGTGGAATAACCCAAAACAATAATGAGATGGAAGTAATAATACATAGAATACTAAAAATATCAAGAAAAATAATGTAATTTCTCTATTGATATTCTAACAATACACATGATATAACTACAAAACAAATGCAATACTAGCAAGATTCAAATGTTAAAAAGGAAATCTTGTTATCAAAGTGAGTGAGAAACCACACACTTATTATATCAAGCAAGTGAAAGAACCTCATCATTTGTTTACAACATGATCACCTGATGATTATGCAGACAAGATCCTCCAAGAGAGGCCATTCCTAGGGTTAGGGACAGTTCTATACTACAAGAAACCTCGTCGAGAGAGACCCGAAACCCGGGCCTTGATTATTCTTTGCTGCTTCTATCAGTTGTTTCATTTGCGAGTTCTTCTGTAGTGTGATCCTTTGGCTGTTCAGATTCTACAGCAGCTGCAAGCTCACTATGTTTAGAAATGGCAAGTTGAATCTCTTCGTGGAGGTTTAAAGCATCGAAAAGCATCACTTCATCATCGGATGTGCTTTCTATTACTCTCTGGACAACAGGAAGAGACTCCTTGCACTTCTCCAACATACTCATTGTCAGATCATCCTGCAATGAACAACAAACTCGATAAAAAGTGAAGTAACACAACATCAGCTGAAAGTAGGGCTGTCAAACTGTCCGGGCCGGGCCAAAAATGAATCGGGCTGCCGCAAATCCAGTCTATATTTCTTCAAATTTTCATAATCTGGAAACTTGATTGTCTTTCTTTATATAGAAAATATCAGAAAGAGCCTTGATCTAGAGAAACTATGTTAAAGAGAGTTCCTAGGTGCAAGTTAGCACCTATGTATATACACTTCGTCCTGCTAAAAGTGGCTCGTTTTTCTCTTTGAGAGGTCACACTAAAAGTGGCTAATTCTAAAAAAAATAAAGATTGTGCGGACCAAATTTAACTACTAAAAGTCAAAACAAAATCTACACCACTTTCTTAATTTCAATCCCGACAAGAAACGGGTCACAAATAGCGGGACGGATGAAGTAATTTTTTCTAAGCTCCACCGTAAAGAAAGATAAATTGGCAAGCCAAATTAGCCTTGCTTGGTTTGGGCTTCCAAATTCTGATCTTACCATTCGAATTGTATCGGACCATTTCAGACCAATTTTGGCAGCTCTAGCTAAAAGATATTCGTAGTCTAATTGAATTTTGCAGAACATTCGAGGTATCATAAACCATAATTGCAAGAGAGATACTAATGAAGTTCAAGAATGAATCAAACCTTCAAGGGTTTTGGTTCGGTGTCAGAATTCAATATGCTGGAGAGAATATCAAGGCTGTTTCGAGCAACAAGAAGAAGCTCCTTCTTCTCTTCATTAGACTGGAAGCCATAACTGATGAAACTGGGAGTTTCTTCATTTGCTGCACCTGTGCTGGGAATGGGGTATCCCTCAGCAGGCGAGAGTTGTTGTTGACCAAGATAAGACTCCAAGTTCCGTTGCACGGTGGGGAAACTTTCTTCCGGTTCAGTTGGAGGGAATTCTTTGGATCTCAAGTTCTGCCACAACGAGCTAATTAGATCTTTAAGAGACAAGCAAGCAGCCAAGCACAATGCTCTCCTTCAATCTCTTATCTAAAGATTAGTAAAAATCCAAATCCCACTGCTTGTTTGATATAACTACTGAAATACTAACAGCATGCGAACAAGAAGATTATCGAAAGACAGGAGATACGACTCTTATGCATACGTAATTCATTAAGTAATTATAAAACCATATATGGAGGTGGAAAATGAACGGAGATGGAAAGCGAACAGAAAGAACTACCAAGCCCAATAATTTATACTAAAAGTTCACAACCTTGAACAAATGTCCTATCGGTAACCACTTTCACGAAAAAGAACAAAAGATCGTAACTAGGGAGCGTATTTCATAGAATTTCTCATTATGTATGGAATGTGTGATTGAAAACTTGAACTAACTACTTAAGGGACTCTTTCACCTTTTAAAATAAGAAACACCCACAAGCATCTTCAACTTTTCGGTATGCTAGAGGCATTTGGTTTCGTGAAGAAATCAGCAAGAACGCGCAGATGCCTCTTTTATGTCGAAGAGAATAGATATGTGACAGTTGCTATACTACTGATTCATGTAGTTTTCCAAGAAATTCAACTTTTCCCAAATGAATTATGAGTTCCAGTTTGTTCTTGTATAGTTGTCTGATTTCAAACAAAAGCAAGTTCATGAAGTAATAGATCAAATCCCAGCTCTAGCAGTGAATTCTAACAGCTTATGATCTTGAATAGTTTAAGAGCAGAGATGAATATCCATGAAATAGATGCAGTGTAAATCAAAATAAGAACCAAAAACCAGATTGAGAGAGAGAGGGAGAGAGAGAGAGAGAGAGAGAGCTCACCATATAAGTCTGACGAAAGACCGGCAAGTAATCGAGATCGTTGGACTCGCCCCAGCCTCTGATCAGCTGCATCGCCCTAACCCTAACGCCGGGGTCCGTCCTCGGATCGCCGATGAGACTCACCATTTCATCGAGCACCTTCTCCGACGCCACCTCGGAGAACACCTTCTCGCAATTGGAGGTGCACGCCTCCAGCAAATCGAGGCCGAGCCCCTGCACCGGCGGACTCCGGCCGGACGCGAGCTTTTTCTTGATTGCTCTGACGATCTCGGCGCCGTCGTACTCGCCGCAGCTTATCATGGCGCAAATGCGGAGGTTGAGTCCCCAATTGGGCTCCGGCAGCGTCTCGGCGGTGGCCTCGTCCACCGCCTTGGACTCCGGCGTAGGAGACTGGAGGATCTCCTTCATCTTCGAGCTGATAGTGCGGCCCATCTGCGCGCCGCTCGTTTTTATGCGCTCGCCGAGGGAAGATGAGGCCAGCTTCAGTTTGGATAAATCCAGCTTCTCCATGGAATCTAGGGTTTTGGATGGGGGAAGTGATTGCTGTTGTGTTGGTGGAAGCACTCGAGGATAACAGGTTTTTCGTGGGATTGAATAGCGGCGTTGGCGGCGGCGTTGATTGATTAAGTGAGATACGCGTCATTTTTGTGTTTGTCCGTATTACTTTCACGTACCCTAAAAAACTTGAATTATATTTAACACGTGTCAATACTTTTATAGTGTGGTACACACAAAGGTATACGAAAGTGATACATACAAACATTTGTAAAAATATCTTATTTTTCTTCTTGCGTTGTCTCATAAAAAGTATCGTATTTTTAAAAAAAATAAAGAATATATAGATCAAAATTAACAACTCAAAAATCAAATAATATATACCATACAACAAAGATTTCTTAATCTCCGTACTTTATAGAAATGAGACACTTTATATAGAATAGATAAAATAATAATTATTATAAAATGATTATTAGTATATTAGTATAAGTTTGTTAATATCTTGTTCGTGAACAAGATGTTAAGTGTCGTCTAGTCCACCCCTCCGAAGTCCTAACTCATATCGAATTTGAATTTTATGTGTAATTTTAAAAAAAAATTATAATTTCGCTTAATAAATAAGCAGAGACACGAACATTAGACACGTCATTTTATATAAGAATCTATGACATGATATGTCAATGACATATATTTAAAGTAAAATAAAAATACAATGAAATTTTATTATAACATGTAAAAATAAGTTATACTTGATGGTTTGGGGCTTCGTAGCTATTCAACTTCCTCCACCAATTTCTTTACTATTTGCTTCTTTATTTATAAATGCAATCAACATTTGACAAATGGCTTAACAGTCTACTCTCTCCATCTCCTAAAAGTGTCTTGTTTTTCTTTTCGAGTCGTCTCATAAAAAGTGTCTTATTTCTTAAAAAGACAAATAATATGTGGATCAAAATTAACAAATCAAAAAGTCAAATAATATACACGACACAATCTCATTTTCTTAATCTCCGTACCTCATAGAAAGAAGACACTTTCTATGAGTCGTAGGAATATATAATAAGGCAGAACCACATATTAGCAAGTGTGCAAATCAGTCTAATGAACTCAAACAATCAAAAAATCACTATCAAGGTTTGTAATTAGAAGCCATTACCTAAGAAGATGTTTAAGAGAATAAAAGACATGTATTTATCAACTAAAAGATAGAAACTAATTCACCAAACTCCCACAAAGGATTTTTTGATTGGATGGTAATGAATGAAAAAATATTAAAGCGCCCCATATCGAATCTGGGATTTTGGCTCTTCCCGGAATTTGTGTTACTTTTATAAGGCATATAAAACGAAGATTCAATACCGTTTTGAGTATATGTACGTTTATAAGTGATTTATCAATTTACTTCACTTCATAGAAAACGACTCATCACAACTTATCTTAATAGAGTATGTATCAATCTTATTGATATTATGATTATTATCAAAGTAATTACAATTTCTATGAAATTTGAAAGATACACTCTAGAATACCGACATGAGTTATTAATTGTGAATGAATTCATATTAGATAGAAATAATTCGTTGATAATATTATTATAATTATATTTGAGAAAGGATTTACTTACTTCCTCTCCTTCAACTATAAATATGCCCTCCCTAACCCAACCAATTTAAAAATCAAACCTATATGATATCGTTTTAGTTCCAAAATCAATCGGGAATTCAATTTAGCAACGATGATGATGTGCCTGAAGCTTCACCGGACAATCACCGCCGAACAAATGATCTTCATGAGGCCGAAATCCGACCTCCTAAACAGAAAATAGCCGATGCTGCCGAGATTGGAGATTACAGGCTTCGGAATTCGAAGACTTAATCCGAATACATTTTGTATATATCACACCTAATTCTAATTAAAAAAAATATCAATTAATTAATATACTCTAATGGGCGTGTCCATTCGCATATTATATCTTACTTTTTTTAAAAAAAATATCGTATCATATATCCGTACAACCCAACCTCCCAAGTCCCAACTATCCTTCTATTTGCAAAGTGCACGTCAAACCAAATCAATTCAATTGATTTTACGTAATTTTTCATAAAATATAATTATTTTAGCAACTAACTATAAACTTAATTTTTTATTTAAATTTTACTATGTATTACTATATGTTTGACTTGATAATATAATTTATTTAATTTGATTATATGTATTATAAAAAAATAAAAATTTGATAAAAACATTAGAATTTCCACGAAGTTATGGAATTCAAGAATTGAAGCAAGTCCCTGAATCAGTTATGCAGACGGTTATACGAACCCGCAAATTCCCTCGCCTGCAGTGATTCTTCTCCAGTTCCCTCAAGTTGAAACTAAAACCGCGTTTTCATTCAAGAGTTGAAGCCAGTCCCTGAATCAGTTATGCAGACGGTTATAACAACCAGCAAATCCCCTCGCCTGCGGTGATTCTTCTCCAGTTCCCTCAAGTTGAAACTAAAACCGCGTTTTCGTTCCCGTTTTCAAAATTGAGCGGCACATTTTCGACTACCAGTATAAATACCCGACGTTGATGAACTCATGATTCTTCAACTTAGTTTTGAACGCCATACTCTCTGAAAATCACACAACCACAAAGGCAGTAAAAATGGAGACGATGAAGAATGCGCAGCTGCGCAAGCTGAAGAATCACGAGGAGTCGTTCAAAGCGCTGCAAGACTTCACCGACGAAAGCAATTGGAACGAATTTTATACAATTCGAGGCATCAATGATTCCTTCGATTGGTACGCCGAGTGGCCGGAGCTCAAAGTCCTACTCACGGAAAGCCTCTTACGGAACTCGCCGGAGCTTCCAGAGCTGCAGCAACCGGAGAATTTGAGAATTCTGGTGCCGGCGTGCGGGAACTCGAGTCTCTCCGGCCACCTCTACGATTTTGGGTTTCGGAATGTATTAAATCTGGATTTCTCGAAGGTGGTGATTACAAACATGATGAGGAAGAATCTAAAAGAACGGCCAGCGATGAAGTGGCGCGTTAGGAACATTACTGACTTCAAGGTAATCTATTCAAGCATTTTGGACTAATTTTTTTCTAGTAATGGTGTGTAACTGATATTTATGCGAACAGATTGTGAAGAATTTTTTGAATAGTGCGATTTTGATTTGAAATTCTGTTAGTTATTTTTCAAATCAGTCTTATTTGCACAAAAAGAGGATTTCGTTCCTTGATGATTCTGGCTTGTTTATTAAGCTTCCATCTAGGAGCATTGATGCCGTTGTGGACAAAGGAGGGCTGGATTGTTTGATGGACTGCATTCCTGATTCAAGATTGGGTGGTGACTACTACTTAATAGAGGTACATTACTGATACTAAATTCGACCTCGTTTTGGCATAAAGGCCTCCGAATTCATTATCGATCTACTTCTTTTGTGCATAACCAGATAAAAAGGGTTCTGGTTGCCGGAGGAAAATTTATTTGTATCACGTTAGCAGAGTCTTTTGTCTTAGGTATGGTTTTCTCTTTATCTGATTGGTCGTCTGTTTTTTTGGGTAGCAATTGGAATTGATTCTCTTAGATTTTCTCAGATCTACTTCTACGTAAATTTCGATTTGGGTGGAAAACGAGTCTTCATACCATTGCTCAGGATAGCCACCCGGAACATCAGATCTTTGCATTTGTTGCTCAGAAAGATTCTCCTACATCTATATTTGAACTATCATTGTTCTTGGATAATTTTTCTGGTGATGAGGTAACCCTGCAGTAATCCCTAGATTGAGTTTGAGAAAACAAAGACAATATACTTCTCATTCATCTGTTTCTATCTTAAATTACTTCATTGCTCTTTACTAACTGGGTACAAAGTTAAATTTACTATTTAAACATGGTTATAGGCTCGTGAACTCTTGGAAGCACTTGATAAAGAAAAGAAGGATTCGTACACAATACGACACTGGCTGTGATGTAGTGTACTCACTTGAAGACTTGGTATTTGGGGCGAAAGGAAACATTTCAGTGTTAGAACCCGGTCGAAGGGTAGAGCTCATTTTAAATGACCCGGAAGTATCCTATATGTCCTTTAGAGCCATACTTCTTGATTCTAAGGAGCCAGAAGGTTTCACTCATCATTTAGGAGTATTGCTTGTTCCCTATGTTAGTACCTCTTCTCAATACATGCCAGTCAATTTACTCATTGTTGGACATTCTATTGTTGGCCTTTCCTTGTAATGTAATTTGGTTTAATCCAGTTGGTGTGTGAGTGTGACTGAAGCTTATATTTCAGTTAGGACCTCGTGATAGCCCATTCGAAACAGAAAAAGGGCAGTGGGATGCGGTTATACGTACAAAGACTGCTAGGTTATTGGTGGTAATTCATCTTGTCACTAATCAATTTTAGCATGTTCTTCCTTTATCTCTGTGTGTTTTATTTCGTTTATAATAATATAATGTTCTTGGTTGGCCTTTAGGTTTTTCTGGATTCCAGTAATTTCATTGGCTCCTATGATGATATTAAGGTCAATATATACTATCTTATTTTCCGCTGAAGAAGGATTGGTTTTCTTGCTGCTAATCTGATAACTTCTTAACATTTGTTTTCTCCTTAATTTAGGCGGATCTCGATATTTTAATCAAGCCTTTGAGACCAGTACACCGTGATACTACCATTCAAACCCCGTACGCATCCATTATTTTGTACTCTTACTTCAGAACTCCAGACTGGTTTTTGGATCTTGTGTTCTTTTCAGTTAGCAGTGTATATATAAACTCATTTTGTTTAATCTTTACAACTTCTTATCTTTTCATGTTCTATATCATTGATGATCTTTCCATGGATAGTCTCCTCAAGTATATGCATACATCTGATGGAATTAGAACGCGAAAAAATGTGCATGAGGTAGGACAACTGCTTCTATCAATTAGTACCTTGTATCTATTCATCTTTCTTTACCTTTTCGATTCCTTTCTTTTCGTTACTCTAGGTTACGTCTAACTTGACTGGCAAGATTCTTGTGGAGGATGTAACCTATGCAGCTATGAATGAAGATGGTATTTGTGATGGTGATAAGCAGCGCCGTCTCATTTTCCTTAGAACTAGGAATCTGGTGCAATCTGCAGCTCTTCTATCAAGAAAAGCACCAAGTGAAGCAGCTCCCAAACGCAAGAAAAAAGGGGAAGCAGCGAAAGTACAAACCTGGCTCGTCTAAATCTTCCGGTAAGAGCCTGATTTTCCCTCTGTGTCATTACATTCTATACAACTACAAGTAGGTTACATTCTTGTTTTCAGCAGCTGCAGTTGGTGGAATGGAAGTTGTTCACAACGTATTAGACAGTGAATACCACAAAAGGATTATTTCGGGCGTCCTGTTGATCTCTGCATATTTTTTCAAATTTACCTCACACAGAGGAGAACCAGTGAGCTATCTACTCTCATTCTGAAGCAAATTTGACATATTATTCTGGGTTTTAAGACTACAGTGTCTTAGTTCAGTTTTCTTTCATATCAATGTCTGAACTTTGAAATTGAAAAGGAATATTCTACTTACCAACCCCAAAAGGAAAAAATAAAAAAGGAAAAGTAATTTAATTTTTGAGACAAGGTGAGGAAGTAGTTAATGTAACTCTTCCTTCTTATCTACCTTAACTTCGATTAGTTGAACTTAATGTAACTCTTCCTTCCTATCTAGGTAAAGACAGTAGTTATTGGTCTGGGAGCAGGACTACTTCCCATATTCATGAAGAGTTGTCTATCTTCTCTCAAGATTGAGGTCTAATGAAATTGTGATTCTCTGCTTATCTGTTCATCTGTTATCCTGTCCTTGCTCAAATCTTTCGTTTGATAGGTTGTCGAGTTAGATCCAGTGGTTTTGGATGTTGCTAGAGCATATTTTGGTTTCAAAGAAGATGAGCGGTTAAAGGTAACACAATGATGTTTAATTTTTAGTTAAATCCCAAATGTTAAAGGTTCTAAACAACTTGTGTTCAGGTACATATTGGTGGTGGGGTTGAGTTTGTTAAGGAGATGGCAAATTCTGAGGCAGTTAAAGTAGCAGCAGATACCAGTTGTAAGAATAAACAAGTTACTGAAGACGAAGAAGAAAGCTGTAGCAAAGTGGACATTCTTGTAGTTGATGTAGACTCATCAGACTTGAGGTAATATATATATGGATCAAATCTTCATCCAATCATTTTGATCCTGTTCTTCCAACTTCTCTCATTTGATATATTTTTCAGATCCGGTTTGGCCTGCCCTACTGCCGATTTTGTTGATGAATCTTTTCTTCAGTCTGCAAAGGAAACACTGTCCGAGCGGGGTGTGTTCATCATGAATCTGATCACAAGGTCATCTACTTCAAGAGCTGAAGTGTATTCGCGCCTAAAGACGGTGAGACATATATAAAGCGGAGTATGATCATTTCCTGGTCTTGCTGATTTGCTAATTGTTTCATTACAATTTGCAGGTATTCAGAAACGTCTTAAGGTGTGACATCCAGGAAGACGTGTGTGAAGTGATTTTTGCTCTGAAAACAGACTCTGTGTTGACCGAGGAGCAGCTTTCTGAAGCTCGTAACGTACTTCTCGAACGTTTGGAGGAGGAGGAGGAGGAGGAGGAGGAGAGGAACAAAGCTATGTTGGACATTGCACAATCTATCAAGTCACTCAGATGAAGGAGGATTTAACAATGGTAGTAAACATGCATGATAAATGTGGGATAGATAGTTTTCAGATATATAGATTTGAATCTAGTTTGCTGTGACTGTGAGTAAGTCGGTCTTGATAGTTGGGTGTATATGCGTAGGAGAACTGTAAAGAAAGATGATCGAGAAATACTTCTTGATTCTGAATTTGATTGTTGAAAATTTTATAAGTAGAATTTTGATAAGCGGCATTCTTTGTATGTTGATGTGCATAATTAGAGTACAAAAGTCTAAACATATTAATGAAACAAGTTTTAATTTTAATTTTAACTTCCAACAATAATAAGAAAGTAAAAGTAGGGAAATTTGTGAGAGAGGGAAACGTTGGCATTTTTTTTTTTAATATTGTAGTGATTTCTTTGTAACCAGTCATGCATAAAGAATCACATCTTGTATTTAAGACTCTTCACAATTTTATGTACGAAAACAACACCAAAATCTTTAAATATGAATAGTTGACAATCCAGCTAAAACTACGTTTTAATTATTAAAAAAACATGAAATTGTAGAATCATAATCCAGTAAAGTTTCTAGATATATTATTAATCTTAAAAATACATTAATATATGCTATTTATGGGTCTTTTATTTATATAGGAAACTTCTAAAAATATAGAGTATTATTTTTATTGAATTTGATTATTTTTTGAACTAATCCGTCGGAATTTTGATAAATATTATTTTAGAGAATTATTAATTTATCAAATATTGATTGAGGATGGTTTTTACAATAACTATATTCATATATACCCGCGTGAGACACTACTAATATAAAAACATATTCTAGTTTCTCTCTAGCTGTCTCCAAGTTAATACACAATTATTTCCAAAAGTAATTCCCTATATTTCCAAGAATATATATATATATATACATGTCATTCCTTACCAATACCACGAAACTAGTAGAATATTCAGCTCATTAATATCAAATTAACTCCTTATACTCTTAAATCGTAAAAAGAATTGCGTGGAATACAAGACGTGCATTGCATTTTAAAAAATCGTGAAAATTAGGCTCATGTCATATTGATAAAAAAAATTATTAATATATGAGTCACTTATAAGTTATAATGAGATGAGGAAGTATATTCTTTGTGTTTAAGAATCTATAATTGTGAATTACTAAAGAATTAGTAATAGTTAATTTCGTTTTATATTTGCATGAATCCGTAAATTAGACTGAATTCATTGATTCAAGAATCATGTTATCAAGTATCAACAATCTCTCATATATCCTAATTCCGATAATCTTTGTTCAAATATATTATTCTATATAAGTTCATAATGATTTTGAAACTCTCTTACAAATTAACGCTACTTTGCTTATATGAATGCAAAGAATAATACTCCTTCATTTCCGTTAATAACTCCATGCATTTCTGATTATGTCGTCTCAATAATAATGTTATAAATGAAAAGAATATCGGACTAATAGCCACTAAAAGTCATGTGAACACCATCATTTATATACAAAAATAAAGTTTTATAATACTCTCTCCATCCAGCTATTATTGTTTTACTTTCCTAATCGGCTTGTCTCGCTATTACTGTCCTCTTTTCTAAAATGACAAAAATCTATTCTTAAACCTAAAATGAAGTGGACTCTCCTTACCCATTACTCACCCCCACATTCCTATACTCTCTCTCTCTCTCTCTCTCTAAAAATCTCTTTCACACGATTTCATTCCACTCCAAACTCGAAAAATTATGATTTTCAACTTTTTTGAAATTTTAGATTATTTCTTCAATTACAACATGAAAAAATAGAAAAAAAAATGAATCAATTGCCTCAACTATTCCTTGCAAAAATTTGGATGAATTCTAATTTCTTCTCACCAATCACTACTCGAAAACTGTGTTCATTTATTAATACAATTAAACTCATAAAATACATACTTTAACAAAGTTTTTTAATCTTTATGTCGGAAGTCGGAACCAAGGGGAACAGTAATAATGGGACGGAGGGAGTATATAACTGTGTTGTGTCCGAAAGAAACAAGATTATAATGTGTGAGTACTAAGTTAGAAGATTCGTAGTAGTCGTAAAGAGTTGATATGTAATAATTCATATATGTATTGGTTGGTTAATAAGTGTCTGCTTAATCATATATTATTGGGCTGTCGCCTACAATATTTCTGCTAACTGAAAAAGAGCCCATTGCTAGAGAGAATAACTAAAAGAAAAAGGAAGAAGAATTATAAAGAAGAAATGGGCGATTTGGTCTACTTCGTAGTTGTCAGCCTTTTTTATTTTCCTATTTTACAATTATTCAACTTTTTCCCCAATTTAAAATCAAGGTTGCATGCTTGAGATTCTGTTAGGGCCGGCCCTGACACTTCGGGTGTCCTGTGTGAAAAAAAAATTGTGTTCATATAATATATTAATATATTGATGATCGGAAAAAAAATTACTATAGAGAGATTTAAATATAAAAACTACGATTTATATATATATATATAAAATTAATATATATTATTCGATACTTGAAAAGTGAAAACCAACGTTTCTTTATATTTTGAAAAATATAAAACTAAAAGATATATAATATTTATGAATTATAAATGAATACATATACATTAATCATTCATGTATATTACTTTATTACTTAAAAAAATAAAAAAAAATATTGAAAAAATAAATATAGAAGATAATACTGGAGCCAAGATTGCGTTTGAGGCGATTCACTCGAATTCAACCAATCTGTGTCGTTGCTTTAGATAGAAACTTAAACATGCACTGTTTTCCTTCTTTAGGGTAAGTGTAATTAAATTGGGTTGTTAAAGGAAAAAATTAGGCTTGTTTTAAATAAATAAAAAAACAAAAACAAAAAAGATTAGGCCTTCATCAAAAACAAATTAAAAAGGAACAAAACACATCGGATCTTTACTAAAAATAAAATTTGATGCCCCAAAATACTTTAGGCCCTGAGCGGTTTGGGCAGCCTGAACCCGCTCAGGGCCGGGCCAGGGTTCTGTCCAAGCATTCATTGTAGGTTTTTGTTGTTTTTAACAAAAACAACAAAATGTATACAATTTGGTGGCTGTTTTTTTTATTTGGCCTTGAATCTTACTTCTTTCAGGAGCGGCCCTGATTCGTTCGACTACTGTATGTAGGCAAGTGGAGCGTTTTTTCTTACGTAATTTGCATTCTATTACTTCCTCCGTCCCATCGAACTTGTCCAACATTCATTTTCGGACTGTCTCATCGAACTTTTCTAGTTTCTAAAAAAGGAAGTAAGCCCACACCTTTAACAATTCAAATCAATTCAAAAATATTAATTAATTAAATGGTTCACACACCTTTAGCTGACAAATCAATTCTAATGAGTTTCATATCTTTATCAATCTAAATCAACTTTCCTAAATTACCGTGTCGAAAAGAAAATGGACAAGTTCAGTTGGACGGAAGGAGTATAATTAGTGTGGATTTTCTTCTATTGATGACACAAAATTTAAAAACCTTAGGCATGACTATATAGTCTGTATTCGTGCATTATTATCAACTCATGCTAAATTGTGACATGTACTACAATTTTCAATCATTTTAGTACCAGACTTCATTGCTTTATTTCACGTCGATCAAAAGAGTCGCCGACACTGCTTGGTTGGTGGTCAAAGCAAATGGATAATGCCGTGTTTGGTTTTGAATTATAGGATTCCCAAATAAACACATTGGATGAATTTTGTAATTATTATGAAGTTTTTTGAAATTCCAACATGTGACATTTTATTATAGGACAATCAATCATATTAAATTCTAAATTAACTATAGAGACGGATTCAAGGAGTGTGCAAGGACAACCGACTCTAAATTACACAATTTATTTTATAAATTTTAATTGTATTAATAAATGAATAATAATTTTTTAATTAATGGTTGATGAGAAGAAATGAAAATTCTATTAAGGCATAGATGAGCTATTGTCTTTTTTTTTCTTTCTATTTTTTTTAATTTAAAAATAATTTAAATTTTCAAGGAGTTAAAAATTAAATTTTTTAAGTTCGAAACGAAATCGCGTGTGAGAGAGTTTAAAAATATGAGGTGAGTACTTTCGAAGGGACCACTTTCTTTTTGGATTAAGAATTAATTTTTTAATTTTCCATAATATAATAATAATAATTGGATAACTCAATTAAAAGAATATCACAATAATAGCATGATAGAGAGTGATGACATTTATATAGTCCAAAACTACTAAATTGGCCGGAATATAATTAAGTTTCCGAAAGTCCAAAATACCCTACCTCCGTTCGGAAATGACTTTGATAACCCCATCATTTCTCTTTTTCATTGTGGGAATTAACTCTCATTTAGGGGTGTATAATTTTACCGAAAATATCGTATACCGTGCATACCGTACCGAAAAAATATCGGAAAAACCGAATTTAACGATATACCGTGCCGAAAATTAGGATATCATACCGTACCGTAAATTTTCGGTACGGTAACGGTATGAGTTTTCTCATGTCGAGGTATACCGACACATACCGAACCTACGGTACGTACCTGCACTTATTTGATTTTGCCGATGATAAATATTATATATGAATAAATATTCTTAACTTTATTTATATTTCTATCATTATATTATATTTATGTAATATCTATTTATGTATATATATTGTGTTATCTTGATTCATGACTATGTAATATCTATTTATGTATATATATTGTGTTATCTTGATTCATGAAATAAATTAATATAGCAACTCTTATCATGATATAAATTAATATATCAACTCTTATGTATTACATTATCATGATATAAATAGAATATCTATATATTGTGTTTTTGTATTAATAGGATATTACTCTTATTTCATATATTTCATTTTTCGGTATAATTTTAATTTTTGATATACCGTCAACCTTCGGTATACCGTCAAAATTAACGGTATACCGTAAATCCAACACGGCAACGGTATGCTATATTTTTGATACCGGACTTTCGGTATACCGAAGATCGGTATACCGAAGTCAAAGGTACGGTAACGGTATGAAAAATCTCATACCGTTACTTTTGTACGGTATAAGAGTATGACAAATTTGGTCCGGTATACCGTACTGAAACACCCCTACTCTCATTAGTAATTTTCGTGAGAGGGCGAGGATAAAATCGTCATTTAACGCACTTGATGGTACTTCGTCTGCAAAAGATCTTCTTGGATATCATTCCACCTTTCACGTAATCATGATTGAAAAAAGGTGGAAACTCTTTTAATTTCCATGTAATCATGTTTATAGATTCCTCAAATTTCTTAATCCCTCCTGCCCTAATTATTTAATAATGACAACCAATTCATTCATAATTATCCCATTAATTTATTCTCCCCCCACAACCAACAAATTTGCAGCTATAAATTGGGCCCACAGATTCCTAACCCCCCCACCCCCGCCCCTTAATTCTTGGATCTCTTTAGCAATTTTCTTGATTTTCCCAGCTCCGAAAAGATGAAGCAGAGTGAAGAGGGGTGGCAAGAATACTTGTGAAACGGGCAACATTAAATCATTTTCTTGGAATCACGCAGCTAATTCTTGAGGACTGGTGGATCAAGAATTATGGGATTTTTTCATTTTGAAGCCGGAATTACCATCTGGGCCGCCATCAAGATCTGATTTTTGTGCAGTCCTCTGTCGTCTTTGCAAAGGTGGAATTCCCAAATGTGAGGTTTCTTATATTTTTTTTTTTTTTTTTTAGTTTCTTGGATTCAGCAGGATTGCATTTTTTTTAATTTCTTGAGCTTTTTACATATTGTAATGTTAAATAGTATGTATGTTTAATCACACAAGTATAGTGGAATTATGGAGATTCCAATCACTTTTGTTGCTTAATCTTATTATGGATAGTTTTGTTTTTTTTTTTTTTTTAGTTTTTTTTTTTACTTCTTTGCCTCTATTTGGGGGGGGGGTATTTAAACACTGTAATTCTGTAAATAATATGAAAATTATTTCCCTGGAGGTTGCTGGGGATTTGGCTTATGACATATGTCTTAGTCTGTTTCAGGTTAGCTGAATTCCTGCTTTTCTTACATCATGGGGATGTAAGAAAAAATGATCTCATCAAATTTTGAGTATTTTTGGTAGAAGTTGATTGATAGGCTCTATGATACATGTTCTGTCTTTCTTTTTACATAATTAAAACTGTTATCTTGAGCTTAACCTTCATATGCTAGTTGGCATAGGAAATTTGTTTCTGTAGTTGATATATTAGGCAATAAAATCTAGTCTTTTGCTAACATTTAAGTGTTTTTTCAGATTTAGAAACCCACAAAAAAGTCTTGAATCATGCTGTAATTGTGATGGATTCTTAAGTCTATTGCTCTTGCTTTAGTTAAAGACGTATCTATATTGTCGTTGGCCGCATGTTGGTGAGAATTGATTCATAGGCTCTATGATACATGCTGTCTTGTTTTTTTTTACATATTTAGGAAATTTTTTCTCTAATTCATAGAGAGGAGCTATACATCTAGTCTTTTGCTGCCGTTTATGTATATGATATTATACGAATCTTTAATAATCGACTTCCTATTAAGTGTTTTCAGCTTGATAAATCAAAAAAAAAAAAAAAAGTTCTTGAAAAGAACTTTGATGGATTCTTTAACTCTATTGCTTTTGCTCTATTTTTATTTGGCCTTTAGAGTTATTGATATTATAGTTTGCCCCTTTCCGGTTCTGATTATGAATCCTCATTCAAGCAGGATGGACTTAACACCACTTAGATGCCTTGTCAACAGCATATCTCGATTTATTCATCTGGTAACATGTCGGGCATCGAGTGCAATGCCAGCTGATAAGGAGTACCAGTACTTGGCTTCTATGTTGAAGCATTTGAAACCAGTACTTGATGCTGTTACTGACCACAAAGCACTCCGGGACGAAGCTCTGTTTCAAGAATGTGAGGAGTTGGATATAGCTGTGAATGAGGCCAGAGAATTCGTCGAGAAATGGTCCCCAAGAATGAGCAAGATACTTTGTGTAAGTGACTTCTGATTACATTTCATTTTTAATCATAGAAAATCAATGACAAAATACCTCTTCCTACCGATAAATATTGTAGATATATAACGTACTAAGTACTGTTTGATGAATTAGGAGATAATTTTCTTTCGTGTATTTTTGTTATTCGGATGATTTATGTTTTCAGGTACTCCAAAGTAAGCCATTGCTCCTCAAAATCCAGATTTCCTCAGTCAAGTTGTCTTACATTCTCTGCAAAACATTCGAATCGTTGCCATTTTCTTCGAGCCTAACTAATGCTCAGGTAAGAATTTAGTTTTAAAAAAGTCTTTCTCCATTGCTGGCCTTTCCAATTTAGTACAACTTATTTGCTTCATTTTGCCGTCTTACGTACCTTGATTTTCCTATGTAGAGAGAGTGTATTTAACTATTACATTTAATAAATGATAAGAGAATATCTTAAACTAAAAATTATATTCAGTTTACTGTGCAAGAGTGTCAGAATCTGAAGCTAGGCCAACTAGCAGAGCAGACAGAAGAGATTCTAAAATCCCAAAAGGAAGGGAAAGTAGTACCCGATGCTCCACATCTTGTACACCTCATTCAGTCCTTCAAGTTGGGAACAAGTGAAGAAATCTTGAATGAGTATATCGCACTCGAAAAGGAGAAACAAAAATTCGAAGTAAGTGATATCAAAGGGGATTTAGATCAAGTTTCCCAAATCGTCGACCTTTTGTCTCATATCCGTGATTATGTAGTCAATCTCGATAGATTTAAAGCTGTTGATGGTGTCCTGATTCCTTCATATTTCCGCTGTCCGTTATCTTTGGAACTGATGTTAGATCCGGTTATTGTTGCTTCCGGCCAAACTTATGAGCGTGTTGCTATTCAGAAATGGTTGGATCACGGACTAGGGAGATGCCCGAAAACTGGTTACGAGCTTTTCCATAAGAATCTTATTCCGAATTATACCGTTAAAGCTCTCATAGCAAATTGGTGCAGTGAAAACAGACTGGATCTTGTTAGTGAAAAGCCGAACGTAGAAAAAGTTCGTTCCCCTTCTGAGCAAATCAGTCATGAAGATGATCGTCGATCTCCTCAACAATCCGGTTCATCGTTTGAATGCAGTTTGGATTCTCGGAAGGTCAGTGAAGAAGGGTCTCGGATTTCAAGAAGGGCGGTTGATAAACTCAACCAGTCTTCTCCCGAGCATTCGTATGTACACAGCCGGAGTGAGTCAGAGTCGAGTGCTGTATCGAGCATTGATTATGTCCCGACAGCAGAAACGGAGATGGGAATAGCAGGTAAGCAGGAAAACACAATTGATAAGTCGGATGACACGAAACCTGCTTGTTCGACTTCCCTCACGAAAGATAATGCCGGTGTTTCTCATTCTTTACACGGCAGGCAGTGTGCCAGCTTCAAGAACATGAACGAAATGGTTGTCAATGGAAACTATAATCCGTCTAGAACCCCGTCTCTTCCATCTGAAACGGAGTATAATGTACTGACTTCTACTTCACAAGTGGAAGAACTCGTCAACAGCTTAAAGTCTGTTTCGAACGAACTACAAACTGCAGCTGCCATAGAGCTACGGTATCTCGCAAAGTACAACATGGAAAACCGCATCATCATTGGCGAATGTGGGGCTATCACCCCGTTAATCACGCTTCTCCACTCGGAGGAGCAAGTAACACAAGAACACGCTGTCACCGCTCTTTTGAACTTATCTATCAACGAAAACATCAAGGCCCGGATAGCGGAAGAAGGCGCTCTAGAGCCGCTGATCCACGTTCTAAGAACCGGAAATTCGGGAGCGAAAGAGAACGCTGCGGCCACTCTCTTTAGCATCTCACTCTTGGATGACTATAGAGTCAAGATTGGTCGATCCGGGGCAGTCAAGCTGTTGATCGATCTTTTAGGATCGGGTACTATCCGAGGGAAGAAAGATGCTGCAACCGCGTTGTTTAACCTTTCTATCTTTCACGAAAACAAGGCTCGTATAGTTCAAGCTGGAGCGGTGAAGCACTTGGTGAGTCTGCTGGATCCTGCATCGGAGATGGTCGATAAAGCCGTGGCTCTTCTTGCGAATTTATCTACTATTGCGGAAGGATGCTCAGCGATTGCTCGAGAAGGGGGCATCCCATCACTCGTTGAGATAGTTGACATGGGGTCGCAAAGAGGAAAGGAGAATGCAGCTTCCATACTATTGCAGCTGTGCATCAATAGTCCGAAATATTGTCGGAGCATTTTGCAAGAAGGCGCCGTTCCACCCCTTGTGGCGTTATCTCAGTCAGGCACTCCTCGAGCTAAGGAAAAGGTATATCTCTCTCCATCCAAGCCATGTAATTTCGTAGATTTTTCATAATAAATCTCCTTCATCCGTATTTGTGCTGACCTAAATCATGGTTTTATGAACATAAACACCTTTATATGTTGGTATTATTTGATACACCCTTGTTCGGGAGGAGGGGACTTCCCTATTGATAGAGGAGACTCTCTCCAAATTTCTTTCAAGAGAAAACATATTTCATTTCATTTCAAAATGCCCCCCTTAAATCATGCAGAATCCCGAAATTTCTATGTAATTTTTGAAAAATCAAGATTTCCCCTCCCTAAATTGCATGATTTTGTCCCCTTCTCGTAATTGCAGATTCCGACCCCTTAATTTTTAGTTCAAGATCCTCCCTGCAGCAATACCCTATATAAAGGACTAGAAAAGCAAACATAAAGAACTACATCCCAAATCAACATAGTCTAGGAATATTAAATAGCAAATCACATAAAACTAAACGGGATGAGATCACCTGTCCAATAAATTCCTGTCTAATTGGTGTCTGATTTAAAACGACGTAGTTTTGTATTATAAAAATGCACTCTTTAATTATTTATTAAATCATTTTTTCAATCTTATCCTTTTAATTTGTTGTTTTTTAATATAAAACTACGTCGTTTTGAATTGGATATTAATTGGACAGAGATTTATTGGACATGTGATCTCATCCCTAACTAAACTATTCTTAAATGAAATAACAGTATTCTTTCTTCTCTTATTTGAACCAGGCTCAACAGCTTCTCAGTCACTTCCGCAATCAGCGCGAGAATTCTGCAGCAAGGGGGAGATCTTGAAAAGGTTCAAAGAAAAGTTGCTCATCCTTATTCTCTTTGGCTACTTCTGGTTGCTGTTGTAGGTAAAAATTTCTTTAGGCAGGGTTTTTTTCTTCGATATTACGGATGTGTGGTAACAAGCTCTCGCGGAATCCATACAGAAGGAGAAATTTTTTCGTGTCTTTTCGGGTTTGTAGCTCCTAAACTAGCTGTTGCTTCTCTTGAGGTTTTGATTTGTTTGTTCTTCTGTTCATCTGTACAGTCATTTGTATATATGCTCAAGCAGTTATGAAGCATTTTTTGTTGTGAATTCTTGGGGACTTTGTATACATTGGTTTAGTTGATCGTTAATCTTGGATGAATGTCATGTTGCTGCTAAATGTTGTAGTTATAGAGAGCCCTCATTTTACATATATTAAATACTTCCCGCTTCGTCTCTTGTGTTGTTTGCAGACGCTTTGCTGATTTATATTTCAGTGTTACCGAGCATGTTATGAATGTATGATTCGTGACTTTTTAGAGACGTGTATTGATGAAATGAAATGCTCGACGTTTCTACATGACCCACTTCACGAAAAATTGAAAAAGTTGTTACTTCTTTTTCTTTGCCCTATCCATTTTTAATTATATATTTTCAATATTTGATTGGTAAAAAGAGGAAAAACTAAATATATATGGGTAAAAATAAGATTCCGGACAATTAAAGATAGTTTTATTTTTTTACACAATTGACATATACATTTATTAAGCATGAAAATTAACGGTTTTAGTTTCTAAAAGAAATCGGGAATGATTTTATTTTAGATATTTACAATACTAAATTATAAATCATACAAAAGAATAAATTATGAAATTCGAAACTTCAAATGGGAGTTACAACATATACCCATATATAACCATTAATAGAAATTCCAACTGTTTTCAAGTCTTCCACCAAGATTGTGTAGAGTGTTTATTTAGTATTTTACCATTTCCGCGATCAAGGTTACTAACTTGTCTTAAGTTGTTATAATCAGGAGGGAATACAAGATTTACGTTCGATTTTATTATAATATGGAGACCGGAGCAGATGCAAGATTTATATCCGAAGGTGAAATTTAGAATTTGTATTATTTGGAGTGCAATTTCACTATTTCAGTTAGACAAAATAGTAGATTTTCAAAATTCCTAAATAATTATTAAAAAAAAGATTTTATGGGGGGAGAGATATAATCAAATATAATAAACTATTCTCTTCCCAAATCGTACAAAATTTCGAATTTCGAATCATACAAAATTTCGAATTTCGAATGTTCAGTATTGTATTTAAAAAGTAAATATTGCCCGCTGGAAAATTGCAGATATAACCATCTCAGATATTTGCTCTCGTTAATTCTTAATTTTGATAAGCCCCTAATTAATTATAATCAGCATGAAGGGTTAGATTTTAGGTTGCTTCTATCCATATCTATTATCAGAAAAAATACTATATAAATTATAATTTGATATGATTCATTTTGCTCGAATTTAATTTCTATGGCCAAATAATATATATTTTAATTCGAGCACGAAAAACCCAATAAACTTTGCATGCATGAAGTCCAATTAAATTATTAAGTCCAAAACTACACCATCCCATGCACGTACCCAAACAACTTCTTCCTTTTCAAATATACAAATCAAACACAATCTTTATCACACCATCACTAACTACAAACACATGCTCACAGTTTTCACAAATCGCCCTAAAACATGCTAATCATATATTCCTATATCTTTCTGTATAATATATATGGAGAGAAAGAGAAATAAACTGAATCAAATTCAACTAATTCAAATGAAAACCGAGCTACGTACTATCATCGACGAACTGCATATCTTCAAGCCCCGATGGGGCCACGTTCGAGCCATCAAGATCGAACAAGAATCCGTAATCCTCCTCACACTTTGTGGCCTCAACCATCTTGCTATGACTATAATCACTCGAGCAAGGGTGATGATTCATGTGATAGTTGGTCGAATCGAGCCCTGGCGAGGTGCTCGGATTCAAACCTAGATGGTGTTGGTGGGATTGAGGATGATCGAACGAAGCAATGCTTTGATGGGATGAAATCAAATTAGGGTTTTGATGATCCTCCAAATTACTCAAGTTGGTGTTTTCACTTCTTGATTTGTAGAACACTCTGCATAGCACCCAATCTTCCTGCCAATAGTGGACACAAATTAGTTAAGTAATTAATCCTTAGCATCAATCATCAGTTCATCACTAAAACCTAATTTTTGTAAATGCATGCATGATTGGAAATTACTTTTACGATGTCATAAAATCTCGTAGATATTATACCTAATGAAAAATGTACCAAGTATATATAGTAGGTATGTTACATATCCACTATCATTTATTGACATATATTCTTATCGAGCAAGATTTATCTACGGGATGGATTCAAGATTTAAAAGTTGGCTACGCTGAAATCGACAAAAAAAAAAAAAGAGAATTTTTTGAGAAAGAATATTTTGTGTGTGTGTGAAAAGATGAGGAGCCCACATGAATGAGAAGGCATAAAAGAAAATTTCCTTGTAAAAGACACTGAAAAAAGTTTAAAGGGACATAATCTTTTTCATAGTTTTCAAAGGAGTTTCCTTCAAGTTTCTTACAACATGCTTGCCACCTAAGTAATCAACACTTCTTTTTCTTACCTTCACATGATCTTCTACCCTCTTCCAATCTCTTTTCCAAAAAAACCAAAAAAAATTCGAAATTCATGCATAATACCCCACCCCCACCCCCACCCCACCCGACCAAAATAAAATTAAATAAAATTAAAAAATTAAATTAATTACCAACCTTAGGAGGACCATTAGGGTTCTCAAGGCGAAATTCATGCATAATCCATCCGGTTTTGGTCCCATTAGGAGCCCTATTCTTGTAAAAAACCAAAGTCTTCCTCATCCCGACGAGGGCCTTCGTCCTCGGATCGAACACTGTTCGATCCTTCCCGGTGGCCTTCCAGTAGCCGGACACGGTGGCCCGGTTAGTTCTGAAGCCGGTAGCATACTTCCGATCCCGGAAGTTAAAGAAGTACCACTCGTTTGAGTTCAATTTCGCCACGTCTAGAAAATTGAACGATTATATGTCACGTTTTGGATAAGTGAGCACGATCGCTTGATAATTAAAAATAGTATTATAGTGGAAAAAAAATACACGCCTTAATTTCTTAACGACATAACCCACGACGTATAAGCTAAGAAAGGGATTAATAGGATGTAGATAGAGACTTAATTTGAAATGAATTGTTGGGATTTCTGTCATGCACATTATGTTGCTTATGTGACAATTTGTGCTAAAGTGACAAAAGTTGGTTACAAGTCACTAAAGATTCTCTAGGCATGTTTTTGCATTTCACAATGGGTTTAGGAAACTAATCGCTAACAATGCAAAAATGTATGTCACCCTTTTCCACATAGATGAGAGAGAGAGAGAAAGAGAGAGAGAGAGAGAGAGAGGTTACTTCTAGGTTGAGAAGTCTATGTCACAAATCTTGTCTTCACATATAAGCACAACTTGATCAACACAAACACATTTTTAACAATGTATGTGTTTCTAAATAAACCTAATTTAAAAATAAATAAATCGATAATTGTATATAAAAGTTGATAAATTGGGCCACATTGAGTCAGGATATTTACCAAGTCGATGTGGACATAATAATGGGTTCTAACACGCCCCCTCACGTGTAGGCCGTATGAACATCGGATTACCGACAAATGGCCCATAAGGACCGGTCCAACATAGGAACCAAACAAACCAACATCGCTTGGGTCTGCTCTGATACCATGATAAATTGGACCACATTTCCCCTAAAAGGCCTTGTAAATGGAAGGGATATCCAAGCTTATATAGAGGAGTTAGGATATTTACCAAGTCGATGTGGGACATAATAATGGGCTCTAACAAAAGTTCAACGAAAAACTAATTTTAAACGGGAGAGATTCAATTATTTATGTCATGAACTCAGTAGTTCGTAAATCTTATCCCGTTTCTGCATAATAATCTAAAGTGAATCGTAACAACATCGAACCAAACTGTGCAAACAAAAGGAAAGAAAAATACCCTCAAACCTCTTTTTCTTGATAAAGAGATCGAGAACCCTTTTCAGAATTTCATCCCACTTTAGGGGGAAAGATATGCATGACTTATATAAAAGACACATGTTAGAATGAAAAAAAAAGGAGAATATTAACTTTTTTTAATGAGGAAAATCCGATTTTCTTGATTGTTTTTGGAATAGTGGGATGATTAATTAAATATTCTCTCTCCATTATGTAATTAAGACTACACAAAATACACAGTAAGGATATGCATGCATCTAATTAAACTCAAATGTGAATTCATTCTTGCAACACTTGATCAAGAGAGAGAAACTCTCTGATACAGACAACTCTTGTCCATAATGGAGCACAAAAATTAAACCATCCAAATATCTGAAATATATTTGAACCAAAAAAAAGATGCCATTTGTCACTCATAAAAACAATTTACATCAAAATAGTGCACCCTCCCAACTCCCAACCCCCCTCGTACCCCGTTGGGGCGAGGGTGGTTGAGAGATATTAGTCCCGTTAAAATGACATCATCAATACACACACAACGACGGTGAAAGGGTACCTACCGGGAAGCTGCCAGGGCTCGCATACATGAAGGTCGATTTCCACCAACGTCCCTCTTAGAACTTCCTCATTAGTCACCTTCTTGTAGAGATAATGACACACCAACTCCTCGTCGCTCGGATAGAATCGGAATCCGGGAGGAAGCGTCTCTCCGATGTCCCGTAAACCCATTTTAGAGAGAGAGAGAGAGAGAGGGGGAGAGAGAATTGAAGCTCAGTTGGAAGAGCCTCGAGTAAAGATCTGTAAAGAATTTTTGAGTTTTCTTTTGGAAGATGCTTTGCAGCTCCTAGTAGGATAATTAATCTCTATCTCTTTTTTCTTTTTTTTATGAGGGGTGAGGTGGGGGAGGTTTATATATACATATATAGGGAGGGAGAGAGAGAGAGAGAGAGAATGAGAGAGAGAGAGACACGATATAGCTTAGGCAAATTGGACTTTCTTATTACATCATTCTTTCAGCTTATTCATGCTTGTGCAGTTAGTTATGGTTATATACATATACACACATACATACATATATATTTATATAGAGAGAGAAGAAAAATGCAAGAAAAGAGTAAAATCCAAATCCCAGAAACAAGATAGAGCCTCCAAAATACTACTTTTAATTAACTATGTGCCGATCCATATACAATAACTTGTACATTTTGTGGCCTTTTTTTTAGGGGTTGTAAATAAATAAAAATTCTACGAGACAAATATAGATTCACACACAATGTATTGCTTCATCAAATCTAGTTGTTCATTGAATTTGGTCTTTTACTGTCGATTGTCGTCAGCAAATTAAGGATTAAAAATATTGGAAAAAAGGATAATTAATTGTGGAGATACTACTATTAAACTAGGGTTTGTTCCTAGGCTAGCTAGTAAGTCACATATATCCATATGAAAATCATGTGTATATTTCAAGGCAAGAATTGCTTGTGAATGAAATAATGTTTATTTTTGTCTATAATGATAACAAATCTACCATCATGTTAAATAAAATGATGGATAAGTTTAGATTTCTTTATTTATTCTTTTAATTTAGTTGGTAAATTTTTAAAGCAGAATCTCGAATTTCTTATGTGTTTCTTTTAAAAGATTATATTTTTCCTAACTAAATTGTTCTCCCCGTCTTCCAAAATTGCTGATTTCGTTCCCTACTACATCATACTCTTTCAAAAACTGAGGATACTCGTTATTTTTTGGAAGGATATGTATTTAGCAAAATAAATCTATAATACAGTTAAACCTCGATAAAGTGATACTCGATAGAGTAATAGCCCCTCATAGATAATAATTTCTTTCGGTCCCAACTTGAATTAATGAACTAAAATAATGTTCGATAAAGTAATAATCTCGTTAAATGAATATTTTTCTCCGTCCCGATGCTATTATTTTAAAGAGGTTTAACTGTACAATGGGAGAAAATTTTATATTAAGTATTGTGAATATTTCAGAATGCTTAATCGAATCTTAAATAATGGATTAAGAAAAACTTGCCCATAAATTAACCACGGCTGTAACTTGTTAGTAGTGGTGGACCCGAAATCTTATTTAGAGTGCCCAATTAAGTATAATATAAAATATGATATCGCATTATTCTAAAAATAAAAGGCTAATAACGATTTTGATAAAGACATAATAATATATTTTAGCTAATTGCATTTAAATATAGGAAGCTGATTAAAGTCATATTGGTTAAGAAACCAGATAAATATATTTAATACGAAGAATAAATGTATGTGTAAATGCGAAGAACTTTACTTTAAAAAGCTAAATTTGAGAATTTGAATAAACGTAGCCATGGAAGAATGTAGAAGGAAAAGATGTATAAAAAGCAAAAAGAAAATTACAACCAATTTTTAACCTAAAGTGAGTAAACACACGTTTGTAGTGGATGTTGATCAATTAAGATAGAAGTATAGGATTACAAGGGAAAATATGCTAACACTAATAGTAAACAAATGATGCTTGGAATGTCAAATAAGGATAGAATGTTTTTATAATTAAATGTTTGAAATCCCGATTTTTTAATGTGATTTTTTCCGAACTTTCGAAATTACAGTTGCTTCAAATATGAATTCTTAATTTTGGATCCGCTCCTAACTGAATCGTGAATTGGCCAAGATTCGGTGCCTCGAAAAGGACTCGACACTGATAAATTTGCAAGCTAACTTATAGATATCTAGGACTTAAAATCGATGAAACAAATAGAGACAAGGCATACTCATGTGAAATGCTAATCATGTAATAGGGAAATCGTCCTGTCCATTCTTGATCCACAAGAAGAATTATTTAAATCGATGAATTATTTTGTGGGCCTTGGAATTTTTTTTCTTGATTCCTACATTCCTTCTAGTGGTGAAATGATCGAAAACCCTAGTTGGAATTATTTCTTAGTGCTACATAATTACATATATATTAACAAAATATATATGTGTGTGATCAATAATTCATTGCATGCAATATGAGAATTTTGCCAGAATTACTTGTGAGAAGAGTAGGAGTGTTTCGTAAAAAAGTTTCGAAATCAGGAATTTGTATACCCCAATGAATTATGTATATTAAAATCAAGATTTGAGATTGTATCTATATGTTGGAGACTTCAAGCATTTATTATTACGTCAAAAGCAATTGTTGATGTAAAGTCACAACTCTATTCATTAAGCATAGCAGCCAGTGGCACCATTCAAATGTTATATCGTACGAGATGTTGGTCATCACACGATCAAACAATACTAAAATATAGAGATTTATCAAATCTTAATAACTTGTGGATTCTATTCAAAATCTAATAGTATTTAATTTTCATTCCAAATCTTGAATAAATGTCACGAACCCAGCTAAAACTGCAAATCAAATACGCCAGATCGAAAACGAAGATGAGAGACAAAATTATACTTGTCATACTATGTATCATGTCATATTTAATGTCATTTTGAAATTTATAATATAGTTAGGTGTGGAGCATATGGTTTAGATCCGGACAAAAAGTGGGACCATTTAGTCTGAATTAACCTCGATTAAAGAGAAAATACGATCAATTTAATTTTTTGGAATTATCTAGTGAGAAACCATAACGTTTATTTTAGAAAGAAACCCTGATCACAATGATTTATTCAAACCAAACTTGAATTATACTAATAAACAACTTCCTAATAAAAATAATTTGCTGGTATATATTACTTCCTCCGTTCCATTCCATTAATCCACTTTCTTCTCGGCACGGAGATTAAGAAAGTTGTTTGTTGTGTGTAAAATAAGTATCCCTCCTTTCTTTTATACCTTTTTATTATTAAACTTTCCTAAACCATTCTCACTATCAATCCATTTTTTTTTTTTCTTTTTTTTTTTTTTTTTTTCTTTTTTTTTTCCTTTTTTTTTTTTTTAATTTTATGTTTAAATTATTATAAAGTAATGAGGTCTTCACTAGAATATATAAAATTATTTAAATAAATCAAGTGCTTAAACTATGCCTTAATAACATTTAATAATTCACCCAATCATTCATCGAAAACCCCAATTTATTAATACAATTTAAACTTTATACCCTTACCTTTTTTCTTCTCCTACTAATAAATATAAATATATAAGAGTGTTATTTTAAGTTAAAAAATGGAATTGGACTAATGGAATGGAACGACCAAAAAAGGAAAACTGGACTAATGGAGTGGAACGGAGAAAGTATTAATTAGTTGAAGATAAGGGACATTATCCTTAAACACGGCTGTTATGAATAGACTCGCAATTATTAATAAAGGCAAAATAAGGTGTATAATTACGGCTCCGACTAATGTAAATATGAGCCACCTATACTTAAATTGTAAACAAAATAATCATTTTTAATTCTTTATTTTTCGGTGTATAGTTAAATTTTTTTTCCTTTTAATATTTTTTGAAGAAGGTAGTCACAACTGCTATCGAGATATATGAATCTGACTCCGATATAATATCCTGCAAACCATATCGAAGATGTATTACAATCTTTCGGAAACACATAAGCGATGGATCTTTTATATGTAAAATGATACTTCTCAAGTTCGGTTCATAATGTATTTATTACTCATATACAAAAATTAACAGAAAATATAATTGGCGGGATTGAATCGGGTTTTCTCAAAAAAAAAAAAAATTATTATAATGATGAGAAGAGGATCTCTTATAGCTATCGAGGTATATTCTAACAATTATTAAAGAGAAGAAAAATTCTTCATACGAGCAATTTGATACCATAATATTCATTCTTTTGTAGAATTTCTTGTATATCTTTTGGGATGTAAGAGATTATGCTTTATTTATTAATCAATTTTTTTATCTTTATCTTTATCTTTACATTATAATAATAACAATAATAATAATAATAATAATAATAATTATTATTATTATTATTATTATTATTATTATTAATAAGCCGACCTTGAGTCACCCAAAAATAAAATTTCCTTTTTTCCCATTTAATTTACAAAAACTACTGTGCACTATGGTTTGTAAAATATTACACGTGTTCAATTTAATGCATAAACTACCCGCGTTCATTTTTGCAAAAAAATTACCTAGTGTTCTTAGAAAGGTGTTAGATGGAATTGGGCTCTCAACTCTTTCACTTTGTTAGTTTTTAATAAAATCATATTTTTGCTCTTTATTTACAAAATTATATTTCCATCGAAAAATGTCAAAAAATAAAAAAATTTAAGAGAAAATGCGTAAAACTACTCTATCTTATTTTTGCAAAAAATATTGTGTTCTTAGTTAAACAATATTTCATGAAAACCCTCCCACAGTTAAATTTGACAGGATGAATTTTAATACAATACTTTTAAGAGCACTGCACAAAAAAAGAAAAAAAAAAAAAAAGTAGTTATAGACATTTTCACCTGAGACATGATTATTTCATCATAGGGTTAGCGTTTAAGTGGTTTGTTGGTGATTAATTAGGTGCGTGTGATATTGGTGATAGAGTGACGCTTCATATATACAGTTAAACCTCGATAAAATAATATTCGATAAAATAATAATCTCGTTAAGATAATAATTTCTTCCGGTCATAATATGAGTCAATGCACTAAAATAATGTTCGATAAAATAATAACCTCGTTAAATGAATATTTTTTTCGGTTCCAAGATTATTACTTTATCGAGGTTTAACTGCATATATATATATGTATATGTATAATATATAATGAATTTATTGGTGTATTAATTGTATAAGTGATTGGCTGTAAATTGGGACGTGTGAATATAGACAAGATGGGATGGGAATAGCATTACATGTCATTCTCAAACCCTCATCATTCATATTTATTTCCAACCAATCTCTACTGGCTACCTAATACTTGTTACATACATACATCTACGTATCTTCATTATTATCTATATATATTATCAATACTTTTTAATAATTCGCTTATTAGACAATCAATGAGTTGAGCCATGATTAAGAACGGACAAGCAAATATGCATTTTCGGTTAAATAACTCATTTAAAAAAATATAATAAAGACTTGGAATTATACGAAAAATAGATATCTTGATGAAGAATTATTCAAAATTCCGTTCATATGCAATAGTCTGTATTGGATTGAATTCAAATCAAATTAAAAATATATAATTTGGACTCGATCAAGAAAATATGCAAGTAAAAATCGACTGCAATAATTCACTTTTAATAAGTGTAGGGTTTCAAAAGTTGGTATATACTACTACTATATGTGTAAAGATCAATTAAAAAGTGACTAATATGTCATCTAAAAAAAGCAAAAATATTAACTAGTCTACTTCATCTAAACAAAAAGATTAACTAGTCTACTTTACTAACTTTCAATTTTTTCATTTAATTTTCTAAAATGTATAAATAGATATGAATTTGTAATAAGTAGGTACTTGGTAAGACAGTTTCCGAATTAGATATCGATATAAATCGTATATAAAGTAGTATTTGATTTAGGTCTATCATAATCAAGGTTTTGGAATTATATATCTAAAAAATTGATATTATCAAACCTAGTAATTGGTACATGGGTTTTGTCAAAACCCCATATTTGATTTTTTATTCTAAATTTGAGGAAAATTACTAGTCTAAACTCAAACTCGATTTCAAGCTGATAATCAAACGTATTATTTTCTTTATATATGATGTGTAACTATATGAGGTGTCATTTCACATAAATATTATACATATATTATCAATTATCAATGTGTAACTATTTGTGGTATGCTTGATTGAACTTCAAGAATCCATAATTTCAAAATTCTCTAGCATGAAAATAGCAACACGTCTATGTTGGCTACTTGGCTGTTATATTTTAATTTCAACAACTCGTTCGATCTTATCATTTTGTTTTCTATAATATTATTAGAAATAGAAAGCTTCTAAATTGACAAAACTAGCCTTCCCAAACTCTTCCCAAATATAGCATTTAGCCTTCCATTTTTACAAAATTATTTAAGTCAAACGTCTTATATATTTACCTAAAAGAAGAAACATATAATCCTTCTAAAAAACATTCTAAAAATCTAATTCCCATGTACATCATACTTCAAAAGCCAATATGATCACAAAGACTGCACTCAAAGCTCAAGATCTTAGGCTCGATTTTCATCAAGCGTATACGAATAATATTCTTGATTCGATATCGATATCAAGTCATGTTTCATATAATAAAACATCTATGGATCTTAGTCCAACATTTATTACACTATTCCTATTAGATCCAAAAGATGTCATTAAAATAATTTATCTTGAATCCAAAAAATCCTAGTATGTCAGCAAAAAATTTAAAGGGCCCCTTTAGCAAGATTTATACTCCAGTTGGAATAGCTGCAATCATATGATAATTTTAAATATTTAATTCACTGTCCTAAGATTCTTTCAAGAATCTTATTTATTTAATATTTATGTCCAATCGGTTTGCAACCGAATTAACTAATCTTTGCTTTACTAAAAATGAATATCTTTTAGGATAATTATTATTAGTAAAGGCTTGCAGTACAAGATGGAGCTAGAAAAGCTTGATTTAGAGATAAAACTCACACTGCTCACTTTTTGACAAATAAGAAAGTTGCCAGCTTTATTTATCAATTACTTTCTATTACATCAGTTGGGGTATCAAACATGTACATCTAATGCAAAAAGGAAAGTGATGAAGAACAATTAAAGATTCTTTTATTGACCTTAAACAACAAATGTCCCCTTTTTCTTTTATCCATTCACAAAGAAACTAGTTAATGGTAAAATGTGTTTTATATCTTATAGTTAAATATCATGAGTTTGAAGTCGACGTTACAATCTATAGGTCGAGCTCATCACTAATGATTAGTTTAATACTCCCTCTGTCCCATTAATACTATCATGTATATCTAATTGAGATGTCCTAATAATACTGTCTTGTTTCCAAAAAGGGAAATAAAACAACACTACAAATTACATAAAGTCATGCGGACCCACATCATTTACACACAAAGTGAAGCTTCTTAAATTCCGTGCCGAAACCATACAGGACAATATTAATGGGACGGAGGGAGTATAATTTATTTGTCTTACTGGTTTGCAACTTATTCAATGGGAAGTCGATCTAACAATATTGGTTGAATTTGTCACATGGTTAATCTAACGTCACTTACTTCTTCTATTGATTTACAACTTATTCAACATAAGCAGAATTTAATTTACCTAGTGTAAGAATCTGATAGCGGCTGTACGCTACCTTCGTCCTTCGTCAATGGCAAATCTAAAGGCGTAACAATCACTGTCTTTCATATTGTGTTTAATCTTGAATTTTCTTTGTATATACTATTTTTCAAAATTTTGTGGCCTCCCACCTCCTTGTCAAATTGCAAACAACTTAATCTTGAATTGCTCCACATCACAAGACTTTTATCTCACAAGGCTCCTAACCTCATCACATAAAAGAATGTGTACATAGACATTGATGCACTTTCATGATGTGTATTTAAAAGGTTAATTACTAATTAATTTGTGTTTATATGAGCAAGCTTCATTTGCCCCTTATTTTATTAAGATTAGTGCATCTTATTTTTTTCGAAAAATATGAAATTAATTACTGTTTGGTGTCTGCACCTCAAGAAACTAGGTTGTATTTTTGTTGGAAATAAATCAAATAATAGAAGATGCTAGCTGTTCTTGAAATAATTGTGGGCTGGTATTACATCAAATGGGCACGTGAAGAATCACATATAAACAAAAAAGTCATTTTAATACTGAGATATATGGCTCTCAAATATTTAACCTATTATGGCTTCTTCACCCAATTATTTAGATCCCATCATTTCTCTATCTTCCTATTTGTGACATAATATTTGATTGCACCAACTTGCTACTCACATTGATTGGCCTATGACACGTTGGCATGAGTTTGCAATAATATGATGCTTATACACAGTATGATCGCGTCATAAATATATACAGATATATACAGTGGCGGAGCCAGCAGAAAAGTTAAACGAACCGTTGCCCTCTTTAAAAAGCACCGTTGCTAACTCTACCGTGCCAAGAGTTTTTAAGTATTTTACGTGCCAAAGAAATGATCCCCAAGCCCTCAGTTGTCTCCGCTATTGCATATAGAAGATATATACAAGATACATAGTTCGATTCCCATAAAAATCAATTTTATATGAGAACTAAGAACTATGCATATTATATATGCCAACAACCAATATGTACTTCCCCTACGAGCAATGCATAAACCGTCCTATCCATTAACAATAACCGCCGTTCATTTCTATTTTTTCATACTTTGATTTTTCTTGAGTTGAAAACATAAAAGATTGTTTTCGGAATTGTATATTCAATGATTCACTAACTTAATTAAATCTCAAATCATAATATAATATCTATATTTTATACTATAATATTATGCATAAATAATAGAAGGATTATGCATTATGGGTCAGATTCGAATATAACCGTTCAATATGTAAAACAAAGAGTGCAAATTGGTTCTAGTCCTCATATAGAGATCTGATTCTCATTTGATCCCATATATAACTTAGTTTATCGTAATGTAAATTAAATTACATATTTTATGTGGTTTATAGACTTTTACATAAGATCGAGATTTACTAAATGAGTAGTTCTTGCAATTAATTACAAGCTTCCTTGTTCTCACAAATATGGTATACATTGTATACTTATCTATAGATGTTTTCATAATTATATACCATAATCGAATTTTGTTAACCCAACGATATTGTAGTTTTAGCTTTAGTGTTTCAAATTTCAAAATCTCTAGACTCTAAGGCATAGAATAAATCGAACTCTCTCCCCCTTTTTCTCTCAGTATCTGTCTCTCTCTCTAAAGAAGGAATATGATAAGATAATACATGATAGTAAGTGAAGTGAAGTTAATGTCAAGGAAGGGGGACACGGACACCTCATACCGAATAAATACCGTGATCTTCAAGCCATCCCCTCCGCAGCCTCAATATTTTTTTAATATCTTTTTTGTTTTAATTGTACTCATCACAAATAATTCACACACCCTTATACGTACTATAACACAAAATTGTATACGTAGCTAATTATATTCTAATATACAACCTGGCAAAATTGTGAGAGGACATCATATTGCCGACGAAAAATAATACTGTACCAATTTTTTTTTGGTTCGGTTCAGTTTAATTCAAAAATCTTTTGATTTGGTTGAACGGCTAACTGACTCGATTGACAATCCTAATTCCTAATTTGGACTCAAAGATACTTTCTTTTCTTTTATATGAGTTGCATGCAGCGGCGGAGCAAGTGGCGGAACTAGAGCTATGAAGTTGTGGAGTCAAAATAGAGGAACAATGGTGGCCGAAGACAGAGAAAAAATCGAGAGTTGATAAATATAGTTTTAAATGGTTCAAACACAAACACGATATGAAAGATATAATATATATTATTCTTGTATTTATTACGCTGAGAAAGATACTTATATAACTAGTAGAAAAAAGAGAGAAAAATATTTATAACATGTGAGAGAGTTATGCATATATATTGAAATAATTATGCTTATAATAAAACTAAAGAAAACTAGAAAAGAAATAATTTAAAAATCTAAAAATAGAAATCAAATAAGTGCATTGGGTTTCAAAAATGAGACCTCTCTTAAAAGAAATAAAGTCATTAACCAAATGCACTACAAACAAATAACTAATTATATTCTTTACTAAAATTATTTATAAGTAATACGAATCTTATACCTTATTTAATCAAAGTTATGTCGGTAGGGGGGTCGGTCGACCCTCCCGACCCCCTCTAGTTCCGCCAATGAATACGAGAACTTCTCTAGGGGTCTCCCGACTAGTACAACTTTCATACAAACATACTTCATTTCGGAGTTCTGATAAGATCTGGTATATTAGTTCTAGTACGATCACATCGAGACACGAATTTGTGACGTGGCCCTATTTAAAGACATAAACGTGCACCAACATGCATGTCTCCGCTCTCCACACACTTTAGATAACGTGCAACTTTTAAATATGAACATGAATTCTTAATTTTTAATTTCACTAAGATATGTCCAAAATGAACGTTAATCCTTTAACCATTCTGTTAATTAATATGAATATTAATCTATATTTAATGTTAAGCAACATATTAGGATTCTAAGTTAGGGGGCGAGAATTTATAAGGGGATCAATGGTGTTGTACGGGGGTTCGGGGCGGAGTGTTCTTTTCTATTTAGATCTAATTATACTTACTACTTATTGGTATTTAAGGTATTATGTTATTCATCTACTATATTCCTTGTAATTTATTTAAAAATTATTAGTGCTTACATGTGATTGGAGGAGATTCAAGAAAAGAAAAAGCACAAATATAATATACTAATTACATACAATTATACTATATATTAAATTACATGTGCAACCTTATCAAAATAAATGTCCAAACTTCATATTTTAAAATCTCCAATAAAGTTAATGTACTTAATATATAATTTTTAATATTTTTCGAACTAGTTGTCATATTCACACTAATTTTTAACATTAATTTAAAGGTACGATTACAAATTCAAAAAATTCGGGGGACGAACTCGAAAATTAAAGTAGAACAAAGATATAAATTGTAAAAAATATAGGACTAATTGTAATAATACACACGAAAGTTCGGGAGGAGGGGGAAGGGGGAGGGGGAGGGGGCGGGGGCGGTTGCATCCACCCGTTCCCCTTTGGATCCGCCCCTGGTTAAATAATAAAGTTATGATTTAATCAGTGATGAAGATAGGTGGTAGTGGAGTGAGTTGCGGCCCGCCGCCACGACACACAAAAAAATGGGAAAATTTATTAATACGTACTAACGTTATAGGTAACTTAATTTTTTTTAGTTCTGCCATCATAGAAAAAATTTATTTTGAATGAATACTCTGAATCAAGATATACTCCCTATGTCCCAAATATATATGTCAACTTTTATTTTTCGTTTGTCACAAATCTATAGGCCTATTAGCAATTTTTTTAAATCTAACTATCTTTCATCAACTTTAATAGATCTAATTAATATGATAATATAGAAAAAGACTATTTTATCCAACTTTTATAATAGCAAACACAATTATAATATTAACTTCTTAGTAATTTACTTTAATTTACTCATATTCTAATACCAACATTTATCTAACTTTTATATCATTAAATTTTTTCTTAATCTATGTGAAAAAATAAATGAGCATATAAAATAGGGACCAAGGGAGTAATAATATTTGGATCATACCATTCTAACCTCTTTAGGTCGACCATGCTTACGATGTCGATTAACAACGTTTTTAATCTTAAGATTTGCTTAAACAAAACAACAACGCATAATTAATAATTGCTAATATTTAATATTATCGGCCAAAGTTGGTAATAATTGGAGCAAAGATTCATGAGATTATGATTGGTGATGGGCCATTTACATAATTAAATTTATTTAATTAATTAATTAGTACTCCCTCCGTCCCATTAGTAGTGTCTCATATCCATTTTTTGATTGTCCCATTAGAAGTGTTCCATTTCTAAAAAATGTAACAAATATGTGGATAAAAATCAACCACTCAAAAGTCAAATAATACACACCACAAAACACTATTTTTTTAATAACCGTGTCGAAAAGGAATGAGACACTACTAATGGGAACGGATGGAGTACTAGATAGTAGTAACCAACAAAATACATTTGGAATGTACACGTGGGACAAGATGCGTGAAATCCATGTTATTATCCAACCCTCCAATGCAAGCAATAAATTGCAATGATTGATATCATTTTCGAACAAATAATCCCTATTTTATTTTAATGACTCATCACACTTTCCGACAAATAATTCTTAATTAATGACTCATCACCTTAAATTGCTCGAGGGGAACTCTTTTCTCCGGTCCCACTAGATTTTTCGTAAATACTATTTACGGGTGTCTAGTAGAATATTGGCTTGTGTTCATTTTTTTCTAAATTAACTATCGCCTAAGGTTAAGTAATTTAAATATGATATACCAAAAATATGTAAATTAGTTGATATTTTTATTTCTGTGTAAGTGGTTGATCAATAATTAATCTAGTGTTCTTATTGAAGAAATATGAAATAGGACACAAAAAGAGAATGGAGGCTTTCACTATAATATTATAAAATCTTGACTCGCAGATTAAGGAAATTATTGATCTCAAAACCCTCTTAACTCCCTAATTTTTTTTATGACATCAAAAAACTCGAGGTCGCTTCTTGAAATGTGCACTAAAATAAACAAAAGAGAATAGAAGATCCTCATTAGTATAATTTTTTTCCATACTGCATACCGTACTATTAAGGTTTGGTATGGAAAAAAATATTTACCGTACCGATCATTTTGATATATTAGTTCGGTATCGAAAGTTCGGTATAGCAAATCTTCATACCGTTGTCATACCGCTCTTTCAGTATACAATACCGCACTTTGGTATACCGAATATTTAACGGTATATCATAAACTTAATCTATATTTTTTAATAAAAGCAAGAAAATTATTAATATTATTTTCCAATAAAATCAATTAATCTTTAGAGTTTGTATGAATTTGTTAATATTATGGGTTAATGTTTATAAAGTTGAAAAATATAAATTCTTTATCCATTTCATGATTTAATAGATAAATAATGTGACTTTTTTGTCAATTAAAATTATGGCAATCTACGATATAACATTAAGATTATTGGATATGAGTAACATATTTGTAACAATTTATAACAACCCATGTTCAAATACTATAACCAACATTTTTGCACTATTTTCTACAAAATATGTGTCACTGCACCGAAAATCACGGTATAGCAAAAAATCGGTATCTTCAATATTTTTTTGATACGGTAAGTGTGGCATACCAATTTTTTGGTATATTGTAATACCCTAATAATTATAAAATCTTATCTCTCGCAAGATTTAATTCAAACATTAGGAAATTTATATAATTTCCTTTATCTCAAAACCCTCTTACTCCCTAATTTGTTTATGACATCAGAAAATTCGAGGTCACTTCTTGAAATGTGCACTAAAATAAACCCTATCGTATACAAATAAAATTCACACATAAGCAATTTGGCTACCAAAAAAAGAACTCACTTTACAACTAATAATCCCGAATAGATATCAATTTAGTCCTTTTTATTTGAGTTGGAGAGTGATTTTGCATCACATGGGTAACTTCACAAGCTAACTAAAACTATAGTCTAAAGCGTAAACTCGCGTTCGCGCGATTTACGTTACGGGATCTCACCAACGCCTGTAGATCGCGATATTAGGCACGCCTATCGCCGTGCCAGAATAATGCTCTAAGAGAAACCACAATAATGAAAAAGATTGCATGGCCTGGTATGAAAGAAGAAATCAAAATAAGTGCATGATCCTAAAGAAGAACAAGAAGGGTGTTAAATATGAGGCATAATCCATGTACTTACTGGTTCAATCTTTAGCAACTCGAACGATCAAGCCACTCGGTGTTTGAACGGTCTTTAGGTGACCCGATCCGATGAGATCTCGTAGATGAAATCTCATGTCAAGAGGCGAAAATCTGAGACGCTTCTTCTCCAAAGAAGACATCATCATCTCCTTATATTTCTTTCTGCTCAAAAGAGACAAAACTTCCTTCCTTCCCTGCAAATAGATTTAAAACTCAAACATACAATCATATGTATCATATTCATTTAAAGTATATTGCTTCTTTACAGAATTATTCAATCACAAATCTCAAGTTGCAAGAAAATAAACTAAGCTAGGTTGAGTGCAATATACTACCTCCGTCCCACTATAGTTGGCCACTTTCTTTTCGGGAATTAAGATAATAGCTGATAAAGTATGAGAGAGGAATAGATGATAAAGTAGGAGAGAGTAGATGATAAAGTAAAATAGAGAAAATGATAAAGTAGGAGAGATGATATTAATCTTTGCCAAATTAGGAAAGTGGCCAACTTTAGTGGGACGTCCCAATCGGGAAATGTGACCAACTTTAGTGGGACGGAGGTAGTAGTTTGCAAGTTGAATTTGAATTCTGACAATCTCAAAATTCGGAACCGAAACTTCTACAAACAGTTAGGACGAATGATCGTATAAAAACACATCTTCTTTCAGATGATCTAACTGGGATATGTGATGCGTAATGCATCGATTTTCCTTCATTTGAGAGGAAGTGCCTCTCCGATCTTCTCTCACGATAATACATGATTCATTTCATAGATAATAATTTGAACTACAATTGCCCTATTTATAAGGCTACAAAGACTAAAACCCTTTTATTAACTAAACTAGAAATCATAGTAATTACTAACACGTTCGTATCAAATGGCAGTTGGATTTCAAATTCCATTACAAAGTTGAAACAATAACATAAAGACAAGAAGTTTTGGCCATTTTTTGTGGATAAAAGAACCCAAATAGCTAATTCAAATGATTTGATTTCACATTACCACAAAGCTTAGAGGTGAAGTAGACATGATAAACAAGAAAAAGGGGTAATCCCTCCATAATCAACTTAATAACATCACATTAAATAAATTGAAGTTTTAGTATGATCATATAATTACATCAAGAATCCCTTTTAGATTCTTAACACTGTCCTTCATACTTGAAAAGTACTCCAATGGAGTGTTAGACTTGAAATAGTAGTTCAATGGCCAATGTTGTAGATGCCCGGTAGGCGATGGGGCGACAAGAGTTAGGCAGGAGTTGGGCAAGCACCCTATTTTTTTTTCTATTTTAGTTTTTTTTAGAAAAAATATATTAACCCATAGACATACATAATATAATGAACGGAAAGAAAAAGAAAAGACTTCAAAATTTTATAAATTTTCAATCTAGGCGGGACAATGAGGCCGTGTGCAGGACGGTTAATCAAATGTTCAAAGAGTTGAAGAAGATGCTTGTTACCTGTGAGAGACCTTTGAGCACTGAGCCAATGTATGGGATTGAAAACCAATACATGTTCTCATCAATAAGTCGGCGAATCTAGAACAAGACTGCCATGGTTAAAAAAACAATATAACAAATCCGGAATCTAGACGAGCTGGACAAGAGACAACTATGGCAGATACCAAACTTCATTTAACAAGTTTAATGATTCAAAACCAACTAATGAAAAGCCAACCGTGAATGCTTTCATTTGCTAAACTAAAATAAAGAAAGGCATTACTCACAAGAAGGCCAGCACTAATTAGTAGAGAGATATGTTCCTCTTTCACCTTCCCGCCTAACGAGAGAAATGACCACTGCAAAGCGACAACGATCTGCATCAGCTATCTCACCTTGCTAGACAATTTATTATAAAGCAGAGAAGATACATGGATCTCTTTACAAGAACGGTATTCAGTTACTTTTGAATAACATAAGTTTAAGGGAGAGTTTGGAGTTAGTCTGGTGATTGATGAACTACTTGTGCCTTAAAACAACACATAAAAACTAGTCTATTTAACGGTTCAAGCAGGAACATCGGATATATCTCAAGCAGTTATATATGAAGATAGAGGAATAGATCACATACCAACTCCTCATGACCAATGCTGGTGTCGAGCTTCGACTGTACGACGTGAGTCTTAAACCACTCAAAAACGACAATATCTGTTTGCTTCTTTTCTTCCATCTTTCTCACAACGCGTTCGATCTGAGAGTTTTCAAAGAATTCAATAAATCAATAATCTCTGAACCAAACAATCCTACTCCATGCACTAAACTTCAATAAATGGCCAGATAAAATTTATCCAAAGATGATTAGTTGCAATATAAAAGGCCAATTAACAGAAACGGGACTCAGATGGGTACTTGAAATGAAAGGAACCAACCTGACTAATGTAGTCATCTACAAACATAATTGCATGATCGTCCTGACCAGTATTTAACTTAAATACCCGCAACACTCGATCCCTCTTGAGAGACTGCAAAACATGATTAAAAGATTTCTGCTTTTACACATTCAAGCTGATGCCAAGTAATCAACAGATAAAACAACAAAGGATGGCGTTTAGTTGAATAGGGTAAGAGATAGAACGAGGGAGAGCGTGTTCAGCTAGCAACTATTCCAGTAGCAGAAGAACAGAAAAATCCAAGAATTAATTTTTTTTTTTAAAGTTTTACATATAGGAGTGATAGACAATCAAAGATAACAGCATCCTTTCTCATTTAAGACCTCCCATGAAGAGAAAATTTGGAAAATAGTCAGATCATACTCCCTCCGTCCCATTATTTCCGGTTCGATTTTCCAATTAGGACGTCCCACTAATATTGGCCTATACCGAAAATAACAACAAATTAGTGGTACAAATGATTCTTTTGTTGCTTTAATGAAGGGAGTCCCACTAATAAACCAACTAAACACAAGCTCCTAAATTCTCGTGCCGAAAAGTCTTCAGCGGAAATAAGTGAGTACATGATAATTTTAGCAATTTGACTTATGAGAAAAGAAAATGAAACTGTAACAGCTTACCAGAGATGCCACCTCACCTCTATTTCCCTATCCACTTGAGTCCTATCACTTAGGCTGCTGTACAACTGTGACTGCAAGATGAAAGGGGGAACTGAAACCTGAAGAGACATTTCTCCATAATTAACTTTCTCTGACCAAAATACAAGATTGAAGCAATGTTTTTTTTTTGAGGTAGATATGATTAGTCTTTGGCAGCAAATAATTCCTCAAAATGGATATTAGTGTGCTGCAGTAGCAAGATTACTAAACCTAAACAAACACTTTAGAGGTCAATCCATAGACAAATATACATCAATCTCTCGAAACAACCATCAATACACGAAGGGATTACACTAGATTTTAGGGTTTAATTTAGGTCAATTAAGTTATCGAGAAACAAAAATCAAGTTCGAGACTTTACCTTATCAATGTGAGGAAACTGCGCGCGCATCATCCGAAGCGCCATTAGAGTATCACTGAAAGTGAAATTCTCCTCTTTACGCCGCCATTTCCACCCCAGAAGACAAAACAACGTGAGTAGGAAATTAAGAGCGAATTTGTCCAGAATCAAAATCCTAAATGAAAAGGAAAATAGAACAGTTTTTAAATTCTATTTCTACCTAAGGAAAGAGAGAGTTGATCTTCAACATCTTTTTCTGATTGGGGCTCGGATTCTTCATGTCGCTGGCGCTTTCTGCTTGTTGATGGCTCCAATTCCGTGATTTTCTTGTTCATATTTTCCCTTATTTCGTTTCTTCTGCTATGAATGAATTTCTCCATTTTCTTGAATTTGTTAACAGTGATGGCCTGATGGGAAGGGACCAAAATATTAGGGGCATTTGCTAAATATTAGGGGCATTTGCTAAATACCCCGTCTCATTAAAAAAAACACAATACTACCGACTTATTAAAGTTGTGTTTAAGATTACTAAATTAGCCTCATATTTTCGTCAGCATGCATGGAGGAGTGTGAGCAAAACAGCCTATCGCAGACTCTTATCGCAGACTCGCAGTGCCTATCGGCATGTCTTTATTTTTTCAAATTTTCACTGTTTTGTATAGTAAATCGGCACTAGTGGGATTCGATCGGCACTCGTAGGGTCCTCTCGGCACTCGGTGGTAATTGAATCTCAGATAAAATAAGTAAAAAAATGAGGGTAAATTGATAATATTGGATATTCTATAACTATTGTTATAATGAGTGAGTATTTTTATGGTTTTTTAATGGGAATAGATAAAAACATATATTTCCACAATATTAAATGCCACATAGTTATAGTATCCACCATAATTACACTATTTTATTCACACACAAATATTATTTCGATGTTTGCCTTTTGTTTTATTTTAATTTTACAATCCCCCAGCCTAGGTTTGACGGATGCACGTGGTATAATACGATACGGATACAGAACCACGACACTTTTTAGAATATATTTAAATTTGACATACCAAATGAAGTGTATCCAACACTCATAACCCAATGAAATACTACTATAAAGTAGGGATAATTCTATTTTTTACAGCCCTTAAATAACAAGAGAAATTTATCGTTCTTGTTAAAAATTTAACTTGGGTTCACTAATGATCTGTTATTATGTATGTGTATAAAGTACACATGAGTAATATATTCAGCATTGTTAGAAATAAAACTTAACGAATCAAGTAGCAGCTGAAATTTTCTCCCGTCACACAAAAAAAATTAATTACGTTTATTCTCAAAAACAATATTGTGCATTACAAGCCAAAAATCATTAATCTATAGACTATCCTGCACCAGACTCATGCTTAAATTTGGGAAATCTAAATATCCGCTTCAAACTACATTATGACCAACAAAAGATCATTTACTAAACAATCACAAGCTATACGAGGAATAAATTAACTATCCAAATTACCAGAAAGTGCAGAGCAGTAAGGTTAATCCTGGAGCTTTTCGCGCGAAAATCGATCCCCTCCAGCTACATTTCATTGATCTTATATGCCTACGGCTCTGTCAACAGGTAATGAAGCTCAGCTTATCCATGCAAAATATCAAAATTGTGTTAAGACATTCATATAGTAAGTTAGAAGCTAGTCTGGATAGAACTAGATTCGGAATCTTGTTCTCTTTGAGCAGCAGCTTCGTCGTATACTTGAAAAACTCTTAGAATAAGGATTTTTACCAATTTTTTCAAGCAGATTTCAGTTTGGGTGAAGGGGATGCAAGATGGGATAATGTCCTGTGACCGACGAACATCAAGAACATTCCCAATAGGCCAAGTGCCTTCAGTGTGGTGAATAGGTTCAACTGCAAGGAGATATACGAATTCGAGGATGAAATATTACAAGTCAGATTGCCAACAGTATATGTTAAAACAAAACCAGAGCAGAATTTAGACATACCTTGATCCAAAACAATGCATGGAGCATCAGAACTGCAGCAATGCTGAGATGGAAGAGAATGGCAAAAGTTGAAGGGACGGTTGATTTCGGGAAATTCTTGAGGTTAGCTTGAAGGTAAAGGAGCTGCGGGAACCCAAAAAAGTACGCAGTTTTAGCGCATATGAAATTTGGCTATCTATTCACTTATGCAAGCAATACGAGGAAAAGAGTAATCGACGAGTACCCCCGACAAGAAACCAAAAAATGGTACGAGTATAAGGCCCAAGAAAGCAAGAGAAAGCTCCGTGCGGGGTAGCTTTTCTGGAGCCCTGAATATGTGAGTTATCTCTGCTTTAGGCCCGTATCTGGAGTACGGATCAACAGATTGTGGAGGAGGACGAGCTGCATTTTCAGGAGCATCAGGGAGGTCTAATTGAATATAGCCTAGAGGTTGCAAGAAAGAATTCTCCTGAAAAGATTGGAGAAATTTAATTCATATGTGACAAATAAGTGAAATGGGAGCTTGACAAAAAATTCAAATGTGATGTGTTTTAAATCATAGAGAGTTTTACCATGTCCGGGTCCCCTACTGTGAGTTGGATTTTATATCTACCAGATAGGTAGAAAAACTTCTCTACTAGCCCCAGAAAATCCTACAAGGAGAAACAAATCCAGTCAAAAACATGCAAAACTGGAAAATGTGTTTACATCTATGATAGCAAGACTGCAAAGTTACAGGAATCTCAAATTGGAGGCACATATATTGGGAATTACTCCCTCCGTCCCGTTTAAAGCGACACGTTTCTTTTCGGCGCAGGAATCAAGAAAATGGATGATAAAGTATGAGAGAGGGTTAAATGATAAAGTAAGAGAGAGAAAATGAGTGAGATTGTAGGAGAGTGAACGATAAAGTATGAGAGATAAATGAAAAAATAAGAAATAATGTAGTAGTAATATTTTTTAAAGTTATTTCCTTTTAAGTAAACGTGTCACTTTAAGTGGAACGTCCCGAAAAGGAAAACGTGTCGCTTTAAATGGGATGGAGGGAGTACAATTCTAAAGACACCAGACAAAAAAGTTTGACCTATAGACTCGAGATGCTGTTGGACTTCTCTAAATCATGGCGAGTATCTTTCAGAATCTAATTCAACGTGATTTGGATGACAACGGTTATAGAGAACTTAACTAGTACTATCTCAAACTTTTTCCCAGAGTTCCCCACCAAGAAGATGTGTTCAACTCCACTGTCATGTTGCAACTTGAGGAATGCCTGAACAGAACACGATACTCAACAACGTGATTAAGAAAGAATCTAGTTCTATATTCAAAGGCGCTAGAACGGTAACCTGGTGGGGTTTGAAAGCATTTCCAGAAGAAGTGGTCAAATCAAAGGACAACCTCAACTTCCGGAGATGATTAGCTGATAGAGCAATAGCATTGCTGCCTGGTAAGTTCAGCCTGAAATAAATGACAGAGCATAAGATCAAAATCTGTTTATGTCCTTTAATGACGGACATAATAAAAATCATAAAGAATTATATTAAATGGGTGAAGATAAAAATGAAAGAGCTCAGTGCAGTGAGATGACGCGCGGAGATACAATTAGATAAGCAAACCCCAAGAAACTTGAGACATAAAATAGCAGCGAATAGCCGAATATATGAGAGTACATAATGCACATTACCAGTGAGAAAATAGTTTAGCAGCATTAACTAAATCTGGAATTATAAAAAAAAGGTCAACATAGAACATAGTAGGTTCCAGCACAGAAAACAAATCGAACAAACAAGGCAAAGAGACGATCGAACTGTCATATTATGAGAAGTTATTTACTTGCTGAGAGTCTCTACACTCCGGTGATCATCGTCAAGTATTGTGATTTCCGCATTGTCAATCTTGATAAGCCCAGTTATATGAATTGGCACTCTAGTTCGTCCTCCAGTGACATAGTTTTTCTTATGTTCTGGGGCGTCGAATACAATCTACAAATAACAAATCCAGCTAGGAAAATTAACATATGAAGAGAAGAGAAAGATTGACTTTACTTAATAATAAAAGAAAAGAATGGCAAACAAACAAGAGGCACCAATGAACAGGAAAAAGGGTTACCACCTCAATGGAAAAAACATAGCTTCCAACATTAATATTTTCTGGAAGTTTTTCCAAGACATGCAATCCACTGTCTGCATCAAACTTTAGCTTCTGCATCATGGGAAAAAAAGTCTCTCTCAGTTATAGGTGTTTGAAACATGAAGGTGACTCTTACGAATATCAATGTTAATAGACTTTCAGCTTCTTATACAGCTTTTTCCCATAGAGAAGCACCTGATCAATGACAGAAGCATCTTTTGAACCAGAGACAAAAATCTGCATGAGCCTGACTGACAGAGTAGGAGATGGAGATCCCAACACAGTACTGACACGAACCTAAGAAAACAGCAACCGTAAGTACAGGGTCCCACATTTGCAACATTGGAGATAAGAACTTCAGGAGGAGCTTCAGTCAAACAATCAACTTGATAAATTGTCTTCACTACTATTATTTTGTACAGATTTTAACACGGAGAATAACTGCATGCAGACAACACTGGCTTCTCAAGTACTCCCTCCGTCCCAATATTTGTGGCTCAATTGGTTTCGGCACGGGAATTTAGGAAGTGGTGTTATGTGGTTTAGATTGTTTGGCTTTTTATAGTTAATTTTGGTTTACACAATCATTACCTTTTTTAGAAACGAGCCATTGGGACATCCATTTAGGGAAAGTGAGACACAAATATTGGGACGGAGGGAGTATATGATTAGAAGCAAGCTAAAACATCATTCACTAATTACACAAGAATATATTAAAAAAGGATACAAAAGAAGGTTACTGCATAGGAATAGAGAAAGTGCCAACAAATGAAGTTAAATATGGTAAGGATACAAAATCATCAGGATGGAAGACCTTAAGTTGATCTTTCTTGCTAATCGAAAGGATAGTAGTTGGCACTGATAAAATTAAAGGAGTGGATCCCCTGCAGAAAAGATGGAAAATATATTAAAATCACTAGGAAAAACAATAATATCTTACAGGAGTAGCTTCAAACATAGGCTCGAATTATAACTAGAGATTCCTATAAATGAGATTGTGCTTTATCAAAAGAAGAGGCAATCCAAAGATGTAGAAATATAAAAGCATCAAAGAGTCCTAGAGAAGGTAAATATAAAAAATAATTACCTAATGTTTTCCAAGCAATTCAAGGCATCAATTTGGTCAAACAGATCTTCAGCGCTTCCAGGTATTCCAATGCCAAGGAAAAAATTTGCCAAGCCCAAAACTTTTTCTCCAGGAAGCTGCAATTTAAAATCCCAAATTTCATGTCTCGGGAAGAAAGAGGAAAATCACATTACGTGAATGTAAGTAAGTTCATGGCACATGAAAACATACATGTAATTTTTCAGAGGTGACTCCTGAAACGGCTGTGATTCCACGGACTACTGAAGCAGAGGTTGAAAGAGGACTTTGATGTTCACGTCCACCAACAAGTTTCTCATCAAAGTAACAGGTCCCATCATCTGTCAAAGAAGATCGAAAAAACAATGCGTAAGGAATAGCCTGATGTAATTCTTGACTAAGCACTCTTTGCTAGCGCTACTGGACTCCGCATATAGCTTCACAGGTTTAGTAGGAGCAGAGAATTTGCCTAAGTAGGATTCTATGGCAGCATCAGAATATAAGATCAGTTCCTATCACTCCAATTACAAGCATCTGGATGGCTAATGACATCCAGCCTTTTAAGACAGAATCCTATTATTTTAAGAGGGTTGGGATAGGGAGGCAAATACCTGCCTAAGCAAATTAAATCATGGACTTGATAACATGTTAAGAGACTTTCACTAATGTGGATGTTTACAGTTACATCCACTAAGCCATTCAGTTCAGCCTCTTTATCAAGATGACTAAAACTATATCCAAGATAACTACAACTATTTTGACCTTGTCTCAGTACAAACCATAACTGTGCTTAAGTAAATATAAGTAATTGAGCATGAATAAATTAAAAATAAATATGTTAAAACGGGTAGAGAGAAATAGAAACCCCTACCATGTCTTACAATGCCGTCAAAAAGCTTCAGGATGTCATTTTTCAGAGTTGTTATCTGGTATAGAGAGATGATTCAGATCAGAATATTAAACATACCAACAGCTGCCTCTAGGAATCTTCAGATTTAAAAAAAAAAAAAAAAGAAAAAAGAGGGAAGAGAGAGAGAGAGAGAGAGAGAGAGAGAAGTTGGTAGCATAACAGCTAAATAATGAACAAGAGAATCACACAAAAGCAATATTCATACAGTTAACTCTCCCAGTTAAAAATGTGATCAAATAGTCCAAGGTAACATGCTTAATGCATTTGGTATATAAAGAAGCGTTCACACAAACATCAAATCTCCAACTCATTGTCCAGGTACTCATATGACATGACAAGTTATTGTACAACTTATAGTAAAAATTAACAAAAAAAAAAAAAAAAGACTGACCAGAGAATGGTCGATATGAGGAGACGCTAAAGAAATAACTCCAGCCAAGGCTTCAAGTGCAATCCCTGTAAAAATAAACCCAAGCGAGTAAATAATCTTGTTACAGTAATACATTGTAGTAAGCTAAGCAATAATGATAAGTATAACATATTAGGATATTCCAGTAAATAAGCAACATATATCTGAATTAGAAAGGGTATGCTAGCTAGCATGTATAATTCAAATCTAGACTTGGAAGAGTTCAATACCAGCAGCATTGCTACTTGACTCTGGGTTATTGGAACTAAGACGCCACCTCCCATCACTCTGACCAAGAGCCTGTAAAGAAATGACAGGATTAGACATTCAATTATTACATGAAGTATACACATTTAGAAAGAGGCACGTGTATTTATCCAGAATATGCAACACAATCCAGAGTCCACCTTTATTGAGCGAAAAACTTTATCAGCGTCTCTGAGATGAACATTCACTTCAGGTGTCTGATCCTGATACAACATGAAAATCCAACACATCTAAATGAGAATACATAGTCAACAACAGAATGCTTCTCTAGAGCTAAGGGAACTATAGCAATTTCCTTTATTTACATCTACATGTGGGCAACATATGCTAGGAATCAGGAGCAATTTGTAATACTTCTATAATTTTTTTTTACTCCACATAGGTCTGTTTTTGTAAAAACAGATAGAAGACTTGATTGAGAGAGATTGTTACAGGATTTAATCGATAAGATATTTACCTTCAAAAGCACTACACCTCCAACAGAAAAGTAAAAATCAACAAGCGAATTGGCATTATCTAGAGAGCCTTTAAGTCTAGATTCAGCTCCCTGCGGACAGAACATAAAGGTGAGAACAATACATTTCAGCATGAAATTTTTCCTAAATTAGCTAACTTAAACAAGATTTCCAGTACCCGAAAAGCCTCACTACTGAGCTTGCATTTTAATATTTTATTAACTCTCAATGCAAGGAAAATATCCTTTAAAGCTGAAGAAGTAGACTGTAGGGTGTTCGCCACAGAAGCACAAGATGAAGTTCTTATATCATGCTTCTTTTCAATCCCAAGAACCTCAAATGTCTTTAACGCCTTGTATGTCTGCTCCAAACTGGAAACAGCACAATAAAGTTAGATGGGCAACTGTCTTAAACCATGCACGCCAAATTTTAGCCATGAGTAACCTGAAGGAATACAGAAAGGAGACAAGCAAAACGATCACACATAATTTGTCGTTCTGGATGGTACAAGGAAGACCAAACCCCATGCCAAATTTTATGCAATCCGAATTAAAATGGCACATTACGATCACCAACAAATTTTTAATATTATTCAACAAAGATGACACGAGAAAAGAAACACACAATAAAAAATAAATGAAGGATAAGTAGTAAAGTAAATATGCAGCTTGCACACAAGACTCAAAAGATCACGCCCACCACCAACAACCAAAAGTTATGGTTGGTCAATATAAACTCAATCAATCCAGAAAAAGGACAGTCCATCTTCAGGAAGATGACCAATGCGAATCGCAAAAATCTGCTAAAAATAGCAATAAACTCGATATTGATAGCTCGATAACAGTAGTAACACCTAGCTTACCCCAACATGACACAGCACAGCACTAATCAAATATTGAATTAGAACAATATGTCTTCTAAAGCATCAATAAGTATGACTCCCCGCCCATTCCATTTCAAAATACATACAACGAGAAATAAATCCCGCCACAAAAATCTTCAAAACTATAAGATCACGAAGAGCGTGGGTTTATAACCGACCTCCGAAAATATCCGTCGGCCGGAGAAAAGAGCGCCAATGCGGCAGATCGGTGAGAATCAGACACCGGGCTGAAGACGGCCGATTCGCAGCTCGCCGCCAGAACCAAAACCGCCAAAACCAGGACTCCGAAATCCCGGGCCATTCCTGCGAAGAACATTGCCGATCAAATAACGATCAGTGCATCGTAGCAACGAAACGAGAATCATTCAAATCCGAATGAGATTGCTTACCGTGGAGAAGAATTTTTTTGGTCTTCGTTTCAGTGACTGTATAAAATAAAACAGAGGCTTGTTAGTTAGTTAAGAGGAGCTCAAGAATTTAGTATACTAACGGCGGCGTACTGGAAATTACGTATATACCCTCTCTATAAACAACTACTCCCTCCGTCCCATTGGAAGCGTCTTGTTATCCATTTTGGGCGTCCCATTGGAAGCGTCTTGTTTCTAAAAAAAACAAGAATATGTGGACAAGATTTAACTATTCAAAAGTCAAACAATATACACCACACATTATCATTTTCTTAACATCCGTGCCCATTGGAAACAAGACGCTTCCAATGGGACGGAGGGAGTACTAATTATAGTGGGCCTGCCGATGCTTAGACCGGAGATTCTATGGCGTTGTCTCTTTTTCTTAATAGATTTAAGCAAATTGGCATAAATGATCCCCAATATTTATTAATTTAGATAAATTGGTCCTTAATTATTATTTTTTAGTTTATTGATCCACAAGTTGGCTAGTCTCTGTTAAATTTTAAGTTAGTCAACTGTTAATCATATGAGTATTTACGGAATAAAAGTTTCAGGGACCAATTCGTCCAATTTTTAAATTAAATTTTAACTTTTTTTTAAAAAAATATATTTTTAAAATTATAATCTTTCAAAAAAGATTAATTTTTTCAACTAATTTTTTTATTTTTTTTTCAAATAATTTTTTTGGTAACAAAAAAATTTAATTAAAAAAAAATTAACTAATAATAATCTTAGAGACCAAGTCATCTAATTTTTAAATTAATGTTTAACTATTTTTTCAAATAATTTTTTGAATTAACTTTTTTTTCAAGTTTTTTTATTTAAATAAAAAATTAACTAATAATTTTGCGTCTCACTGCGGAGGAGGGGAGCAGGTTGAAACAATGGTTGGGGAAGCTGGTGTTATGTTCTTTGAGGTCGAAGATGTCGGTCCTGAAAAATTAGAAAAAAATAGGGTCTTGTGCGAAATAAAAAAATGGGCCCCTAACATAGAAAACCTCATATTTACATATTGTGTTTTCTTTAATAGAAAATACAAAAAAAAAAGTTTTAGCCCACCAGAATTTGTATGTCTTCTCTTTCATAAGTTTTGTGTTTCAATCCATATTAGCTACATTTTACATTAAATTAATTCTTTTTTGGGCCTCAAAAAATTTTGGTTCTGAGCGGTCGCGCACCCCACACATGCTCAGGGCCGGTCCTAGTTATGAACTCTGAATAAGTTATATTTGATACTTTTTCATGGAGAAAATGGTAGAGGTGATTGGAAACAATTAATATTTGAACTTGTGCTGTTTTTTATGTTTTTCGCATGTAAAGTTGCTATCTATCCTGCCCTCAACAGAAAAGATGATACTAATTTTCATCCAAGAAAAGATCTATTCTTGATTTAAATGGGAGAATAATGTTTGTCCACCGCATGCAGCAAACGGTAGTCTTCTTGAATCTGTTGGGATCGTCTTCTTGTCGGACCAACCGAAGAGAATCCTTCATCCTTAAGCCACTTCATATCTTCATGTATGAAGGTAAAGTTGAAGATGGTGTTGTTACCGGAGGAACAAGGGTAACGAGAGGGGTTGTCTCCCTATTCAATATCCAGAAGAACATCAGATGGTGCTTGTAATGGTTTGAAGAATCGCCGGCCATCAAGTTGTTTCAACAAATCGAACAAGGGATTAGATTTTGGTGTATGTCTCTATATGTACTTTATCGAATCCTAATTAGTCTAGGAGTTGGTCTTCTGCGAATCCGGTTGCATGTGCAACCGGAAGTGTATAATAACTATGGGGCGGTATATATTATAATAGAACGTTGAGGTAGCGTAATTGGTGAAATTGTTGGGCTCTCACCCATTACACTTGGGTTTGAGTCCTAATTGATATTGATCAGAACAAGTGATACATTTGTTTATAACAAGTGATATTTTTATTCCACCAATTGATATTTTTTTAAATCAAGTGTTAATGTATTCAATTTAATTGATACACTCAATTTAAGAAAAGTTATACAATTGTTCAGAACAAGTCATACATTTGTTTATAACACGTGATATGTTTATTCTCGCCAATTAGTATTTTTTTCAGATCAAGTGGTACTTGTTTCCATATCAAATGATGTTTTTATTAAAACCAATAATACTGTTGATATAATAAGTGATACTTTTATTTATAGCAAGTGATACATTGGTTAAAAAGAAGTAATACTTTTATTCAGAATAAGTGATACTTTGATTTAGAAGAAGTGATACATTGATAAATAAGAAGTGATACATTGATAAATAAAAAGTGATACTTTTATTCAGAACAAGTGATACTTTGATTCATGACAAGTTATACATTGGTTAATAAGAAATGATGTTTTTATTCAGAACAAGTGATACTTTTAATACTTTAGTTAAGAACAAACGATACTTTTTGTTATCCCCATATACATATTCCTTACTTTTGTTGAGAACAAGTGATATTTTTATTATTTATATATATTCCTCATTATGTTTAATCTCTGTTACGTGTATATATCTATATAATAATAATAAAGAATTAAATGTATTTTTTAACAAGAATAATTTTAATATATACATATTAATACTCTTTGTATCATATATTAATTTTTTGAGAAAAAAAAGAGGAATAATAAAACCATAGAAAAACACCTCGAAAACCGTTATTAGTAACTCACAAGAAACCTCGCTATCACGAAAACAATCATAAAAGGCCAGTCTTTATCTCAGAAATTATGCTTAAGCACAAGTTACTTAAACTCACAAGAAGCTTCCTCATTATCCGACACTACCAGAAATCTTCAAAGACATAACAGGGATGATTAAATTAGTAACTAACCGCGACTTCAATCTTCAGATAATCCCTCATTTTCTTCTTTCTCATTCTTCTATATCCGAAGTATTTATTGAGTAAATATCGCTTAAGAGCTATACTATTAAGTCCTTATCGGCAACATATAATATAGTTGGTATTCTTACTTTTATATAAATAGTTGATTTAGAGTTGATGTACTATTCAATTTTATTATGATCGACTTAAATTAATAATATATGTAATATTAAGTCCTTTTCAAACAAAAGAAGCGGGGGTGATCTTTTTAATGTTGAAATCTAGATAAAAGGGGTTAAATAATTTTTTTAAGTATAAAAAGTCATAATTCGGCATGATTTGACAGAAAATCCCCACGCCCCCTAATAAAAATCCGCCATTGACGTAGGTCAGAAGGCCCAAAATTAAAAGGAACATTATATGACACCACTAATCAAGTGGTGTCATTAGATAATATAATTAATATTATATTATTTATTTAATTTTAAAAATACACGTGACATCATCTGATTGATAATTATGAGTTGAAATTACAAGTTTTAAAATATAGGATGTATATTATATTTCTAAGAGATTAAATCTTAAATTTTCAAAAGTACGAATAAAATTTAAGTTAAAAAAGTTAAAAAAAAAAAAAAAAAATCACAATCTGACATCGTCGATGGATTGAATAAATTAATTTCAACACCAAAGCCCTTTTATTTCATTGATATATCCCTTTGTCTATTAATACAAAATCGCAGTCTCTATAAACGGAGCAGTTTGTATGAACCACATTTGTATACATTTGTTTGTACCACACCACAAGAATATTGACATGTGAATTATTTATTAAAATAAATGAACCACATTTACCACATGTTAATATACTTGTGGTGTAGTACACACAAGTTTTTGTGCGCGTGCAATTATTTGAAACTAAATTTAGTAACAACTAACAATTGACATATTGATTGCAAGTAACATAATTGAATTGAGTCAATTGATATCGTCAACGCACGTGGCACACCACTCCTATTTATGCTTCAATCCCATCTTCAATTTCCTACCTAAATTGTCGAGGGTGGAGTGGCTCTCTCTCTCTACAATCCATCACCACCAAAAAAATGAAAGGTTTACTTTAAACTAAACACCTTCTCTCTCAATCCTTTTTTTTTCTTTTTTTTCCATACATACATTTACCCTTCTTTATCCACTCAACCAAAAAAAAAACAAAAAAACAAAACAAAAAAAGGAGTCAAACCAAACCACCCTAGAGGAAATTCTGATCTTCCTCGAACCTTCTTGTTTTTTCTTTTTTTTCATGGATAAAAACTGAGTTTCCTCACAAAGAAGGGGTTGGTTTGGCTCATTTGTTTATTAGTATCTTTTTTCTAAATATATTTTTCTTGAACCAAACCACCAAAAATATATACATATATATAAAATAGAGAAGCTGTAAATATATATATATACATACATTATTAGGTACAAGATGGCGAACAATAAGCCTAAGACGAAGAAGGGTATTTTCAAGGGCTTGAAGAAAATTTCCCAGATTTTTGGTAAGCATTTTAGTTTTAATTAATATATACTATTTTTTTTTTAATTGTGTTTTAATTTTGAATAATGTTATATTGTAGAGGAAGACAAAGAAGACGATATTCAGATTGGTCTCCCTACTGATGTAAAGCATGTAGCTCATATTGGATGGGATGGTCCTGCCGTTGAATCCCCAAGCTGGGTGAGTACAACATTAGAAACTACGAACACTTCTAAAATCGCAACATATTTCGTAACATGTTGTGACGGATAGACGATATTGGGGCAGAAATTTAAAGTACCACATCCATAATATTCGAATTTGACTAAATTAACCCTAATGTTACCATTAGTCACTTTTTCAATTGAGCAAAAAATTATTTAAACTGACTAAATTACCACAACCATGATATTCAGATTGACTGAATCACCCCTACAGATTTGACTGAATTACCCCTAATACCACGTCCAACATTGAAAACATGCACACTTGTAGAAGCATGAAAATAATATTCAAAGTTGACTAAATTACCCTAATGTCACTGTCATTTTTTCAATTAAAAATAAAAGTGGGTATGTTTATAAATTATTTTCCTTTTCTTTTTAATTTATGCTTCCTTGATATACGAGAGAGTTTGGAATGTGAAATTGCAGATGAAAGAGTTCAGTTCATCCCCAGGCCTTCATTCTGCACCTTTAGGTCCCCCAACTGATGGAGAAAAGGGGGAGCCTGAAATCAAATGGGTTTCGGAAGGTAACTACACCACATACTATACTAATACGGGCAAAATACATGCTCCCTCCGTCCCGCTATTATTGTCTTACTTTTCTAATCAGATTGTTCCGTTATTACTGTCATCTTTTCTAAAATAGCAAAAACTATTCTTTTAAACGAAAATGAAGTGAGCCCCTCATACATAATACTCAACCTACGTTATCCTATTCTCCCTCTCTAAAAATCTATCTCCCACCCGATTTTCGTTTCACTCCATACTCAGAAATTTAGGATTTTTAACTTTTTGGAAACTTAAGATTATTTATTAAAATACAATATGAAAAAAAAAAACAAAAAAAAATCGATTGCCTCAATTATGCCCTACAAAAAATTTGGATAAATTTATATTTCTTCCACCAATCACTCCTCGAAAATAGTGCAAATTTCTTAATATAATTAAAACTCATAAAATACACACTTAAACAAAGTTAGTGTAAAATGTATGGTAAAAAACCTCGGTATACTGTACCGACCCTCCTCTATACATATTGGTACAAATTTAGCGTAACGACCTCTGTAACAGATGCAAATACCAAGAGGAGCAACAGAGACGCGGCGGCAAGGGGCCTCCCCGACGTGCCAAGATCGTCCAGGCGAGAAGGGAGCAACGGCGAGAACTCCCCCGAGGAAGAGAGATCCGACGAGGAGGCAGAGGAGAAAAGAGTCCAAGGAGTCAGCAGAAGGGAGCGTTAAGGGCTCCCGTCTGCAGCAGGAATCGTCCGAGTCGGGCATCCCGGAGCCTACCAAGAAATCGCGTAGAAAGAAGTCGAAGGAGTTGAACGGGGACCGATCCACACGCACCGGCCGGTCGAAGGCCAATGCTGGTGCTGATCCTGATGCTGAATCTTCAAGCAAGAATGACTTGGATCCGATCTCCACTGCATGAGAATTTCACATCAACAACAACACAATGTGACTAATATTTGTTCTTTTTTCCTCATCAATCATATTTCTTTTTTACTTTTTTTTGCTCTCATTTTTTTCATAGTTAGCTCAATAACCAAATCTTCATACTTATTATCATGGATTGTAACTGCACGTTAGAAAATAAATCAAATGTTGACTGTTTATTTCTTTTTTTTAATCTTTTTTTATTGGGAATGCTTGTGTTGGTTGAGAACGGCTTGTATGTACCACTTTCGTATACCCTTGTGTGTACTACACCATAAGGATATTGACATGTGATATTTCTCATTAAATCAAGTAGGCCATATTTAACACATGTCAATACCTTGGCGGATCCGGATTACGAGGGAGGGGGCGAAACTAAAAAATTCGAAGAGAAGAGGGTGAAGTGTACATTCGGGGCGAAATACGAAATTTCTTAAAAATTATATATATAAAATCGCATTTTGACACGAGTTCGGGGCGCGCCGGATCCCGCTTGTAATGTGATATACACAAGGATATACGAAAGTGGTACACACAAGCTTTTATGGTGTTGATTATTCAGATGTGTGCAAGAATTGGAAATGTGTAATTGACATTGAGGTTACCTTCATTTTCTCATTCTTTTTCACAAGCAAAATCATAACATGAGTTTATACACTTATTATCCGTCTCACCATGACAAATTAGGATTACATATAATTAAACCTCGATATATAACTTTGATAAAATAATAAACTCGATTACATAACAACTATTTCAATTCAATTTGAACTAGTTGACTAAATTACTAACCTAGTTAAACGGATTTAAGTAATGAAAAATCAATCCTAAAGGTCTAATGAAATTAAAAGGTACTAATATTGACTTATTTAATATTTTATAAACCAAAATATTTCTTTAATCAAAGTGAGAGCTAGTTCAGATAGAGCTATGGTGTGGGATCAGATACATTTGCATATCAAATCTACTGACAACAACTTTTAAACTATATTTTATATCATAAGTACTTATGTAATAAACACTTATTTAAATTGTTTTTTCAAACGGGCACTTAATATTTTATCCAAAAGTATAGTGAAATAATGTTTAGGAAAATATTAATGGATCATATTCATCCAGATCATATAGTATATTTAGTATTCATCAAATACAAAAGAACAATTTTATCCTTTTTAATTGTAATTCTAAATTTTATTTATTTTAAATACAATAAATATAGAGAATTAATAATATCCATTTTCTTTAATTCTTTGCCATATTTGAATTTTTTTATTTAATGCAAAATTTAATATTTTCCAAATATTCCCAGATTAATTGTTTATTACTATATGATAACTTTTTTTTTTTGAATTTTTTCTCCACGCATATCAAAATTTGTACATATTCAAATTCTTTTATCAAAACTTCCCTTCATTTTTCACAATTTGACTTAAAATGTCCCTTCATATAATTTTCATAATTTTGTAATATATAGTTGTGTTGTTATTTTTTTTATTTTATTTTAATATGTATGACAAGGATAACTCACACACCTCGACATTCAATGGAGTTTTGTACTCATTCTCAATAATTGATAATACATTCATTAACTTGAAGTAGGTATTCAAACATGCACATATTGAATAAATTAAAGTTGTCATTTGTAGTGGGACGTTCCGAAAAGCAAAACTAAGGAAGTAATTACGAAGGAAATCTTTTGTTAGATTTTATGTTTTCAAATTATTTTCAATCTAAAACCTACACTAATTAGGATCCGATAAACTATACTATACTATATATCGAAACCTAATTGGAGTAGAACTCCCATTCCTATTTATATATCCCATAATCCCACCATTCTATTTTTATTCATCGTTCTTCTTGTGAGGAAGGCGGTACGTGATGGCTGATTCTTCAATCAATCACGACAACTATCTCATGTTCTACAGGTTCCTCAGCAACGAACACAACCCGCCTCAACGTTCGAAACGACGCCGCAGTCACCGCATCGTCTTCAGCTTCTTCTTCACCTACGAGGATATGAAGTGGTTTAAAGATCAAGACTCCATTTGGGTGCTCCAACACGACGACTCGCACAGATTCAAGAAAACAACCGTTGCCACCATCGAGCGAATGTCCTTCGAAGAAGTAAGCGAACCCATCAGGAAGCTTCTGGAGCCTCTATGGATGCTCCAAGGTTGGATCGAGCATTTTACAGCGCGTGTGTGGAGGCACGTGCGCGACGAGCTCGCCGCAGGCAACAAGATCGCGGATCTCGACGTCAGCGTGAATATCCAGCGCCACGTCAGCACCACGAAAAAGGAAGATTGTGTTGTTAGGGACGGCCCTTGTTCCATATGCCTCGAAGAAGAAGAACTCCCCCGCGGTGAGTTGGTGGCGGGCGCGTGTTCGCACGCGTTCCACCAGCATTGCCTCAAGAAATGGCTGATGAGGAGTAGGGCTTGCCCGCTCTGCCGCCGCGACATGGGCGGACTCTTTTATTATTTGCACTATCTCCACCCCGACATTTAAACATTTATTAATGTATTCTTCATTCTTCTCTTGTTGTAATGAATGAAACTTCTGCAATTGTTTTAAATAATGTGCATGGCATGTCGTTTGATTTCAATATTAAGTGGTAACGATGCAACATGGACATACGTCAGTCAAATAAAGACATTGTTGTAACTAACATATATACTCCCTCTATCCCAATATAATACACAAACAATTCTAGGGAGTATTAAATAAAACAAACAAACAATAGCTCTCGCTCCAAGGACCGAACACTGCGTTGGTTGTAAGAGGTGTGAATCCGCCTGTCCAACAGATTTTTTGAGTGTTCGGGTTTATTTATAGCATGAAATAACTCGCAGTATGGGTCTAGCTTGATACATTCCATAAAACTCTACTTGAATCCTTTTTTTTTTACCGATAAAATCCGTGCTCAATTTAATTTGATTTTCAGCACGGGTTTTTCTGGCCCAAGTGTATCTTGTCTTTACCACGAGTCATTAGATGCGTGCTCTCCTATTTCGACTTTGCCGAGCTTCCGGTAGCACAGCCCGAGACGGCGACGGGTTCTCTACCCCTGGGGGATGGAGCGACAGAAGTTTTGAGAAATCAAGAGAAGGTCACGGCGAGACGAGCCGTTTATCATTATGATAGGTGTCAAGTGGAAGTGCAGTGATGTATGCAGCTGAGGCATCCTAACATACCGGTAGACTTGAACCTTGTTCCTACATGGCCTGATCAATTCGATCACAATTCATCCAAACAATTTGAAGGAAGTTGTTCTCGATCCTCTATGATGTGATGCCATGAATGATGAAATTCGGGCCTTAAAAGATAATGACACTTGGGAACTGGAATCTTTACCACCGGGTAAGAAGGCGCTTGGAAGTTATTGGAATATATCGCATTAAATATAAATATGATGGCACTATGCAACAGTTTAAGGAGTGATTGGTGATTTGTGGCAATTATCAAGTGGAAGGTATTGACTATAACGAGACTTTTGTTCCCATTGCAAAAATGGTGACTGTTTGTGCTTTCCTCACTATTGTTGCTATCAAAGGTTGGGAAGTGCAACAATGGATATGTATAATGGATTTCTTCACCGTGATTTAAGTGAGGAATTGTACATGAGAGTGCCGTCGGGATTTAAGAATGCGAAGCCGAGCATGGTGTGTAGGTTGAAGAAGTCTTTGTATGGTCTGAAACAAGAGCCTAGGTGTTGGTTCGCCAAGCTATCTACCTCGTTGAAAGCATACGATATTGTGCGGTCATGCTCATAATATGTGTTGTTTGTTTTTCGTAAAAATGGTGTTCAACTTTTGGTGCTTGATGATTATTGCTAGAAATAATAAGGTGGCATTGGAGGCTTTCAAGACGTATCCCGGAAGTTGTTTTCGTATGAAGGACTTGGGGATCTTAAATATTTCTTAGGTCTTGTAGTAGCACGCAATAGAGATTGCTTCGTGCCAACAATAATACATTCTTGAAATTTTATCGAAAGTGGGGCTTTTGGGAGCAAAACCGGCTTCATTTTTTTCTTGCACGGAATCATGATCTAACACTAGCCATCGAAAATTTGCTTGTTGAGCGTAACCATATCGACGCTTCGTGGGACCTCAAATTTATTTGTCTGTGACATGATTGGATCTTGCATGCTCAGTGCACATATTATCTCAGTTTATGCAGCACCCTAGGGATCAGCATTGGGAGGCTGCACTTCGTGTAGTACGCTCTCTAAAGAAAGGTCCGAGTCAAGGGATTTTTCCAAAAATCTATTTATGGAAGACGTATATAAATCCCAAATCCAACTTACCTATAAGTTTCTTGTTAGATATTTGATTATCTGGTAACCAAAATTAATCATAAATATAATTGCAAGTATCTTGACTCGTCATTATTTTTCACGATGTAAAATGTTGTAGAGTTTATGGATGTCTTTAATAAACAAAAAATATGTAGTATGTCCATGATCAGGATGAAGAAACTAAGTGAAGGTCCGAACCGACTAATGTTGATGAATTAGTGACGAGTTTCAACTATTATTTAAAAAAATATATCTATATAAGTAAGTATATAGAGAGAGATTTTTTTTTCGATTGGATTTTTATTACACTTCCCACGAGATTCTGTCACACACAGAAGGTGTTTGATGAATTGCCAAAGAGAATAAAACGAACCTTTATTGATACCCAAAGAGGATAAAAATAAACTTTAACGATACAAAATTTAGCAAACCAATTCTACTATCAGAGATGAAGATTCTAGAAGTCATTCTATTACTATCATATTTCCTTGTTGCTTGGGGTAAAGAAGAAAAAAACCCATGATCAGATGTGGAGAGTATTTGTGTTAATCACCTTTTGAGTGGTAGAAAACGTTGGAGAGGAAGAGGTGTTTTTGATGACGGAGAAGATTAGGGAGTCGCGTTGGGAAAAATTAGTGTTTAATTTGAATGAGACATTTGCTACTGATGTGATACGGAGAGTGGCATTAGGAAGAAAGTAGATTGATGGGGGAAAGGTGGGAGAAGATTCAATAAAGGTTTCGAGGAATAAAGGGGTTTTGTTAGAAAAATATGTTGGCCCAAGCCTCAATCTAAAATTATGCTTCAAAACCAAAAGTTTATAAATCTCTTCAATCATGCTTCAATATGTTAATTGCTACGAACAAAATTAGTTTTTTCTTTCGTTTTTAATGACGAGCGAAACTTGCCGCCGCTATGAAACAAACAGTCATCAGGAAGTGATACTTTTGTCTTCCATGCTGGAGTCGTGGGTCATGCTTAGCCTTTATAGTTATGATGTTTCTTAGTCATATGATTTTAATATGATATGATGTCCTCTAATATATAATAAATTTATAATTAATTAAGTGATGTATAAACTGAAATGAAATATGATGATAAGGCAGATAAATATGAAGAAATGAACACATTGCACCTCAAGGATTCCTGAGGGCAGCCAACCTCTTCTCAAGTTCATCAATCTTCGAACTGCAGGATAGGACGAGGCACAGTCTAAGAAGCGGATATTCAGATAAGTAAGGAAGAAGGATAATACTATTACCTGCTACCATCCTCAGCGTTCTTCCCAGCAAGTCTTCCTTTAGGAGCCGCGGATAACTAATAATACGGAAATAAAAGTAACTTGCACGTTAGCTGTCAAAAACAATTCCCAGTTACCAAGCTTGAGACATATATGGTGCTGAAAAGATACGAACCTGTGAAGAAAAATCGACACCAATTTCGTCTAGCACCTGGTGAATTTTGTCATGAACAAAGTACGTGAGTATATGTGGTTCTATTGAAAGACATAATGTGCACAAAAACAACACTTTATGAACATTGAAAGTGGTGTTTCGAATGGTTAATACTGAATGTTGATTAATATGATTTAGCACAAGAGTCAATTTAAACAAATTTGCAGCATAGTGAAAAGCGATAAAGAGATTTTTTCCACAAAGGTGTCTCTCAGCAAAAAAAAAAGAGAAAAAAGAAAAAAACACTCTAGATGGAATTACAAATAGTACTCCCTCAGTCCCATTCATACCGTCTTGTATACTATATCGAGTTGTCTCACTAATACTATCTCATTTCTATAAAAGAAAATAAAATAACACTATAAATCACAAAGTCATGTGAACCGCATCATTTACACACAAAAGTCAAATTTCTTAAACTATGTGATGAACCCATACATGACGGTATGAATGGGAGGAATGGAGTTTATGTTATCGTACATAACTTCTAGTGTACCTCAAATGAAAATGTTGAGATTAAAATTACTGAAAACCACTTAATCCTAACTAACTCTCATAAACAAAAGTAATCTTCAATGAACATTGTATATGATTTGTGTACTTAGCCTGTAATCACATTGTGTAAGCCTTAAATGGTTGCTTATTTGCTGTTGAACTTGATAAGGTAGTTGTTCCGTTAACATTTATGCAGGTGTCATCGATATAAAGGACCTAAAGTTATTGTTGCATTATCTAGAATTAGGAGAAGCAAAAGATCATTATCTGAGATGGTGCATTTACTGCAATGGCATGCTGAAATAGAATAGGAGTCTTGTGTCGTGATGAGTTAGATAGAATGCTATTGATACTATGTTAAATCTCTAACCGCCTGATGTATTGAACTAAGTTGATTTAAGACTCTAACCATCCTAATCTGTATTTGCAATTTTGAGAACACCATTTGAAACAAATATGCTGCAATTACCTGATTTGTCAACTCTTCTGTCTCGTCCTCAGCTTCGTCGTTATCCAAAGCATCATCAATGGCATCTGACATCATTTCAGTCTACAAGTACAAATGGACATGGCAAAAGCAGCACAAAAAAGGAGGTGTTAACTTCACATGTTAGGGAGTATAGTAAAAACAAATAGGGACTCACAGTCATATCCATTTGTGCTGATTGCTTTTGGAATTGCTGAATCACCTTGGCCTGCTTTGCAGGGTTCATTTCCTATAATTACATGCATTTCAGAACCAAAATACGAGCGCATAATCAGAAATCACACACATTACAAAGTAAAAGTGTTTTGAGTTGACTTGGGGCTACGGCTTTCTAATGGTTATGGTCTGCTGCAAATCTGACTTCAAAGAAGAAGAAAAGAATGCTACATCAAAACTAATGATCTACCTTATTCATTGCTGACATAGCTTTAGTGGCACCCTTCATACCAACAGCTACAGAAGATTGTGCAGACATCGCCTACAAAATAACATATATACTTAATTATTGGCATCTTATAAGGATATACTAGAGCCACTTAACCAGAAACATATTATAACGTGTTTAAACATCAGATTGCATACCTGAGTGTGAGTTGCTATACCTCTCATCTGAGCTCGACTACTTTGTAAATTGGATATTTGTTGCCTGAGCCGGATTAATTGGCGTGCAAGAATTTTGGTTGCTGCCTAAAATCGCAGGAAGAAACAAAAGGTGTGAATGTTCTGCATATTTCTTTAGATGTCAATAGATTCATTAATGTAGTGCTTATAAACCGTGTAAATACATACGTCATTCCCTGTTTTAGCAGTTCTCTTAATCTCAGCAACAAGCTTCTTTTCCTGCATCATTAAGAATCACTGAATTGCCATGTCATATTAATAGAACAAAGAAGATAAACAGAAATGCATCAATAATCTCAAAGTACCTCTAGTTGCAGTGTGTTGATCTCTCTCTCTATGCCTGGATCAAGATCACGGACCAAAATAGCAAGCACATCAATCAGGTAGTACTGATAAGTAATATGTCCCCAACATATAAAGTAAAATAGCTTAGCTAGGGATGAACTTCATAGATTAGTCGTATTGAACCTTCTAATGTAAGTCGAAACTAAAGCTCAGACATACTTCTCAAGCATTGGGCAGTTCATTACATAAACTGATAAACAGCTCGAAAACAGTTTATGTTCAAAATAATTTACTAGCTCGCCAAATTTAAGATTTTTATGGAAAAGTGTTCATTTACTCGTCATAAGAATACAATATGGCAAGCTAGAGCAAGCCAAATACAGAGTGTGACTAAAATCACGAAAAAACAAAGAGAGTTAATAGAACTTATGCCTATTTAGATATGTCATATCCTCCCGAATGTGTATTTCGGCCCTAAACTACTAGACGCACAATCATTCACTTGAGCCTTTGAGAGTTATCACCACAAATTTTCCTGTTAAAAAGGAAAGATTCCAAATGGTGTCCAATCGATTACTTATTACAGCTTTAAAGTTTAAACAATACATTCAGACCCTGAGTAACCACATAACAATTACTCCACTTTGCTGTCAGATTTACTATCCCATGACATAGCAGGTTTTTCATAATCTACACCATTCTCTCTTACTTAGCTCATCATCATATCCATATCCACAGTCCCCTGACCGAAATGAATAATTACTATTTGCAAAATCAAGAAAGCCTAAGTGCCAACTCATAGTGGTTTAGATTTGTTTTGTCAATCGATACATTCGATTTTACAAAACAAATAGTGTTTGCGTTTGTTTCATCAACTGATAATGGCAGTATATGGTTGCTTAAGCATATAACAAAACAATTTTTGGGCAATCCAAGTAAAGCCATAAACAATTAAATACTAAATTTTGATTGGATCTAAAAACAACAACTGTGAGATGAAAAAAAAAGAAAAAGAAAAAAAGAATACCTCTGGTTGCGTTGGCCATTTCTCGCTTACTCTCCCGGAGCGCCTCTGCAATCAAGCAGCACAAAAATTGAACAAAATTCACAAAAGAAGAAATCGAGAACATAATTTAAAGGAAGCGGTGAATTTTCAGCTCATACACAAAATGATGCAGATTTAGGTAGTTAATTGACTTAATTTCTGGTAAAAAAGCCGATCGAATATACAGAAAGAAGATGTAAAGAGAAATAGAGAATTCTTCAAACATCGAGGCAACCAAACCTTTAGCTGTAGGTTTTTTTAGAGAAGATGTTCATCTTAACAATCAATCGCACGGATGCACGTCTGGGTGATCGAATCGAATACAGGTCTTTCTCCCTCCTCCCTCCCTCTCTCTCTAGATTTATATTTACGCGTTTGTGCTGGTGGTATGAGAGCACTGCAGCTATTTCATTTTCATTTAGTTATATTAGTGATTGCAGCTTTTTTTTTCCTTAATAGATTTACTTAGGTTAAAAGAATTATTCCAATTGAAAATATTATGAATTGTACTTAGATTAATGTACAATTTACTATTCAAATCTAGTTAAATTAATAACAGGGATAATTTTAAAAATAATAGAAGTAAACAGATTGATAAAATAAACAAAAAGACTATGAAGGTCAAGGGGTGGATCATGTTTGGAAAAATAACCTAATTCCCATTTGGAAGAGTATATAAACAATTTATTTTAACTTATGTTAAATAATATGTTATTTTACGCGTATTTAGGAGAATTTATCGAAATAACTTATTCTAAATAATAAGTTACTATTAATTTATTCATAAGTTAATATTTGAAAACTTATAAAAATAGGTTCTAATATCAAATACCGGCAACTACATTTTTTTAATTTTATTTTTTTCGCTTTTATAAGTCATTATTATTGCATGTATTCAAACACAATTAACTTATTATAGAATAAGTTCTTTTGTCATAGATTATTAATTAAGTTTTTTTTTCCCAAAAGGGACATGGATTTGTGATAAAAGAACTTATGATATAAACACTTAATTAATAAGTTAATTGTATTTGGATACATATAATAATAATAATGACTTATATAGGCAAACAAATAAAAAAATATAGTTGTCAGGATTTGATATGAGAACTTCCTTAGTAAGTTTTTCATAAATTAATACTCCCTCCGTCCCAAATAAACTTGTCTTAAGAGGCCTGCGCGGAGTTTAAGAAAGTGGGTAGAAAGGGATAATGTGGTAGTTAAATGTGGGACCCTTGACTTTAATTATATTATAAACTTTTTTCTCTCTCTTCTAATGACTATTAATCTAATTTTTTTACACTACTTTAACAATGCTAATAAAAAATTGATTTTTTTTAAATAATTCTTGATGAAATCAGAAATTAATATTAACATTAAAAAATTATCAGAAATTACACTAATTCATTACCGCCAATCTGAAATTAAGATTAACATTAAAAATAACTTCCCTTCAATTTTTTTTTGGATGAAAGCAACTTACAAATTACAAATGATGGAGCCAAAAATTTGATCATATCAGCCTTTTTCCCTCCTACTTTTGATTTATGCCTATAAATACAAGTACTCCTAATAACATTCAAGAGCAATACACTTCATCTAAATACGGCTAGTTCACTAGAAACATAATGGCAAAAGATGTTGATACAGCAACAAGGAATAAAATCGTCCAATTTCTGATGCTGAATTCGACAGCAGGGGTGGTGAATAAAAGAAAGGCTCTGGAAGCTAGCCTTAAATATGGATGCTCTACGCGGACCGTCGAACGACTTTGGGGCTGCAAAGAAAAAAACAACAAAGTAGAGGTGGGGTTATTAATGTTAGCGGTTCAAGGGCAAATCGATCAAGAACAAAGAAAGTCCACATTGATACTCGGTTAATGCAAAGCTTGCCACTGCACAAAAGGGCCACAATCCGAAAGCTAGGAAGAGGAATCAGTTGCAGCAAATCAACCGTGGGTAGATGGGTTAAAAAAGGTTTGATCAAAGCACACACAAATGCCATTAAACCCCATCTTACTGCCCCTAACAAGTCGCTTAGATTAAAGTTTTCCCTTGAAGCTTTACAATTTGATAGAATACTAAATATCCTAAGGTTCAAGTCCATGGATAACACAAGTGCACATAGATGAAAAGTGGTTCTACCTTACTAGAGGAAATCATAGATTCTACCTAACACCGGGAGAGACGGAACCTCAAAGAACATGCCAAAACAAAAATTTCATAACAAAAATTATGTTCATGTGTCTTTGTATGTAGGCCATTGTTTGGGGAAGATGGTTCAATCCTTTTTTATGGTAAGATTGGGATATTCCCTTTCCCCGAACAAGTAGCCGCACTTAGGAAATCAAAAAATAGACCGGCTTGTACTTTACAAATAAAACTCATTCAATCGGTTACTAAAGAAGTCATTAAGGAGTGTCTTATGAACAAGGTATGTAACCATACATTTTATGTATTTTCAATATAGTTAGAAAACAAGTATGTATGTCAAGCATTTAATCTAAGTATTTGTCTGTTCAACTTCAACAATGCGCAAGCATAGTATATTCAAGTATGTATGTCAAGCATTCAATCTAAGGCGGTTTCAATTCTATTTAGCATTTATTTCAAAGCATGTATTTTATAAGTTTATTGTGCATGATTATTCCTGCTATCAAATAAAAGTGGCCGGCAAATGCAAACAGAGTTGATTTTCATACAACAAGATAATGCGAAGCCACATATAAAAGACACGAGATATTGATTTCATAAGGGCGGCAAGCGGTGAAGGTTTTGATATAAGACTCAATCATCGGCCACCTAATTCACCGGATACAAATGTGAATGATTTAGGGTGGTTCCGAGCCATTCAAAGCATACAAATTGAAGAAGCATGCTATAATGTAGACCAATTAGTAATTGTTGTTCTAAACTCATTTGAACAACTCTCTCCACATACCCTAAATAAAGTTTTCCTAAGTTTACAAGGATGTATGGTTGAGATTATGAAAGTTAGAGGACATTATTCATATAAGATACCTCACATGAAAAAGATACTCTCCTAAGAGTAGATGAACTTCCAAGAGATTTGGAAGTGCCTTTGTCTTTGGTAAGAGAGTGTATAAAATACATGATGGAGAATGGTTCAGTTGAAGATGCAGAAACACTAAGGAGTAGGCTAAGTATAGGGATGCTAGGGAATTGAAGATCACCCAATATAAGGAGTAGTATTTTGAAGTAGACTTAAGGAGTAGGCTAAGTATAGGGAACAAGAAAGATTTTTTTGTGAAGCAGCAACTAGTACTCCACATTAACCCACATGTTGATACATGTATAAGTTATTTTGTAGTGTGTATATCAGTTTCTATAATTTAAGCTTTTTCTACTAGTTCATCAGTTTATAGTTTGTAGCTAAGTTATTTCATGTAAAGCCATGTAAAGCCACATCGTAAATTAGTTTATACTCCATGTAAAGCCACATCATAAATCCACATCATAAATCAAACACCAACAAACTATAAATCAAGCATCGTAAATTAGTTATTTCATTAGTTTATACAAACATATAAAGCCACATCATAAATCAAGCACCAACAACCTTTCACAATCCACATTAATATACACGTATTAACCCACATCGTAAATTAGCCACAAAATCGTAAATTAGTCATGTAAAGTCATATTGGAACTAAATCAAGCACCAACAACTTTTCCCAAATCTTAAATTAGCCACAAAAGAGGAAAGATCTCACCCTCTTGAAGAATGCAGGGGAGATAGATCCGGAGCATAGGCTCCGCGTTCAGTCTCTGCGAGTGCCGCTCGCCGTCCGTTTCGATCGAGACAGTAAGTCGGTCGTTTCATGCTAGCCGGCCGTGTAGGCGTATCGCTCAGATCACCCCCATCCTTCGCCTTCACCACCGCAGGTGTAGGATATGTTCTTACAAGAGATCGATCAATTATCGAATACGGTAGATTGGCGATCGATACGTCCAGATCTCGGATCCGAAACCGACGCCACCGACACTTTTCCGTATTTCGCTCGGCTAAGCATAGATCGAGTTTCGATGTTATTCGATCGATCATCACCTCGATGGCTAATAGGCCTTTCACGGGGGAGAGGGGGGTGGATTTCATCCTAGCGATGTAGAACAAGAGAGGATAGGGAGGTTTTCGATTATCGGATGGGCGGCGCAGCTGAGAGGAAGAAGGAGAAAGAGAGATAGTGTGTGTAGGTTTTTGACTTTTGAGAGACGAAGGGAGGGGAGGAGGGGGGTTAATTAGTTTCCTTAATATGAATGTTTAAATAATTTACAAAATTGTCACCGCCATTTTAAGTAATTTATTTTCATTTTCGGACGAAGACAAGTTTAGCGGGACAAATCGAAAATGGAAAGTAAAGCAAAGTTTAGCGGAACGTAAGGGAGTATTATTAACTTATGAAAATAATTTAAAAGTGACATCATTTAAAATAACTTCTTTCAATACATTCTCCCAAACACGAGTAAAAATAATTATTATTTAGAATAAATTAAAATAAATTATTTATAAACTCTTCCAAACGGTGCCATAATTCTACATTTGGTCTCATTCCGTATGGACTGGAAATCCCTCCCAATAAAATCTTCGCATATTAGTATTTTGTATTATAATATAAAACATTATATACAAATATTTTCCCCGGACTTACTTAGAATGGAAGTTTGAAGTTATAAATAGAATTACACAAAGGACATTCAAAAGATCGCTGATATATTAAAGCCAAATTTAGGGTATCAAACAATTACTACATCTGAAACAAAATTAAAATTACTGGGCCAAACTTTCAAACTTGCTCATAAGGATGCACTTAAAACAGGACAAACATACCACAAAGACAACAAACAGAGAACAAATATAGTTGACAAATTTCTATCCTTTGCTAACGATTCACCCAATGTGGTTTCTCTCTCCTATACATGAATTTGGCAAAACTTAACAATGATTGAATTGTCTGTACAAACCTCTATCTACGACCACACATACATATTCATTTAGGATTTTCTAACACCAATGATGGTTATTAATTATATAGTGAGGCAATAATGCAAAGCTTTCAAGAAATGGCTCAAGGAAAAAAGGACACTAACAATAAAACCACATAAATCAACCAACAAGAGTAAAACACTTATGTCCCATTGGGATGACATAGCAGTTAAGGTAGGTAGCCTGTGGCCGGAAAGTCATAGGTTCAAAATCCACCAAGACCGCTATGTGTGAGTCAATCACCTATGGTTAGCCTAAGGTAGTTGAAGCCTCATGTATTGTTTGCGTGCTAGAGCACATGAGTGGAGTTTTACCCAAAGGCGCACTTCGGTAGCGGTTGCGGGTTACTCTCGTTGTCCCAAAAAAAAAAGAAAGAGTAGAACACTTATATGTTCAAACATAAATAGGCAAAATTGGAGCATCCTTCTACAAGAACAGTTTTAGAAAAATCTTAAATCAAACTTGTAAACAGCAGAAATTGAGCTTCTAGGCAGTGATCTCTTTCTTTAGTTTTGCAAGCTCTTGTCTGACAACACCAGCCTTCTGCAAAAACCAAGAACAACAATATGTGAGACTTCCACCTAACTTCTATGTTATATGTTCAAGAATACAAAATACACTCTACTGAAAGAGCTTTGAAGTATTATCGAACCTGCACAAACTATTGTGAGGCTGCTTAAACGAATCCTAACGGGCAGTGACAGCAATTGATATTTCAATTCAAACATCTTAATGACATTTGTTTTCTAATATGATGCCAGATAGATTGTTAGGCAAGTACACTGTATTTTGTATTGCAAACTGTACTGAAAGAGCTTTGAAGTAGTATAATATAACAAGAACAAACTACTGTGAGGTTGAGCCAAACAGAAATCTAACAAGTATAATAATAAGCATATATGAATATGAAATGTTAAGAATAAAGTATTGGAACCTTGATTTTTGCCAGCATCAGCTTGAAACGGTCAAAATCATTAAGGGAGGCTCTTCTCTTCTGGACAATGAGCTTCCCTTCCCCAAGAGCTATTTTCCCATTTGCCTTTGACATCTGCAGGAGACTCAATAACAATTTCGATTTGACTACCAATTCAACAAGATAGGGAGGGGGTAAGTTGTTAAATACGTACCAGCAGCCTCCATTGCAGCTATAAGAGTTTTCTTCTTCAGAACTCTTTTGATGTCGATCTTGATGTCTGTAAGAGAAAGTCTCTTGAAGTTCATCTGGCTACGTACCATGTCAGGGGCATCCACAAGTGCCTGTCGTTTTGGCAAATAGGATATGAAAAACTAAGAGGGCAGTGATGCAAGGAATCAGTACAAACAGAAACAAGCCTGATAAGTATTGTGGGTTTCGAAACTCATCATTCATCAGATGAAATGGGAAACAATTAACTGAAGTACAACCAGATAATCAATCATATATTCAGTCCATATCAAACAATTAAGTAGGAGTAACGCCAAATATATACTACAATGGAGTTGGCTTTCCTATGCCAATTGACTAACATGTATTAACTATTTCAGCATATAAGAAATGCCTCAGTTAATGATTTCTCCTTGAGAACAGCTAATGCTCAGTTAGAAGAAATGTCTGCTTAATAGCATAAACAACTTAGCACAGTTGTCATACCCCGTTTGAAAGTCATATAGACCTTCCTGATCTATTTCACCACTTTCTTTGCCATCAGCTCTGTCCTTAGCCAATTTTTGTAATTTTTCATCTACTCTTCCAGGTATGTCTTCTCTAACTCCTTCCATAGAGTCACCAGATGGTCCACATCCGTTCGTCTTAATTGCACCAAACTCGACATCCGTATGCAATTTCTTCTTCGACTTGTCAGAATCCTCATTACCAAAATCAGTCAAAGCATCACCCTCCAAAATCTCACCGTCCTCCACAATCTCACCTTCCTCCATCTCATAATTCACCCCTGCGGAACCCGATTCACGATTCACCGAAACTTCGATCAAAGAAACTCCACCGTTTGCAAGTCGACGAGCCTCCAATCTACGAGTGTAACTATCAAACACTCTATTAATATCGCTGATAGTGATACAGAGAGCAGTCGATCGCTCGAACGCCGCCGTCATCGATTGTTCGATCGCCTTCAGCTAACGCTCCGAAAATCCCGATCTAATCGCCTTCCGCTGGAGTGTGCCGATTGTCGCAGAATCGTTGCTCTCGATACCATTGTAACAGTCCGATGCTAATTCGCCGGATTGCTAGAGATTTCCGTAGGAATTGATAGGAGTTTTGCTAGAGAATTGGTAGAGATTGAAGAGGGATTGAGAGAGGAGATTTAGAGATGAAGGAGAACACGTGAATTGAGAGTTAACAGAACAGAGTTGAGAGAGAGAGACGATCGAGAGGGAACAGAGTTAAGAGAGGGAGAGGCGGAAATCTTTCTTATGTTTATAAGTTCCCAAACTTTGCCTTATATAGGCTACAAGACATTACCTAGATATTAACTTTCATAAGCGTAATTAAAAGACAATTAACGTAAAAATAAGATATCACGTGGATCCTTCCCAAACCCGCTCTCTCCAGAACGGGGTATGACAATAGTGTTCTACACAAATGGAGAAATGTCATTTTTTGATATAAATCTCCACCAATACACACATTATGAGATCAAAATAAGCACAAAATGACGATCGGAATCCTAAATCACCAGACATCGCATCTCAGAAATCGCAAATGAACACGTAAATTTCTTCGGCGAAAATATATTCCGAACCAAGCACAAGCAAAAATCTTATATTAAGACCACAAGTAAAAACTAAATCCTCAGAAATAAAAGAAAGAAAGTAATCAATGAACAGAAACATAGCTAATCCTTCAAATATGAGCACACGACTACTGCCTTACGAATATCCTAATCAGGAGATTAACAGAGGAAAATGCACTTACGCGCACAAGAACAAAAGAAGTGCAAAATGATGCTATAAGAGTAGAAAAAGGAATACATACTCGGTTCTGGTCGATGACATCGACAATGACGACGAGCTGGCCGTAGTCCTTTCCATAATTGACGAGGGCTACCCTCCCGATCTCCACGTACCTCTTGAACGGCTACACAGAACGATTAACATATCAGCACTCATGGGACTTGCATTCGCACGTACATATCTTAGAGAGAGAATTGGAGAGAAAGATCACCATGTTAGGCGTCAATCTGTTGATTCGTCCGTCTGCGTGAGATGAGAGAGATTTGTGGTGTAGCAGAGAAGGTTGGTGGAGGAATTAGGGTTAGGGTTTTTCGTAAAACTAATTGGGCTTCAGTTGTTGAGGTCTGGGTGATAATTTGAAGTCCGGCCCATCAACAGCTGTTGTGTCTAGATTTCCGTAATATATGTATAGTTTAACATGAATAAATGTATGTGTTGTCTTGATCATTTGTATTACTTCTTTGACGAAATGTGTCACTTTCTTCAAATATGCATATCAATTAATAAGTATTAATTTTCATGAATAAACTCATACGAACATTTATAATATAAATTGAGACTAGAATTAATAACACGATCAATTCTCGTAGATCATAAAATAATTTAAGATTTATATAAAATTAAATAATACTAAAAAAAATTCAATATATATTAAAAAAAATTCTAAATTGAACAAAAAAATATACTTTCCATTAAAATTTGGGATATCAAAGTATTTAAAAGTAAATGAATTTGTTAGTAAAAATAAAACTAAAAATAAATAAAAGTAATGAGGTCTTGCACTACAAAATCTTGTTAATCCCGACGGAATTGGCGACCGATTAAAATACGGGTCACCATTTGGAGACGAGACTTCCGACCGAATTCAATGTTAATTTATAAAGACCGATTAGAGAAGGAAATACCGACCGAATAACTAGCGATTGAATATATTCCGTCTCTATAATTATTTTTTAATTATTTTTAATCTGGTATTTTTCTTGGAGACGGAATAGAGACCGAATTTGGAGACGAAATAGAGACCGAATTTGACTCGAAAATATAACGACCGATTTTTTCAGTCGCTGTATTATATATATTTATTTTTTATATTTATTTTTTTGGAGACCGAATATTTCGGTCGTGAGTCCACAGTAGAAATTTAATTATGAACGGGCTTGCAGATTCAAATCATTTGCCCTAACTTTTCTCTTCTCCCTCTTCTTCGTCAAAATCTTCCCTCTCGTTTGAATCGATTTCCGGCGACGGTGTAAACTCTCGACAGTAGAACTCTTCCGGCTGCCTCGTCGTGCTGCTGCCTCTCCGATCTGATGTCTCGCCGCGCCACTGCCTCACCGTTCTCATATAAATCAGCAACTAGGTCTCTGTTACTTCATACACGAGCTACAGCGCAGTGGAAGCGCCGCCATCGTGCTCTGCATCCACCACCAGCAACAAAATGGTCAGTTACGAAACCATTCTTCTCCACTGACTCCTAATCTCGTTTCTTCTCTTGTTTCCTTTTTTTTTTTTTTTTTTGGTATGAACCTATTCTCTTAATTTCGCTTGCCTAAATAGGTTTTGAGATTCATGGATTGAATTGATGCTTCTTTCAATATTATTGTGCAATTCAGCTTTAGAGAATACCTACGGTTTTGAGATTTGTGGAATGGATTTAAGTTTCTCTCAGTTTACCGTGCATTTTAGCTTTAGTTAATACCTAAATTGATTTTGAACTTTGTATAATGAATTGAAGTTTCTCTCAATTTCCTGTACAATTCATATTTACAGAATTCGCGTTTGATCTTGTTCCAAGCAAATTCTCCAGTTGTCATCTCTTCCTAGTACATGTGAAATATGATTATTGATTTGAACAGAAACTACATTATCACTCACTATTGCTTCCACTAAGGGGGATTGAATGGCAAAAAAATACATAACCTAGTCGGATTGATTAGAATCCGAGATCATAAATCCCTCCTTATCAACGTAGAAACCGCCGAGCTTATCTGGCCCAAGAAGTATCCCTGCAAAATGGATTGTATTTACATGTAAGGCAAAGAAAATTAGAAAAAACTGATGCGGGATATATCAGTTGTTGGTGGGTGAAGCTTGGCAAGCGATTACAGAAGTGGTGTTTATTGAGACAATGTGAGATACGAAAGTTCTACCGGAGATATCTCTGTGACTGACTAGTGATGGGGAAAAACATGAAGTATATAACTATCATGAAAGTGGAGAGCAATCTTTGTTTAGTTGGATGGTTCAAAAGTATCTCCCATGCATATTCCATTTTTCATGGAATTTATTTAATTGGCCTTACTGGAATTTGCTAATTGGAACACATGTCTGTAGATTGGCTTCAGATGTGTCTATCTAGTTATTAATTGATGGATACTTTTCAAGAAAGCGAATATCCGAGTAGAACATGTTTAATGTGATCGTGATGCTTTTATTTTTACTCTAGCTTTCACATTCTTTGAATACAGTTAGTTTTGAGTTGAGACACAACGACGGATAGAAGCTATAGAGGCTGACCGACGGGCTCGCGAGGAGGCATTTGAAAAGCGATTACAAGATCAGACTCTCTTAATCAAGCAGGTGTTCGAATAACAGTCGAGGAGTCGTAGACATGATGATGATGCCACCCCTCCCCGTTATTGAGCATATTGTCATTTTATTTTGAATTTGTATGTTTTGTGTAGTTTGCTTAACATTGATCTTATTTTTGACACTGGTTCTCATTGAAGTTTGTTATTGGAGATTATTAATTATTAGTTACGGTTGATATTGAGCCTTTGATTACGTATTTTTGCTATTATTGTTCACAGGTTTTGGAATATGAAAATACAAAAGAAAAATACGAAAATTAACCAAAATGGCGACAAATTAGCGACATAATTCACAAACCACATATTTTGAGTTTAGAGATTGGAATGCCGACGGAAAGATGTTCATGAATTTAAGGACGGATTAATTCGGTCGCGAAAATCACCACGGGGGAGACGAATTTCTGTCTCCAATTCTGTCTCGAAATAACGACGACATGAAATTCGGCCGTTGATTAGTTAGCGACAACGATTCCCGACTTGTTTATTCCGTCTCTAATCCGTCGCTATAGCCGATTGGCGACCGATTATTAAATGATGGAGACGGAATTATCCGTCGCTAATTCGGTTTTTCTTGTAGTGTTGGGAGTGTGTGCGTATGCTCGACATGTTGAAGAAAAAAAAGTGGACTGACAATTTTTTAATTTGTGGGCCACAGAAAAAAAAAAAAAAAAAAAAGGACTTACAATTTTTTAGTTTGTGGGCCGCATGATGATGATGTGGGTGTGGCCCATCCGGTTGCACATGCAATCTGATGTTCAAGAGACTTACTCATAAAATAAAATCATACACCCTCCATCTTATTGTTGTCTGTATTCCTTTCCGAAATGTCACTATATTGTTGTCTTAGAAAATAATGAGTTTTGAACCCGTAATCTTCCGTTTTGCAGCTACTCATCTTAATCGTTATGTCATTCTTCATTCTTGAAGACATGCATTATATGCTATAGATGATGAACATTAAATATACGTTATACAATTAGAAAATTATAGTTGAAAAAGGGTTTTTTTTTTACTTTTTCATCAAAATAAAATCTTAAGATATTTTTGTACCAAGCATACTTGAAGTGTCTCTCGGGCCAATCGACATCCCACATGATCATTTGTACCACTTTTTGTATTCCATTCGTGTTCCATTGTCATTTTTAGTTGAAAGTATTTAGATGTTTACGATTTGAGTTTTAGGGTAATCATAAACACTTCAGTTGCTTACGCTTAAAATGTAAGTGAGACACAAAAAGTTGGGATAGAGGATTCGGACCGGCCGAATGTTCGTTCATTTTCCCTACATCCTTACAATCGCGTCTTTGTGCAATTAAAGGAGACGGAAAAAAAAGAAAAAAAAATTTCACTTCCAAAGACATAATGTCTTTAGGCACAATAGTTTGCACAAAATAGTCAAAAAATCTAAATCAAACCGAACTCCAAAATTATACTCTTCCATTCGTTAATCAAATTACCAAATTTGAGTTATACATAGGAAATTGAGTTCTTCTGTTTGTGTGTTACATGTTCTATTGAAAATTCCACCTCTTGAAATATCTGTCTTGAATACTTAATCCGTGTAAATTTATCATAAAGCTAAACTAATTTGGAACCGAATATATATATATATATATATATATATATATATGAGGAGATTCAAATGTGAACAACATGTTATCGTGTGAACGTAAACGTGTGAACAGTGCCCTTTAAAAGACAAATATACTCCACTTTAAAGGCAATGATACTTGCATTTTAAAGTGCTTACTTAAAGACATTTGTCTTTTAAGTGCGACGTAAAGTCGTAAAGTGCGGTATATTTACCTTGAAAGTGCAGTAAATTTGTCTTTAAAGTGCGGTGTTCACATGTTCACACGATAAGGGGTTGTTCACACCGGAACCACTCTCTATATATGATGAGGTTCAAATGCGAACAACCTGTTATCGTGACTAACATTAGACATTAAAAGGCTGAGTAGATACCATTTTTCGTTTATTTGTATTTTGAGATTAGTTTTGCAATATTTCATCAATATTTTAAAAAATCTTAAAAGGATTTCTCAGCGTATTTTAGGTAGAAAATAATTAGGGAGTAAGATGTTCATTTCTTTATAGGGGTTCTGCAATTGCTCATAAACTGCTTTTTAATGTTTTCAAAATAAACTTATTGGGCAGCTCTTATGTAATAATAAGGGTGCGTTTAAAATCTTATTTTAAGCACTTATCTGCTTTTTTTACCGTATAAGTAGTTTTATAGAGTGTGTAAAATTTGTTTTCTGCGTTAGCTTTTTTCAAAATTAAGCAAAGAAACCGCTCAATTATGCAATTTTTTTAAAACATCCGTTGAAATGTTTTTGATGCTTAAAGCACCATAATAAGCTTAATGATAAACCGAACTCACATAATGAATCTAAGAATTAGGTAAAACATATTTGACGAACTTTATTTCAATAGCCAAAAATTGCATATGACAAACTCTATAGGCTATAGCTTATATTAATAGTCTATTTTGAAGGAATTTAAAAAAAAAAAAAAAAGCAAAAGGCACAATTACATAATTAAAACAAAAAAAGAGTCCAAAAACAATTAAATACATGCGATAAAATAACGAAAAGTATAAATATGTGAAAAGAAATTTTTTAAACGAACATGAAACATACATAAAACGCACTACAAATACAGAAAACAACATTTTAAAATAAAGATACATCAAAAATACATTTTCAATAGACCAGAATATGAGGATCCAAATGTTTAGGGGTCGTTAGGCAAGAATTCGGGAATGACAATGGTAATGCTGTATGATAGTAGGGTGATTGGGTATGGGTATGATCAATCTTTTAATGGTGTTTGGCATTTACTTGTGAATGAGCATGATAACCAAATATGATGTTTGGTTGTACTTAGCCTCAATGAGAATGTATAATATTATGAATATTGTAATATTTTAAATAATAATGATATGAGTCTATTTTTTTATTTTGTGAAATTTAATACAAAAATATTTTAATAAAAAAACACAATATCTTTTATTTTGAGTATTTACAAAAAAATTAATAAGTATTTTAAAAAATAATTATAAAAATACTTTCTTACATTTTTTATGAGATTATTGAATATTTATTTTATAAAAAAATAAAGACATTTTTATAAATTATGTTAAAACATTTTAAATAATAATGTTTACATTTGACAAAATTTAAGTTTTATTTAATATTCTTATTATGTTAACGAGATTACTGTATTTACTTTTAAATAAAATTAAAAATATTTTTCTAAATTATGTTTATTTTTTTCTTAATAATAATGTTTATTCTGAAAAAATTTAAGTTTTTATTTAATACAATAATTATTTTTTAATTATTTGTATTTTAGCTAAGCATTATAAATTAATTTTATTTTTTAAAAATAATGCATAAAAAAATTAATTTTGATACTCATATGGGTTTGGAAACTCAAACCCAAGTAGAACATGAGTATGAGAAAACCCATACCTATTCGGGTATGAAACCCATAGTAGAGTATCGAAACTCACATACCAAACGTATTATATGGGTATCATTTCTCCCCCATTCCCATAGTAGGGCTGTAAACCCACATACCAAACGCCCCCTTAAAAGTTTTCAATAAAAGGTTATAGAAATATCCAAATGTTCAATCTAGAGTTCTAGACCCTAAAACTTGAACAATCCCGAACATCTATTCATAGAAGGAAGACTATATAAGACATTTTAAAATCAACATGAGACAAAAGAAAACTGGAGAAAAAATTTATACTTTTTAACGTATTAATTTTTAAAATAAATAAATAATTATCTATATTATTTTATTCTTTTTTAAAACTTACTTTAATAAATAATAATATACAATTGTAAAAATATATGAGAGGTGGGTGGTTTGTGTCTTGTAGTACACTAGTACTTCAAGAATAATAAAGTCTAAAAAAATCAAAAAGAAAAATGTTATGTTAAAGAAATATACAAAAAAGTTGTTTAATACAAAATAAAAATAAATAAATAAATTCTATGTGGCTTATACGAGTATAAAGAAGACTATTATGAAAATTATTTTTTAGAAAAGATTAATTTGAAAAATATTTTTTTGGAGGAATATAATTTGGAAATTCGCTCCAACAACTAGCAAACGAGAGAGCCGCCGGCGCCGGAGCCCAAGCCAGTGGCAGGAGAGAAATCTGGACCTCAAGAAAGAGGGTCGAGCAGACAAACGGCCAAAGCGGCGGCGGAGACGGAAGATACAATTGGCCGACGACCACACCGGAGCCGAGTCCTTCTACCAATAATGTGATGCCTCGTCAATGTGGGAAGCCATACCGAATCAAGAAACAGTGGAGGCGCACCACCATCGAATTCACGAAGCCATATGTTAATACACATCAGCACCCAACTCCACATAAAAATCGAATAAGCTGAAGTGGAAGGGGCTAAATGCGGAGGATACTACTGCTAAATATGGCAGATAAATAATGGTAATCTATATTAACATTTTAGTCAGATGAAGTTTTATCCCCGAGACGTTCAAGATTATTATGCTTTAATTCTTGTTTTTTTAAGTTAGATTTTTTTTGTACTTTACTTTTCTTGAATTGGTATCGTATACAAGTAATTCCTCGTATATCAACAAAATTTTGTCTTGCCATGAATAATGTGATGCCTCGTTAATATCTACTCATGTATTGTGAGAACGATGCAGATTCAAGCGACGACAACGTGGAAGCCATACCGAATCAAGAAACAAAGGAGGCGCACCACCATCGAATTCACGAAGTCGCGGAGGCATCAGTCAAGAGAAGGGCCGCTATTCATCAAGAAACCAAAGGCCTCGTGATTGTGATGACGCAGATTCCAGCGGACGACAACGTGGAATGTAGGTATTACAAACTGCTATTACAAGTAAACCGTTAAATAACAAAAGAAAATAAACAACACAAGAACCGTCGAGTCGAGGGAGTCCCTCTCTCCGCAAGACGAAAAATGCCCTGTAGTGCTCTCGCTTTGGCGTTTCGTCCCCAAAGATGAAACGACGACGTCTCGAGGATTGGGCATGAACACGCTAGATCTTCGAGCTCCGGCGAACAGGACTTTCCGGCGAGGACAAGTCGTTGGAGACTTGAGCTAGGAAGAGCTAAGTATGCAGCCTAAGATGATTTCGTGTGTTGGTGTGTTGAGAATGAAATGCAACCGGCCTATTTATAGGCAAGTCCCACCCAGGTGTTGATTAGCAGGAATAACTCCCCGCCAATTAAGGCAAAGCGCGCCGGTTACAGTGGAGTGGAAACATGGAAGGTTGGGAGTTCGCCAAGAACCACACCCGCATCCTTCCAAAAGTACTTTGCTGGGGTGTGGCAGTGCACAAGACCACGGGAGAGGAATCCAAAGGCAGCCCGTCCACCGCACCGCCCGACCCAAAGACCCGACCCGGCGAACGACCCAAAGGACCTAATCGCCAAGATCCAAGATCAAGTCCAAGTCCAAGTCCAAGTCCAAGTCCAAGGACACGGACACGGACACCATTACCCGACACGAACAGAATACCATTGACACGGACCGGAACCGGAACCGAACCGAACCGGAACCGGCCGGAGTTATCCGGCCGGGCCGGCGGCGGCGCTGGCTAAGCGCTTGGCCAGGGCGCGCGCGCCGCGCCGCGCGCGTGTGAGGCGGTCCGCGAAAGGCGCCGCATACAAGCATGTGATGCGCGCCCAAGCCCACCACATGTCACTTAGTTATCTCCTACAATATTGCAGAGACTTAAATACCACACAAAACATTATTCATTAATCGATGTGGGACATGATTAATGTAATTCTCTCCAAAACCCGAATAAGGTAAGTTTCTCCACTTTAGGTAACATATTAGTTTTGTCCCCCCAAACTTCGAGCCACTATTTCTCACTCACCGAAAATCGGAATCGAGAAATTAAGCACACTATAATTATCTACTCGAAACGTAGATCGACGTCATATATCTCAAATCATTAATTGGATAAATATCGAGGCTCGAAAATGCGATCGAAAAACGGTCGAATTAGGCCCAAGTTAAATTAGCAATAAATGCTAATTAACTTTCCTTAATTTAATATATATATAACTAATATATATATATATCCAAACCGATTTTTCCAACAATCCCCACATGAGTGGAAATGGCCAAATGCATGCATGCGAGACAACACAGCTCCGTCCCCAAGAGACAATAAAGCATCGGGATAGGTGGCTTGTGACTTAACCTTTCCTTAGTCGGTCCTATCGAGCATACCGGGCGGATTAGTGAACACGTGGCCTTGAACTATTCCTCCATGGTGTATACTTAGACAATAGCACTAGCACTATAAAGTCTCAACCGCGTCCGTTCTCACGCCAGGGTCCTTATCGGCACATGGACAACTTCTTTCGATTCATGTTGTTACGTAGAAGCCGCCCTCACTTCTCACTTACATAGGTGATTCTTACCGAGTATCCCGTCATACTCCACCTTCTTAAGGCATCCAAGAATCATTAAAAGTCAAAGAGTTAACCTCACCACTGACAAGTCACCAACACTCTCGAGCTCTTTTAGTGGAATAGACTATTTGAGTGTGGTATCAACGCACTCATATAGCTTAGTTTTCCCATTGAACCAAGTTCATGGGATCTCCAATCTACAAGGTTGGGTATCCACTATAATCGTCTTTAATTTGTGGATTTAACTCCCATTCCCGCTACGAGCTTATACATTTGGATCTCGATTCAAACTTTTTAGTAAGTCTGATCCGCTAAGTTATCTATGCACTCTGACATAGTCTACGAGATAACCCCACTCGTGATCAAATGTCTTACGGTATTATGTCGACGACGAATATGTCTCGACTTACCATTATACAACCCACTCTGGCCCTACCAATACTGCCGCTATCACAATGAATCATCACAAGTGGCACGGGTTTCGTCCCAACATGGAATATCTTCAAGAAAATTACTTGAGCCATTCGGCCTCCTCACCGGCTTTATCTAAAGCAATAAATTCGTATTCCATGGTGGATCCGGCAATGCACGTTTGTTTCATGGATCTCCACGCACACGCCTCCTCCCCTATAGTGAACACATAACCACTAGTGGACAACGAGTCTTTAAAGGTGTCTGGATATCCAATTCTGCATCACAAGATCCTTCAAGTACCATTGGGGGATGTCTCGAGTAGTGCAACCCAAAGTTAAGAGTGTATTTCAAATACCTCATAACTCTTACAAGAGATTTCCAATGTTCTCTACTAGATTACTAGTATAAGCGACTCGCTTGTTCACCGGACAAGCTAGATCAAGCCTCGTACAATTCGTGATGTACATAAGACAACCAACGACTCTAGCATAATCCTCTTGAGCAACAGGATCACCCCTATTCTTGCTCAAATGAACATTAACTTCTAGAGGAGTCTTTGCCTACGCACTATCAAAGCGCATTAAACCTCTTAAGTACTTTCTCAATATAATGAGATTGAGACAAAACAATCCCTTTCGGGAGTTCTTTGTATCTTTACTCCAAGAATAACATCAAGCAACTCCCATATCTTTCATATCGAAATTACTTTTAAGCATTCGCTTGGTGTCATTTATGACTTGGAAGGTTTTGTCCCATAATTAACATGTCGTCTACATAAAGACAAACAATTACAAAGCCATTCTTTGTATTCTTTATGTAAACACACTTGTCACATTCATTAATCTTAAAGCCATTCGACAACATAGCCTCGTCGAATTTCAAGTGCCATTGTAATGGTGCTTGTTTTAACCCATATAGGGATTTCACCAAACTTACATACCTTTCGCTCTTGACTGTGCACAATGAACCCTTCGAGTTGTTCCATATAAATTTCCTCTTCTAAATCTCCATTTAGAAAAGGTACGTTTTCACGTCCATTTGGTGAATCTCAAGATTGTGCAAAGAATCGCGAGAAGCACACGGATAGACGTAATCCCTAGTTACATGTGCGAATAAGTATCGAAGAAGTCATATCCTTCAATTCTGCTTAAAGCCTTTAACCACTAAACGAGCTTTATACTTATCAATCGACCCATCCGCCTTATACTTTCTTTTTAGGATCTATTTACATCCTAAGGCCTTGCAACCTTCCGGTAAGTCTCGTTAAGACCCAAGTGTGATTCTCGCATAATAGAATCAATTTCACTTTGGACAGCCTTCTTGCCAAAGTGGGCCATCGCCTAAGAAAGAGCTTCTTTATAGACCGCGGCTCTTCATCCAAAAGAAAGACAACATAATCGTGACCAAAGTCCTTAGCAACTCTTGCTCTAGTGCTACGTCTTGGTTCTAAAGTTTCAAGATCGACAACTTGCCTTCTTTACGTGTATCGGGTTCTACCCCCACATTTCTAGAACTACCGGCAACTTCTCTTGCTTCACCACTAGTAGCTTGACTCAACGTTATCATCCTTCTTACAAGGATATACATGTTCAAAGAATATAGCATTCCTTGACTCAATAGTAGTTCCAACATTCATATCGTGCACAACCGACTTATGAATGATAAATCGATATGCACTACTATTTAGTGCATATCCTATAAAGATACAATCGACCCGTCTTAGGTCCGATTGTAACTTGTTTAGGCAAAGGCACTTCTACCTTAGCCAAACACCCCCACACTTTGAGGTATTTATAGGAAGGTTTCCTTCCTTTCCACAACTCATAAGGAGTTACATCTCTACCTTTCGTGAGGTATTTTGTTTAATAAGTAGTTAGCCGGTCAAAACGGCTTCCCCCCACATGTTCCCGGGCAGTCCGCAACTTATCAACAAAGCATTCATCATCTCCTTAAGAGTTCGATTCTTCCTTTCAAAGCTACACCATTTGATTGAGGCGAATAGGGGGCAAATGCGTTTGATGAATAATACCACTAGACTTACATAACTCTTCAAAAGGAGCTACATACTCTCCACCTCTATCACTTCGTACCATTTTGATTTTGCAATCAAGTTGGTTTTCGGCTTCGCTTTGAAGTTAGTAAAAGCTTCAATAGCCTCATCTTTACTCCTTAAAAGATAAAGAGTACAATACTTAGTGCGTCATCAATAAAAGTAATAAAATACTTTTTCCCACCCTCTAGTTTGTACAAACTTCAAGTCACATACGTCGAGCATGAATGAGTTCTAGAGGTTTTCAGTGTTCCTTTCTACAGAATGAAACGGCCGCTTAGCCACCTTGTTGCTCAACACAAACTTCACACTTGGTTTGTTAAACTCATTTACTTTAAGTAGATCGAGATTAACTAATCTTTTTATAGCATTTAGATTAACATGTCCTAATCTAGAATGCCATAAACCTAACACTCAATCAAGTAAGAGGAAGTAGTTGCGTTTTCATTATCTTTGGCCTCAATGGCCTCTTGGCGTATCGCCATTACAGATAGTTTGAAAAGGCCCTCGAGAGGTAACCTTTTCCTAAAAACATTCCAAATTTTGTCAAAATAAACTTGTCGACTCAAATACTAGTCTAAAACCTCTCTTAACTAGTACAAGAGCCGGGACACCAAATTCTTCCGGATATCGGGACATGCAAAGACCCTCTCCAAGAGTAAGGTTCTTCTTGGAGCTCAACCTTAAGACCACAAGCACCATAGCCAACCACCTCGACTTGTGCTTGATTACCCATATCAGCTTCCTCCCTCGGGTGCTCTTGTACTTGGTGAAGCGGCTCGGTCACCACAAACATGTGACGTGGCAGCCGTATCAATATACCACTTCCCTAATTCTCCACGATGTTAGCTTCTTCAGCTGACAACGGCCGCAAGGTCGGCTTCAAATGAGGTCAATCTCCAACATATCGGGCTTGACGAGCCCTTTTCTTCTTCGGCTTTCGGCGAGCTTTTGGACATGTGGCCGGGATTTGCCACAGCTTGTAGCAGCCCCCTTCAAACTTCAAGTGATCGCACCCTGCCCTTCCCTTCGGGGTTGCTATTCCGGACGCCCTCTCTTAAGCATTGCTGAGTTGCCACCTTTCTCAGCCAAGGCCGACTCTCGCTCCACGGGTGCTTTGCCCCTTCCCATCTCGAGTCCCTCAGCTCGTGCCTCGATGCGAGCTTGACCACAAGGTCCTCAGCGTCATTTCCTTTCGCTTGTGCTTCAAGTAGCTCTGAAGTCCTTCCAAACTCTGGGAAGCTTCTCAATCACGGTTGCCACAATGAAAGCATCCGGCAAAAGCATACCTTCTGGGCAAGGACATCATGGACAATCGAGTCAGGAACTCTTGCACTTGGTCCATGACCGGTCGAGAATCCACCATTTTGTAGTCCAAGAATTCGGCAACTACAAACTTCTGGTACCAGCATCGTCGCAGCAAGATTTTCTTTCAAGTGCCTCCCAAATCGCCTTCGAGGTCTTTTACATTTCGCATATACATCGTATGCATCTATCATCTAGTCCACTAAGCAAGAAGTTTTTACGAAGTAGTGAAGTTAGCCAATTATCATAAAGCTATGCGACTTCCAAGTTCTCTTCGTCGTCACTGGAGGGGCGTGGAGCATTCTCCATCGAAAGACGGTTGTAAACCCTAATGTTGTCGATAGAACAACATCTTCTCGTCGCCACCTCTTGAAGTCGGCTCCACCAAACTTCGCCGGCTTCCTCAACACGGCAAAGACTCCCTGACGAGTGCAGAGGTGCCGCCGTGGTCGGGTTTGAACCCCCACCACTCCGTGGTGGTTCACACTCCAAAGGGGACATCTCTCCGCAAGTGCGCAGGACATAACGTTGAAGTTGAATGCCGTGTTAGCTGCATTAGCACGATTAAGTGCTATCCTCGCATCGTGGCGCGTTAAATGGCAAAAGTGGTCGGATTTGCAAACACCGGAGTTGGAGTAGGGACGGACGCCTGGTGGAACCAGTGTTACGGAGGAGGCGACGACGCCGATACAACGGGGCTGGTGGCGGCGGCGGCGGGCCGGGGGCGGTAACATCGGGAGAAGGCAAAGACTTGAGGAAGACATCTTCTTAGTTTACTTGAAGCGTATATAGTTCGCCTTTTTTCGTCTTGCGATTAGAGGTATTACAAACTGCTATTACAAGTAAACTGTTAAATAACAAAAGAAAATAAACAACACAAGAACCGTCGAGTCGAGGGAGTCCTCTCTCCGCAAGACGAAAACGCCCTGAGTAGTGCTCTGGTTTTTGAGGCGTTTCATCCCCAAAGATGAAACGACGACGTCTCGAGGATTGGGCAAAGACCGCAGGATCTTCGAGCTCCGGCGAAATGACTTTCCTGGGCGAGGACAAAGTGCCGGAGACTTGAGCTAGGAAGAGCTAAGTATGCAACCTAAGATGATTTCAAGTGTTGGTGTGTTGAGAATGAAATGCAACCGGCCTATTTATGGCAGCTCCACCCGAGGTGTTGATTGCGAGAATAACTCCCCGCCACTGGCCTGGGAGTTCAGGCCAGCCCACACTCCGCATCCTTCCAAGGCATGCTGGGGTGTGGCAGGGCACACCAAGACCACGGAGAGGAATCCAAAGGAAACGGTCCACCGCACCACCCGACCCAAGACCCGACCCGGCCAACGACCCGACTCTGACCACCGCCGCTAAGATCCAAGATCCAAGTCCAAGTCCAAGTCCAAGGACACTGACACTGACACACTGACACGAACACGGACACGGACACGAACACGGACACGGACACGGAACCGGAACCGGGGCCGCGGGCCGGGCCGGGCCGGGGCCGGGCCGGGGCCGGCGCGGCGGGCGGCGCGCGGCGGCGCGCCGCGTGTGAGGTGGTCGGCGAAACTGGCCCAAGCCTCACCACATGTCACTTGGTTATCTCCTACAATATTGTAGAGACTTAAATACCACACAAAACATTATTCATTAATCGATGTGGGACATGATTAATGTAATTCTTCCAAAACCCGAATAAGCGTAAGTTTCTCCACTTTAGTAGAACATATTAGTTTTGCCCCCCAAACTTCGAGCCACTATTTCTCACTCACCGAAAATCGAATCGAGAAATTAAGCACACTATAATTATCTACTCGAAACGTAGATCGACGTCATATATCTCAAATCATTAATTGGATAAATATCGAGGCTCGAAAATGCGATCGAAAAACGGCCGAATTAGGCCCAAGTTAAATTAGCAATAAATGCTAATTAACTTTCCCTTAATTTAATATATATATAACTAATATATATATATATCCAAACCGATTTTTCCAACATGGAAGCCATATGCACGATCAAGAATGTGATGAAGGTGAATACAGACACAAGGGTGAATATGCTGATGGGTTTTTTGGGATGATCTTTCTAAATGCTATTCAGATTTGGTTAACCTATAATAGACTTCAATTTTTTCAAACAACCGGTGGGTTACTGAGTAGCGACTTCTCATCTCACATATGATATTTGGAAGTATGTGGACCCCTATATTTTGTGTATTACTCCTCTGTTCCATAATTTTTTTTTTTTTCGAGATGTCACAATTTTCACCAACTCTATAAATTTCACAACACAAGTAATTTTAGTGGCAAGAAAATTAAGAAGACGTAAGTATGTATGCATTGACAAGTAATATAGATAATTTGATACTGCCATATATAAACCAAATTGGGAAGAAATTAAGATACAAATTTAGAGGGAAAGACAAACAAATATCTTATATTTAGTTGAAAATTAGAAAAACTAAAATATCCAAACGGTAAAAACTATTGCATGAAAATATCGTCCGTCAAATTTAACGCGTGTGAATTCCAAAGATTTCTCAACTTTTTCAGTTCCAAATATTTCTCAACTTTTCAGTCTTAATTTTTGCCAATGAAATTATGTTTCAACCCTTTATTTATATAACTAAAATGTTGGACACTATAAACATATTTGAAACATTATACATCAAGATTAAAAAAATAAATCTTACGACAGTAGGGGATTTTCAATGTATTTTTCTCAATAAAAAATTGTAGAAATAACTCAAGATCTACTAGTAAAAATATGAAACTACCAACCAAGAAACTTGGGACAATTATATATTTAATTGATATCCCAGACTCTACACTCTTCTCTTTATAAATGTAACTACAAAGCAGTTTAAATAGAAACAACTAGCTGACATTTATGTTGTAACGGATGTCGCCACACAACACATTTACTTCCGTAATTACCTAGCATTATCTCACTATTAGGCTATTATTTAGCCCTAAATACAATGTAAATAACTAAAAAAAGATTAGAAACTGTTTCCACTAATTAATGTATGTATAAGGTGTGAATCTAGTATAAATTATGCATAATTCTCATATATAATACTCCATTCGTCCCACTAGAAACAACGCTGTTTCCCTTATTGCGGCCGTCCCACTATAAACAAGTGCGTTTCCTAAAATGGAAAAAAAAAGTCAAATAACATCACATAACAACGCTTTCTTGATTCTCGCATCCAAAAGAAACACGTAAATAATATCAGATAAACAAATGAATGCCACGTATTTATTCTTAGTTTCAGAGCTATGGGCGATTATATAAATATGTTGTTTTTATTGAACATGTTACTTTTTAGTTCATATATAGAATTAATGAATTGATCAATATGAACTAAAATATTCGGAAATAATTCCAATTTAAGAACTCAACTAGATTATTATTATAATTATTATTAGTATGCATGACTCAATATTAAAGAAGTAAAATGCAAGTGCATAAATGATTTCGAAGTAGAAAAACTTACAAATATTAAATATTAGGTCCAACCATAACTCTAACTTAACCCCCTCTTAAATATTAAAAATATCAATTAATTAAATAGTAAGCAGCTGGAAACCACACGCTGGGAGAGGCTCAACCACCCTTAATGTTACTGGATGACGACAAGCAACACCTAACGGTCTTGGTGGGACTGCAACCTGGACCAATCGGTCCCGACCACCCACCCCGACCGCTAGGCCATCCCCAAGGGGACTAAAAAAAAAAAAAGAGTTATTTATTGTTTGTAGAAATGTGAGTCTATGTTATTAAACCCGGCCCTGGGCCATTGACCAAAAAATTAATTTTAGTGGTTCAACCTGGAATTCGAACCCGTGGGTCAACCCGGTGTAATATAATAAATATTAAATATCTTTTAATAATACAAATAAATAAAATAAATAACTTAAAAAATATAAAAACCTAATATTAATATAATTTGAAGTGAAAAATTAACCTAGTATTTTCCATGTCCAAACTTCATAAATAGAATTAGTACATTAGAGATTTAAAATTTAAATTTAATTTTTTTTAATTAATATTACCGGTCAACCGGTCAACCGACATCGAGTCAACCTACGGCTCTGGGTCGTCACGGTCAAAGGCCAAAATCGATTTTTTATTGGCCCGACCCGGATTTTTTCACGGGTCACGGTTGAACCGGGTCAACCGGCCGGCCGGGCCGGGTTTAATAACATAGATGTGAGTCCCTCAAGCTAGCTGTAGATAAATTCTAACTAAATAATCTTGACTTTTAAGGAAATAAGATAAGATTTATGAAATAATCAGGAAAATGGCGAGGAAGTATTAGTTAGTATATGGGCCATCAGGTGGCCCAATGTTTTGGGATTAAAAATTTTGGAGTAACGGTCCATTTGGATTTTGGACTAATTTTAACATTTCTAGTTATTTTCTGCGTAATGAATATGGAATTAATGCATTGATAAATACATTAAAGAAGTTAAGATTCAAGAATGTAAAATGACATTGTTCAAAGTAGAATAAGGTTAATATTAAAAAAGGTTTTTAAAAGTTAGTTCTATCTAAGATCACATTTGAAAGAACTTATGAACAATTTGTTTTAATTTATTTTAAATAAAAAAATTTTATTTACCTGAATACGAAAGCGTTTATCAAAATAATTTATTTTATATAATAATTTTTTTTAAATTAATATTATTAATTTATGATAACAAACTTTAAAAAGGTAATATTAGTATTAAGTAATGCATCGTATTCAGCAAAATTTAATGCGTATTTAGTCGAAATTGTTGGGGGAAATCAGTGAGTTAGGTGCAAATATCTTCCATTTTGAATTTAAGCCTCGTGGCCGCACGACAACCGGGCCAATGCGGTCGCGGCAGCCATAAAACCAACCGACGGTCGGTTGCGCCGCGCCTCAACGCGAAGGCAAGCAATCCAGCTCGAGACATTGTAGAAATGGAGGGGAGAATCGCACAGCATAGAAGTGAGTGGTATGCAGTTCTCCTACGACGCCAATCCCCCCTCTGTTCTTCGACTTCAACCTTAAGATATCGCCGGGATCGCGCAGCCTCCTCGTCGGCGCTAATGGATCCGGTGAGCGCCTTTTTGTCACTACGCGGTTTAATTTTTAATTTAATTGTGATTTTATTAGAATTGAGTTGTGAATAAGATAATTTTTTTGAATTTGCAGGGAAGACGACTCTGCTGCGGATATTGGCGGGGAAGCACATGGTCGGCGGCAGAGATGTGGTGAGAGTACTCAACAGCTCTGCCTTTCACGACACAAGTCTCGTTTGCAGCGGCGATTTGGCCTATTTGGGTGAATCTTGGAGTAAAACTGCGGGCTCTGCCGTGAGTTTCTTCCCTCTTCAATTCTTTAATATGTATTTTGATACGATCCTGTTCAAGCTACACTTGGCATAATATACAAAAATTGCACACAAGATACATTATAACATAACGAACATTCACCTTTAGATAAGGAAATCTTCTTCAGTTTGTAACCTTGTTATTATTGAAATTAACTTCGTTATGATTGTGGTTTTGTTCAAATATTCGTACATAGACTAATGTACTGAAAGTTTGTAACTTCAGTTATCTCAAACCAGCTGTGGGTTTGTAGAATCTAGTTGAGGTTTAAGGTTAAGTAGATTGTTGTGTTTTGATATTGTTGTGGTACTGGTTTGATATTTTATAGTGTTGAATGTTTGGTCCGTCTTGTGTTTCCTGTTGTGCTGGATATTTAGGGGGAACTGCCGCTTCAAGGCGACTACTCAGCTGAACATATGATATTTGGAGGTATGTGACCCCTATATTCTGTGTGTATTATTTGGCGACTATCTTATCTATCATAGCCTTGGAATATTGCATCTGTGGTTAGTCCAGAGGGGTAGTTCACGTGTTTGGTTCGGGAGTGCATTTTGACATTTCAGTTTCTATGTTTGGATGTGATTATGTGAACTCTCACTATTTGAGTACATTAACTTATCAATACGTGATGATAGTTTTGTATTTGCCTTTTCCATCTGAGGGGAATAAATTTGCCTTATAACTTGTTTGGTCTTGTGATAAATCACCGTGTTGTTGATTTTCTTTCTTTTGCTTTGTCTCGTAATCCAGTTAGAAGGCGTTGACCCTGTTAGACGGGATAAGCTGATCGAACTGTTGGATATTAATCTCGGGTGGCGGATGCACAAGGTTTCTGATGGTCAACGACGTAGGGTGCAAATTTGCATGGGTCTCCTTCATCCTTATAAGGTAATACTTGTGCATCTGAACCAAATGATGGCAATGTATGTGCATGTTTTATTTCTGTAACATATTGCCTTATTCGAAAACCTCTTCTCGCTCCTCAGTATATATTGTCAAATTTGGACTTTGTGGCCAGTCTTGTTCTGGTTTAATTTTAATAGCTGTACATCCATGCATTCTCCAATTTGTGTCTCCTCGGGAGTTTGTTTCGCTTAGTTGGTATCTGGATGTTGGTGTGTTTCTCGGGATGGTGGGTAAAAACTAAGAAGGCATCAATGTTGATCAGTCTTTGTTTGCAATTGTCTGTTTTATTAGCCATTTTGCTAACATTAAGCTTGAGAATCTAGGCACTTTTGCTAGATGAGGGGTTACATCCATGCATTCTCCAATTTGTGTCTCCTCGGGAGTTTGTTTCGTTTAGTTGGTATCTGGATGTTGGTGTGTTTCTCGGGATGGTGGGTACAAACTAAGAAGGCATCAATGTTGATCAGTCTTTGTTTGCAGTTGTCTGTTTTATTAGCCATTTTGCTAACAATAAGCTTGAGAATCTAGGCACTTTTGCTAGATGAGGTTACAGTCGATCTAGATGTTGTGGCTCGGATGGATTTGCTCGAGTTTTTTGTTGAGAAGAATGTGAGCAGGTATGCATACTTACTCTTTCTTTGTTCATATGATGAATTTTGTCACTTAAGTTGCACAGCACATCACCATGTTATGGTTAGTGTTGCTTAACATGTCTTCCTTTCTAAGAATAAAGCTGTTCCAATACTTTTCAGCCTCATATAGTTAAAACTTGAAGACATTAAAATATTTCTTTAATTGTCTAAATTCAGAGAGGAGCAACAATTGTTTATGCAACTCATATTTTTGATGGACTGGAGACATGGGCAACCGATCTTGTTTATGTTCAAGATGGTTTGTTGAAGAAGTCAGACAAGATAGGTGACCTCAATGAACTGAAACATAACCAGAATTTACTCTCTGTGGTCGAGTCATGGCTACGGTCTGAAACAAAGATTGAGAAGAAGAAACCAATTAACTCTCCCTCCCACTCCAAAATCATCCCCATTCGATAATTCTCCGTTTAGGGCCTCAAGGCATATGGCCTATTACCGTTGATCATCTGGAACAGCAAATAGAAACACCCTCAAATTTTATCTATTGAAACTATCTAGTTCTTCCGAGGCATCCTAGAACCGATTATCGGGCGTTCTTTCCCTATTCTTATGCCTTGTTGCTGGTAATTGCTTCAGAGTTTCATTGTTACTAAGATTTTTTTCATCCTGTACTTATTTGGTATAAATTATGAGAAATATCGTATTCGATTTTTTCAAGATTCTGGTAGCTGATGCCCTACTATATACTTTTCCTACATTTTGTGAGGATTATATAAAAGTGATTGTTGTGAGTAAGAAATGGTATAGCTGATGGACATGTCTATCCACAAATCTGAGAATCTTTGCTCATTCCTTTGCTTTCTTGATCATAAATTAGGCCCTCCATTTTCTTGCTTTGTTTGGTGAAACCATTGCAACTCTAGATCTCTCTCTCTCTCTCTCTCTCTCTCTCTCTCTCTCTCTCTCTCTCTCTCTCTCTCTCTCTCTTAATGCTTCCCCAACGGTTTATATGATGTTGGTGTATCCCAACTGCAAAATCTTGGCAGTTATTAAACAAGTCATTAACTTTTAACAGCATGTATATCCATGTGCAGTTGGACTACTAGATAGATTATGGCTATCACTGTCCTGCTCATTTTTATGAGTTTTAATTAATAGAGTTTAATTATCACGATCTGTCCTTTAATTAGCAGACAAATATGTTGTCACTATTTAATTACTTTCACAAAAATGGCATAACCTATCATTATTCAATTCAAATAATGATTTTGTTTACGTGGTTTCTAGATGTGAAATCGTTGCTATTTTCAAGAAAGAAAACATTATGTAGATATTCAACATGTGATGGTAAATTTTCAACTACTCGAAAGTGTATAGTGCTTTTAAACGATTAAATAATTAAGAGAAATATAAATTTAGGAAAAGTAATGTTTATTATCATAGTTCCGTAGCATTCCTTTTTTGCGATTTCGTCTCGTAATTTCAACATTGCAATTTTAGTACCGTAATTTTCATTTATGCTGCAATTCTAAACCAATAATTTATCAAACACTTAGCATGTGTTTTGGTCACGACACTGCCGCACGGACTACCAACTAATCCATTCGTCATGACATCATTGAAATCGAAATAGCAAGTAAATAACAAGATTAAAGTCGTAAGTTCGTAACGTGCGAATGTTGAAAGTTACCAGATCGAAATCTGCAAGTAAATAAAAATATGAAACTATAATTTCAACATTAAAAGTTACGGTGTTGAATCGATAATTGGATAGTTATCACATCGAAAATAAATTTTTTTCCCAATTTCGATTTTTGTGTAATACATTGCAAATTATGTACTCCAAAAAAAAACAGAATATAGTTCGATTTTATAGTGTGTGTGTGTTATTTTTATTTATTTTATAAATCTCTTTTTTTCCCTTGTAGAAGCGGTTATATAAATAGTGGAGAAAACGTTAGAACATGCCAAGATGACCTTTGATTCCCTCAAACCCGCGAAAATGGTGAATCTTATTTATATATATACTCTCACACTCAATCGATCAATGTCTTTTATTGCAATTATAAATAAATGATTGTGTAAAAAATACTGTAATTTGTAGACGAGAGCGGTTGCATTTCGCCGATCGGTTCTCTCTCTCTTGACATTTGGCGGTAAGCCGATCGTTCTCCCTAATGCTGTTCCTTTCTGAATATTTTAATTTTTATGACGTATTTCAAATTTGTTTTTGTTTTCGCTACCTTCTGGAAATTGTATTTCGTGCAGGATTTTGCGTCCTTGATTGGGGTTGCATGTTAACGAATTATGTAATTCGAGGAATTTTGATCCGTAGACTTTTTTTAATAGGTTTTTAGTAGCGTCGGCGAGCACTTGGCCGTTTTTCGACAATCAAGGTAATTCTGCGGTAATTCAAAATGTACATGTAATGGTATTTCATGCTGTGTGTTGTTTCTTTCTTGGGGTTTCCCTCTTTCTGTAATTTATAGAGAAGTTAAGAATTCCAGTATATTGTGTGTCTAAAACTAACTAGTTTGTTCCAATTTGATCATGTATTCTTGTTCTGTGTTGAATCACATCTACGTTGGTAAATCCGGCTATTTTGTGTTATGAGATATACTTGGGTTCATGAGATTTTATGTTCTGTTGGAGTATTTAATCATGTTCTACATTTGGTAAGATTTTCGCGATTTTGGCAGGACAAGAATAGAAGAGTGCTAATATTCTAACAGAGAGTTTTCTACTTCCAAGGTGACAGTTTTTCATCTGTTAATATCCATGTTAGGGTTAACCGTACTTTGACGAATTGTTCTGTTATTTTTTAGATTTGTATTAGGGCGACCGAGTGGTGATATTGGTTTATAATGGAAGTTGGTCACGAAATTCCGTGCATAGGTTACCTCTTAAGCTGAGGAAAAGTAATTGAACGAATTAGCAAAGAGTTGGTTACACAAGTTTCAACAAAGATATCGTTTGAGGACGTTGACTAGGAAGAAGGACTCAATGGGGAGTGCAAGAGAAGAACCAGAACTACTAGCAGATGAGGAAACCTCAGCTCTCACAAAACAGAGGGTGGCTGCGGCTAAGCAGCATATAGAAAATCATTACAAGGGAGCAAAGGAGAATTCTTCAGGAAAGGAGAGAGCGGTATAACACTCACTTAAAACTTGTTTTCGCGTAATTGTTTTTAAAGAAAATTTCTTCTTTATACTCTGCACTAAATGTTGTTAATTTAACCCAAGCATCTGTATTACATGGAAAACTCTAATACATCTACTATAATGCATTAGAATGTAGCTGTAATCATCACGAAATTGGAACAAGTATGATTCATGACCTGGAACACTACTATAAGAAAATTGATGTTCTCTTTTTCTTCCTCTAGCCACTATATATAGCCTTCTGGGTTTAGTAATAAGTATTTGAGGATAGATAATATAAAGTGGATGCCTTATGAAATATATATGAGTTTTTCTTATCTGTAAGGTCTCATGTGATAGTGGATTTGTACTTCAGTGCCGGCCCAGTCAAAACTCAGAACGCCGTAGTTCAGTGCTACCTATTTCCAAATACAGAAGTATTCTAAATTTTATTTGCAGTGAAATCAAGTTCACAAGCTTTATTCGTAAAACTTTTTTTTGTCAACTTTATTGGTAAATATTCTCTTATCTATGATAACTGATCAAGGTTGTATTTATTATGCTATTTTTCTTATTGATAAATATTGTTTTTAATGATGGTGAAAGTTAAAGTGGTTTTACTTCCTGGGAAGGGATTGAAAATTTTGGTTTAGTTGCAACTTGCAAACCTTCTTTCTTGTTTTTTACCCATAATAATTAGCTATAGTAGTTGCACTGCTGTTTAAGACCAGGTAAATGGATTAAATGATGTCTCACTTTTACTTTTTTCTATATAAAATAATAACAATGATTGTTAACATCTCTTTTCATTAACTTCTAAAGTCGGGATCATTGCTTAGTATAAGTTGATAGAAAGTGGACTAAGAAAAGTTTATGAAGGATCCAGAATATACTTTTCTGATTGCGTTTGCTTTTTTTGTTTTTCTGTCATTAAATCAAATGTTCCATGAAAAAGAGAATTACTCGTACCTGTTATTTATATCTCATCCTAAGGGCATGAGCAGCAAACCTCTTCATTACCTTTGACTTCTTTGGCCACATCAATTTTTTCGGACTTCTGGTGTAGGAAATGTGTCTTCTTTTATATCAATGACAAGTTACTATTTTGCATTTGTTTGTTCAAAGGCGAAATTTACTTGAAAAGAAGCTAGCTGATGCTGATGTATCTGAGGAAGATCAAAATAACTTACTGAAATTCTTGGAGAAGAAAGAAACTGAATACATGCGTCTTAAGAGGCACAAAATGGGTGCTGATGATTTTGAATTGCTGACTATGATTGGGAAGGGTGCTTTTGGGGAGGTAAATATACTTCGAAATAATATGCCTATCTCAGTTTTTTGTTACTTGCTTCAGTTTATATTCTATGCTTTAAGTTTCTTATTTATGACTTGTATCTGGACCTCATCTTGCTTAGTTCCTAATTACTCAGTTCTGCCTCCGATGCATGTCTGCTCATTATTTTTCTCACCCTTAACCAATTGTTTATCTTATGAAAGGAAGGAGTATATTTATATGCTATCCTTTGACAAACATAGTGTTGCCAAATGGACTTCTTTGGTTGAAAGTAAAAGAATAGTGTCATTCCCTATGGATTAACTCAACGCTGAATGGAGATTTCTAGACAGATGGAGAGGAGTTAGACTATACTTACCAAAAAAACTCGTTCATAATTATTGATGTTATTATTCCAACCGTTGAAACGTATTTATAGTTAATGCATTTGTTTCATTCTTTTAGCTTTTATCACGGAGCTTGAATGGTAACTTTGTAGTAAGTCCCATGTCATTAGAGCTTAGGTTTCCTTGTAAGATTAAAATTGGAAAAAATCAGTAATGAATAGTTGTTTCATGATCCTAAAACCTATTCATACTATACAAGCATTGTTTAATATTCTCTCCTCGATTCCCGCCTCAGGTGAGGCTATGAAAAATACCTTTTAAGGCTTAGCCTTGCATGAGGCATACACCTCAGAGATATTACACCTATTCTTTATGGACACTAACATATTATCATATATTATAAAATATCCAAACTACATGCTTTCTTCTATCATCCATTTAAACACTTTCTCCTTCCCCCGCCCTGTAAAGTATAAGAGGAAGACACGTTTGGTAATACTAACTGATTTTCTTTCTATAAGATTCTGTATATACTGACCATTTCTTAGAGGCTGTTGATTTTTATGCCTTAACTTACTATCAAGAATTGTCATGAGAATGTTCAGTTAATTTGGCATGGCTTTCCTAGTTCACTGGAATTCGAAGGTGCTGTTTGAGTGGATCTGATGAATGTAATGTTATGGGATATATAAATGTCTTCTGGTACTGAATGACTGAAAGATAACATCCTATTACAGGTTAGAGTCTGTAGGGAGAAGACAACAGGTTGTGTGTATGCAATGAAAAAGCTTAAGAAATCAGAAATGCTTCGGAGAGGCCAGGTGCCTGATTGTTGATCTTCAGTTGATCCTGATATGAAATGTTTAAATGTCATTTGATTTTCGATTCTGTGTTTTCTAGGTTGAACATGTGAAAGCTGAAAGGAATCTGCTTGCGGAGGTAGATAGCAATTGCATTGTCAAACTTTACTGCTCTTTCCAAGATGATGAGTATTTGTATCTTATCATGGAGTATCTTCCGGGTGGAGATATGATGACTTTGTTAATGAGGAAGGATACATTGACTGAGGATGAGGCCAGGTTTTATGTAGCAGAGACAGTTTTGGCTATTGAATCTATTCATAAGCACAACTATATACACAGGTCTATAGATGGCGGATTTTGAATGCATACTTGCTATACATCTGAATTAATTCGAGCTATCTCAGGGTCTGACTTCTTTATTCTTAAATCTGATTGGCTGCAGAGACATTAAACCCGACAACTTACTACTTGATAGACACGGTCATTTAAGATTATCAGATTTTGGTCTGTGCAAACCTCTAGACTGTAGTACTCTAAAAGAAGATTTTGCAGTTGGAGACGGCTCAAATGGAAATTCAAAAGTGAGGACAGCTCCCCCCGAAACGCTCACAACAAGAGCAATTGCAACATTGGCAGAAAAATAGGAGAATGCTTGTAAGTTAGTCAAAGGGGCTCTTGAATTTTATATCGTTACTATGCTTGGATGCCGTTGTTTGTAACAGAGCCTTGTTTTGCTAGCTATGCTTTGTGCATCATTCCTGCAGTAAAGATGGACGCTTGAGTTGTCGCAATATTATTATTCAGAATATAAGGGCTAGATAATCTTCTTTCCATGAATTGCAGGCTTATTCGACCGTTGGTACACCCGATTATATTGCTCCAGAAGTTCTGCTTAAGAAGGGTTATGGACTGGAATGTGATTGGTTAGTTCATATTTTCCCGCCGAGTTTTTTAGTTGTATTCCCTTTTTTGGCTATATATTTCCTAATTTTAGAACAAAGCCCTTACAAGTATTTGTACGGTTTTTTAAACAATCTTTGATTGCTCCTTCAACATCTTTCTTCTGGCTGTCGTCTCAAATCCACCTACATCCTTACTTGATTGGGATAGGTTAATTAGGTGGGGGAGTACTTTTCTTTACCCGTTACTGGAAATGAGGATTTTTCTTGTTATGTAGGTGGTCTCTTGGTGCTATCATGTTCGAAATGCTTGTGGGTTACCCTCCCTTTTATTCTGATGATCCTATGTCAACATGCCGGAAGGTAAGAGAAGGATCGCCTCTGACATTGCACAAAAACTCAGTTTTAATGTTTTTCACTATGACGCAGTTTGATCATCTGTAGTTTGAATGTTTTATTTTTGATATATACTCCCTCCGTCCCATGATTCTTGTAACATTTCTTTTCTGCGCGGTGTTTTAGGAGAGTTATGGGTTGTGAGTAGAGATGTGGGGCCCTCAAAAAAAGTGTGTGTAATAATTATCCATTTTAGGAAATGTTACAAGAATGGTGGGACATCCTAAAAAGGAAAATGTTACAAGAATTGTGGGACGGAGGGAGTATATGTTGTATCACCCCACTTCAAGGATCTCTGCATGGCTAACCTACAATTAGTTTCAGTACTTGCATAATCTGAACCTGTTCTCGTCTTGGCTTTACTACCAATTCAATGTAATCCTTACGTAGATAAATTAGTTAAACTCAATCACTTAATTTAGACTTATTTTACTCGTTTGCAGATAGTGAACTGGAAATCACATCTAAAGTTTCCAGAGGAAGCTACACTTTCTTTAGAAGCTAAAGACCTGATAAGCAAGCTACTTTGTAGTGTTAATCACAGGCTTGGTTCAAATGGCGCGGATGAAATAAAGGTGTGCTGTAACTGTGTGCTCTGCCAAATTCTTTGGTCCCTTACTCAAGTTGATGTAAAATCGGTTGATTATCTCTTCGTTCAGGTACATCTTTGGTTTAAGGGGCTTGACTGGGATAACATATTGAATATGGAAGCAGCATTTATACCCGAGGTTAAAGACGAGCTAGACACCCAGAATTTTGAGAAGTTTGAAGAGGTGATTTTATTTATTCAGATAAGACACTTAATCCTTCTTATCATCTACTATGTAGCTAATCAGGGCTATTTTGTTCTGCAGTCTGACAACCACACTCAAACTTCATCAAGATCTGGTCCGTGGAGAAAGGTAACTCTTTTCTGGTTCAAGTTTTGGAATGTATATTTGGTAAAAACTGTTACTTCTCCATAACCGTTACGAACATATTACAAACCATAAAAAACTTCCTTAAGTTTTTCTTTTTTCCTGTTTCCTTCCTGTCCTTACCCGAAGCTTATATTTATCATTGTTCGAGCAGATGCTTTCTTCCAAAGACATCAACTTTGTTGGGTACACCTACAAGAACTTTGAAATCGTAAACGACTACCAAGTTCCTGGAATGGGTACCTCTCTCTCTCTTTCTCTGGTTTTGCATTGTGCACATACTCTCATACTTATGCGCTTTCAGCAAGCATTTTGTTCGTATACAGGTTTCTGTTGATCTCTGTCGAATTAAGTAAATCTATTCAGTAGATGATGGTATCTGCAATCGCATGCTTCTGTATCAAGTCTGATTCTTTCATGGTGACTTACACTAGATCTCTTTTGTTTTTTTATTTTTTCATCGACAGCTTCCTTAAAGAAGAAAAATGCCAAGTCAAAGAGGCCTTCAATCAAATCACTTTTCGGTATGTCTGCATATATTTCATCTTTCATAGCATTCTGTTTTCGACCGAATATGCAATTATTTCGTTGCATTAGCTACGGAAAGTATCCATGATGTTTGGCCTATTTACGAAAGAAACCAATTATGTTTTGAATTTTGAATACCCCTTAAGTACTATTAACAATTAACAACCCATTGATATTTGTAATGTACTACATTATACTAATCTATTGGGTTCTTTTCTGGAAATTGTCACACCATAGATTGGATTGAGCTTATAAAGTTATAATTCTCGTCTTTAAGTTTCAGTTACCATAAATTTCATCACTCCATATCATCTTATTTATGTGTTATTTTTTCCTAAACAGAAAATGGGACAGAAACATCTGAGACTGGTGGAAGCCAATAAATTTCCAAATCCATATGTTTTACCTTCGCAGTCCGGAGTTTCTCAAAAGAATGACATGACAGAAACATACTAATTTAGCTGTATCGTCTCACTTCTACCACTCGATGCTCTTTCGTCTTTAAGGAGTGCAAAGCTTGTTCATGAGATTGAACAAGAAGCAACTGGCTGGTTGTGGATCTGCATCTGATTTGCTTGAATTGGAGATTCAACCCTCCATTTTCCCCTCTAACCAATACTAGAAGGATGCCATTGACCAATTTTGTAAGGAATTTCTCTTCTTCTTAACTTTTCTGGAAACCACAGTTTACTGCATATAAAGGAATGCACAACGACCAATTTCTTGGTGAAACTCTATAAAGGAATAGTGGTGTTCAGCTGTTGATATCTTTGAGAGACAAATTTCTTGCACATAGTTCAAATGGAATGGGGGTTTCTTTGTCCTTGGTTTTTGTCAACTTTGTATTACGACAATAAAATAGTAATCTTTGTATCTCACTTCATTAGTCCAGTTTTCATTTTCTGGACAGTCCCAGCTTCATTAGTTCACTTTCTTTTTTAACTTAAAATATTTTATTTTATAATTCCTCGCCTCATAGAAAGTGTCTCTTTCTATGCGGCACAAGATTAAGAAATTTAAATTGTGTTGTGTATATTAATTGATTTTTAGCTTGTTAATTCTAGACCACACATTCTTTACTTTTTTTTAAAAACATGATACTTTCTATGGGACAGTCTAAAAAGGAAAGCAAAACACTTTATATAGGACGGAGATAGTATATTATAAAGGAACTCACTTTTTTTACTCCTTTCGTCCCATTAGTAATGTCTTTTATTCTCGTAAGAGGTATCTCATTAGTAACATCTTGTTTTTAAAAATGGCAAAGTATTTATGGCCACAAATTATTATCCAAAAATCAAATAATATAAACCACACAATATCATTTTATTGATCTTCCTATCAAAAAGAAACTACTAGACATTGCTAATGGGACGAAGGAGCACTACTTTATCAACTACAAACAATTTTTTTAAAATTTCCGTGCTAAAAAAATGGATTAATGAAATTAAATGGAGGGAGTAGTTATTTCTTTGGAGGTCAAGTCCGTGTATATGGTACAATTAAAATTTACTTATCTTGGTTAGTTTGTGGATTATTAGATAAGGCAGCTAGTTTGTTGCAAGTTATAAAGACGATCAATATTTATTTACTCTAACTTGCAAATACATGATTTCTTTAAAAATAAATTTTTAGTTTAAAGAAATTATTTCATTTCGTTTCCATACATCTTTTATTCAATAATAACTTTAATGACATTTATAAATCTAAGATAATACTTCCTCCGTCCCAAATGAAACGTCTTGTATTTTATTTTGGTTGTCACACAAAAATGTATTGTTTTCTAAAAAGGAAATACAACAACATTTTCTCACAAAAATAAATTTTTTGTAGGTCTCATTCACACGACTCTCTCCATTAACACACAAAACTTAAATATATAAATTACCGCGTCGAAAAAACAAACAAGACGATTAATCGGGACGGGAGGAGTATTATGCATATCCAATTATCATTATTTTAGTTATTAGGTAGATATGTCGTCAGTCATTGGTTTCGAATTCCTAGGTGGAATGCAATATTATATTTACAACCTTACAATATGCTCCCGTAACCTGGTGACCAAGTAAGATCAAAGCTTTCTTAAAATAGAATTAATCCACAAAAGCTTGTGTGTACCACTTTCGTATACTCTTGTGTGTACCACACCACAAGGGTATTGACATGTATTAAATATGACCCACTTAATTTAATGAGAAATGTCACATGTCAATATCTTTGCCGCATATAGGAAAGGTCGCATATATGGAAAGAAAGACATACAAGCCGCTCCGAAATTAATCATATTTTATTATGTAATTAAAACATAAATTTCACTACCAAACCGACGTGTTCTCTCTTGGCCTTTTCCCTTTATCTTCTTCTCTCCGTCTTACTATGCCGGCCTAAACTCTCTCCCTTACTCTATCCCTTTTATTCCTCCCATTCCCTTTATATACTCGCCTGCACTCAACACTACCACCCCTCCCCCCCTCTCTCTCCCCTCTCTCTCCTCTCTCTCTCTCTCTCTCTAGTTTCTTTATATATTTGACTCATGTAATGCAACCTCAAGGGAATGGAAGTGATCAGCTCTCCCAGTGGGTGGAACACATAACCAAGCAGCTAATAGAAGACATACCTGATGATCCTGCCAGCGGCGGCGTCGCTTCACTCCTCGACGATCTCCGCCCGAGAAAATCAGCCAGAAAGAGCTCCAACGACAGTTCTGGATCCTTATTCACGCAGCAATGGACCTCCGACGACCAAACCACTTCCAAAACCGACGTCATCGGACGAGGCGGAGATGAGTCTGCTGACGCTGCTCTTCGAATGCGCCGTCGCGATCTCGCTCGACAATCTCGGCGAAGCTCACCGGATGCTGCTGGAGCTTTCGCAAATGGCGTCGCCGTACGGCGCCCCTGCGCGGAGCGAGTGGTGGCGTATTTCGCCAAGGCGATGTCGAGCCGAGTCATCAACTCGTGGATCGGCGTCTCCACGCCTCTGATCGATTACAAGAGCATCCACGCCGCCTTTCAGGTGTACAACAACGTCTCGCCGTTCGTGAAATTCGCGCATTTCACGTCGAATCAAGCGATTTTGGAAGCCTTCAGCCGCCAATCTAGGGTTCACATAGTCGATCTCGACATCATGCAGGGGCTGCAGTGGCCGGCTCTGTTCCACATCCTAGCAACTAGGGCGGAGGGACCGCCGCACCTCCGTATGACCGGGCTGGGGAGCTCACCGGAGCTCCTAATCGAGACCGGCAAGCAGCTCTCCAACTTCGCTAGACGATTGGGGATGCAATTCGAATTCTATCCAGTCGATAAAAAAATCGGAGAAATTGGGGATTTATCCGAGCTCCAAATCCGCCGCGGCGAGACGGTGGCGGTGCACTGGCTCCAACACTCCTTATACGACGCGACCGGACCGGATTGGAAAACGATGAAGCTCCTCCAAACCCTAGCGCCGCGGGTGGTGACGATGGTGGAGCAGGAGATCGCGCAGGGGGGATCCTTCCTCGACCGGTTCGTGGCGGCGCTGCACTACTACTCGACTCTCTTCGACTCGCTCGGCGCGTTCCTGGCGGACGACGACCCCCGGCGGCGGCGCGTAGAGCACTGTTTGCTGCATCGGGAGATTAACAACGTGCTGGCAGTGGGGGACCAGCGAGGAGCGGGGAGGAGAAGGTGCGGCATTGGAGGAGCGAGCTTTGGAGCAATGGATTCGTGCAGCTCGGAATGAGCGGTAATGCGATGGCGCAGGCGCAGCTGATTCTGAATATGTTTCCGCCGGCGCGTGGGTATAGGCTGGTGCAGGGGGATGGTACGTTGAGGCTGGGCTGGAAGGAGACCAGCTTGTACACTGCTTCCGCTTGGACAGCTTCATCAAATGTATGATGGAAATTCTTGGATTCAGAATTACGAATTACGGGATTAAATTACTAAATTTTGGCTGCACATTTATAATTTAGACGGTGAAATAATATTTTTTATAAAAGATAAAGAAGAAATCTAGTTATATAAAAGATCACCTATTCAATAAATCTCGTCCAATTGGCTGCCGATTCAAAACTACGTAGCTAGACAAAAATAATAAATTAAAAGGATAAGATTGAAAAAAAAGATTTAATAATAATTAAAAATGCATTTTTTTAATACAAAACTATGTCGTTTTAAATCAGACATCAATTACACAGAAATTTATTCAACATGTGATCTCATCCTATCATTTGTAGTTCCTATTAATTTTTTTTGATGTTTTTGTATGATTACTTGTGTAAATGAGAAGTTTGGAATTCAATCTCGTTACTCTTTTAATTCAATACACTTCGTTCTTGTGTTAAATGTTATAGTCAATCTTATAGTGACTATAAATCTTGTAGATTTTTTTGTGTATCTAGATTTTTAATTTCACAATATTGGTGTTTGATTATTACTAGTATTATATTATTATACTCTTAATCCTGTCAAATGATTTATTTAATTTCATAATTTCTAGAGCCCGAAACGTCTTTTGAATCGATAGTATAATGGAGGTAGGAAAAATCTTGGTAATAGTTGATATTTTAAAAATAGTTAAAATATTTTATTCATCGTAGCGGCTTGGGTGTACACGTTTATTCCTATGTGGCGTTTGTAATTAAAAAAAAAATAAACCACATGTTCTACATATTAATACACTTATGGTGTGGGATACGATAAAACATACATAAATATGTTATTAGGGGTGTCCATCGGACCGGTTAACCGGCCGAACCAAACCGAACCAAAAAAATTTTGATTTTGATTTTTTTTCGGTTTAAGATTTGGTTTTTCGTTTAGCCAATAGAATAAACGAACCAAACCGAATGGAATAATATTTTAATTTTAATTAGCACTATATTACTCTCTCCGTCAAAATTTACTCGTCCACTATATCATATTAGGATGTTCCAAAATTCTTGTGCACTTATTTTTTTGACAAATTATTACACAATTTTTTTTTAGGATCCAACTTTACACAATACTAAGAACTCTCTTAAATGTGGTGTCGCCACCAAAGTGGACAAGAATTTTGGACGGAGAGAGTAATATTTATATTTAAAAAAATAAATTTAACTTTGACTAACTTGAACCGCAATATTCGCGACTTTATTTTGTACAGAAGTGAGGCCCCACTGTCCGAAAAACCACTCCCCTGCATTGTGTACTGTAGAGCCATGAGAGGTAAAGTTAGCAGTAGAGAATTGAGCAGAAGTATTATGATACCGCTGAGTAGTAGCAAACGAATTATTAAGTGTCCCTTGAGGCATGTTGCCAGCAGAAGTAGTAGAGAAAAACTGGTTGAACCGTGGCCATGTGAACTTGAGTTGGTGGTACAGCAGCATAATCTAGTCCTGGATAATGCACATTAAACATCTTAAAGAATTTGAAGGCAACATGATCGAAGTTTCCCACACAACCGACAACTAGGCCTATTGTTGTTGTGTCCGGCTCCACCATTTTTTCCACCTCTATAAGAAGAATGCCCTCGATAACCAGCCCTTCCACCTCCCCCCCATGATATGAATAGTTGTTCCCACTGCCTTGATCATAAGCAACATTTGCGGACGGATTTGATGCGTAGAGTGTAGCTTGAGCGAGCAAATGAATCTCATGATTTTGCCGATGACTCGCAACTCATTAATTGTGATAGCAGTAGCTTGTGTAGTTAGGTGTACACATATTGATTCATATTCTGGTCCCAAACCCCTAAGAATGAAGAGTACCAATTCAGATTCAAAAATAGGTTGGTCAATATTGAACAACTCATCGAAATAGATCGAAATTTCATTATGTATTCATCAATAGGAGTATCCCCTTTCTTTAGAGTCCGTAGTTGAAATCGTAAATTCATGGCCTTAGCCTTGGATGTGGATTGAAAATACGTCTCAAATGATTTCCACAACCGATCTCTGCAGTAGTGCAAGCGCCCAATGTACCCTAACATGGAGGGAGAGATTGAGGATAATAACCAACTGAACAAGTATTGATCTCGGCGAAGCCATACAAGAAAGAGAGGATTAGGGAGAGGATTAGTATTTGTCTCGCATTTGCAAGCCGTAGAGGATTGGGGAAGAAATTTTTCCGGATGATCGAGTTGTAAAGAATATCTTCAAAGCAATAAGCACGAACATTGGCTAATACTTGAGTTTTCCGGAATGTATAATTCGATTTATCCAACTTGATTGAGAGAGGATGAATATTTGGTAACACCACAGAATTTGGTTCAACAGCCATGGATAAGGGTTTTAGAGTTCTCACACGTAATTCTAACTTTGCGGATCAAATATCAACTACGTAAGATCAAGTAGAGTTGAAAGAACTTATCGATCAACGGGAGATTAGCAAGATCCACCGGCAAGGAGTTGGAGTAGAAGATCGGCGCAACAAGAAATCAAGAACCGCCATTGGAAGAATCTAGATCCTCCGCTCCGATACCATATTAGATTTCAAAATTATAATGTGAAAAGTGATTTATTGATGTGTTAACTGGTATATATACATGAGAGATTTTGGGTGATGACGTCAACACATTCTAACTTTACTAACTACTTTTTCTTAATCATTATTCGAATTAATTAATACTAATTAATTCTCTAGTCTAATAGTCTTCAATCAGATAATTATTCATTAAACATTATATGATCCTTGGTTAATTAGATTCTTGCAATGATTAAAACTCCCTTTAGTTGGTTTCTCTCACATGATTCTCTCTCCACTTTCTGCAAGGAAATTTCTTGCATTTCTCTAATGGAAATGCAACTGAAGAAGAAGCTCACTACATAGGAAACTCATGCTACATGGTAAGTAGCAAAACTGATCATCTCTCTCTCCCCTAAATCTTGATGTTCTTGAAGGAATAAACAACAATTATCGAATTCGTATCTTTACAGTATAAAATGGAATTATGAATAAAACGTGATACTCCGGATCAACATTAATCACTAGAATTATGGCTATGTGAGTAGCATAAATATAAACTCAAATCCCAGTAATATCAAATCAAAGTTTTCAAAATAAAACTTCTCCACATTATAAGCTCTCGACTTGTAACATATTATTAAAACATCGTGTAATTGTAATATTTAATAAGTACGGATTTTTTTTTTATATAATAAATCCGACATTTCTCATTCCGTGTTTAATTTGTTTGTGCAAATTAAAAAGAAGTGTGCTCGAAATGGGACATAAGCATCTCGCAACTTCTGGGATACCTGAATTCATAGTCCAGATTGTGAACACGTGCGTTTCTGGGTGTGCGCCTTCGGACATTCATTTGAGGTGCGGGTGAATTGTGAATCCCAGGAATTTCAAAAGGGTGTCTTATGATGATTGTTTGAAGAGTAGTCAGAGCCTTAGATTCAATTATGCTAATTCATTCATGTACCCTCTTGAGTCCTTTTTGTGTCCGTTAGACCGTTACTTCCTATTCTGAGAATCAATGAGGCCTAATCCGTTACTTTCTATTCTGAGAATCAATGAGGCCTAATCCATCCTTTTTTTATTCATGGAACCCGCAGCCGCTACATTCGTACAAGACCTGGATAAACCATGTTCTCGGCAGTAGTAGCCCGCAAAACCACACAGGAGGCTTCAACCACCCTTAATGCGACAGGCATGACAGACAATACCTACGGTCTTGGTGGGATAATCAACCCGGACCTAATCCATCCTTTTTGTTTCTCTACTTGTTGTAATTAAGAATTTAAGATGGCATCTGCAGTATTAATTTAAGAGAATAATGTGATGCCATCTGCAGTCTTAATTTAAGTGCAATGCATGTGGGTGATCAAAAATAGGTGAAGTATCAACATCTTGCTGTTTGTGTGTGAGTTCATCAATTTTTTCCAAGAATGTGAGTCTGTGATCAGCAACAGAAAGAGAGACCACGGATCTTAAGTAAAGTCATAGAGCTCCTATAAAAAACAAGATTCTTGAATCAGCAACAGAAAGAGAGCCGACTGCCGATTTATACGATTTGGTGGACGAGCGCCGACTGCCGGATGCGGGGACGGGACGCAGGCGGCAGGCACAGCGCAGCGGAAGACGATGAAGTCTGAAGGCTGGCGAAGTCGCGAACGGCGAACTGGCGAAGACCGAAGACAAAGAGAAGAGAGCGAACTGCGGCTGAGCGGCTCTGCTGAGCTCTGCCTCTGCTGACCTGAGAGCCTTCTTTTAGAAGTTAGTCAATAAGAATATAACTATATAGTAAGATATTAAGATATATTAATTATAATTATAATATTATATAATATGATTTAACTAAATAATTAAGGTTATAGGTTAACCATCGGTTAATTAAATAACCGATCGGTTAACCGATAACCGAACCGACGGCAGCTTAGGTAACCGAAACCGTAACCGAGAACCAAATTTTCGGTTTCGGTTAACCGAATCCGATTTTTCGGTTTCCGGTTATCTCATATAACCGAAAACCGATTTCCAGCCCTAAGTGTATCACACGGTTTTTTTTTTCTTCCATCGCCTACTCTATCGATGATTAATTTATGTCAGTGTTCATACAACCAAAAAAAGAACTTACGAATCAATCTATGTTGGATGATAGAAAAACAGATGATTGTTCACATAATTAAAAAAAAAAGATAATAAAAATGGACTTTATAATTATAAATGAATAAATAAAAACCCTTCCTAAACGCTCTATTCTTCCATTTCCTTTTTTAGTAGTGATTTATTTGTGTCATCGGTAACCTGCAAATGTTATTAGAAATGAAAACGATGCAGTCATGTTACACAATAAAAACGGACATATATCATATTACACGAAGATAATCGCATTTTTCTTGAAAAGAAATTGGATTTATAATGCGCAAATGACGAAACAACCCTTCCTGAAGGCTCTATCCTTCCTTATTCTACCTATTTTTGCTCTTCTTCAAAGTTCAATAATTTTATTATTTTCATTTCCCATCTTTTACAACATGTCTCTCAATCTCAGCTGCTGGGCTTCTCTTTCCCCACACCTCTCAAGTCTCTCTCTCTACATGTTGTACGTGTATTAAAGCAATTAAATATAGAAATTAAGTTTGTATATCCACAGGCCAGCTGCATGGAAGAAGCACCAATATTGGGGGGCATTGATAAGGTGAAAAACTTCATGACCAAAAATGGAATTTCTTCAACCATCACTTCTCCTCTTGCTTCTCTACAAAAGGGCAATTGGGTCAAGCTCATTTGTGGTGCTAGCTTCGAGGTATTTTTCAACATTTATTTGATTCTGCACTTAAGAACTGAAATGAAATAAATTATTCTAGATGAATTTTTAGTTAATTTCTCTTTTTGGTGCGGTGTAGGATGTAATTGACATCAGAAATCTTTCTCTGGTTTACACTCTTGCTGGAGGTTACTTTCTCTAAACTTGATTTTTCATCTAGGGATTTATGTGAAGGTTTCTTGATTGCTATAATTTATTTTATATGTCGAATTTTGTGATTAATTTGTAGACGGAGGAGGTGATGGTTCAAGAATATTGATTTTGGGGGGTTTCTATTTGTCTCAAAGATTAAATTTTGGAACTAAAATTTACCTTTTACTACCTCTGTCTCAAGATAGTTGGCCACTTTGTTTAGGGCACGATAATTAATATAATAGATGATAAAGCATTTGATAGATGAGAAACGATAAAAAGAAGTAGATGTAAGATGATAAAGAGGAAAGAGTAAGATAATAAAGTAAGAAAGATTGATATTAATCATTTGTCAAATTCGGAAAGCTGACCAACTTAAGAGGGATGTCGCAATCGGGAAATGTGGCCAACTTTAGTGGGACGGAGATAGTATGAGTTTAAAAAAAATGCAAAATCATATGTTGGGAATGTTAATTTATGAACTTACTTCTTCATGGGCTGTGGCTCTAATGAACTGTAATTATATGTTTAAGCCTTTCATAGTATGCTACTATTCCTGTTCAAGAAATGCCCAGACTCTGCAACTCATTATAAGTGGATTTTTCTTGAAACTCTGGCCATTTCGCCATCCCGTCTCAATTCGGAGGTGATTCGAGTGGTAGTCTAGGTCGATGTCATGTGTAATGTGGAGTCATTGTAAGCTAAACAAAACTATTTCAAAGCTGTTATGCCAGCAGATTTGGTGGTGATAATAGTACGTAGATAAGGAAGAAGATTGAGGATTAAATACGAATGCCATTTTAGAAGTGTAATCAGATCACGGATGGTTATCGTTGTCGATTTCATTGGTTGCATTCAGTCGTATTTGAAGATGTGGATCTGAGTTTTTATGATCAGATTAGGGTGTTTGCTGCAGTTGATTGCATTGATTGTGCTGCTGATGCATCGGTTGTGAATGCTGTAAACGACGGGATTGAAGCTGCAAGAGCGATCCTTCCCGCTCGAAGGCCATGGCTGATGATCAGCGTCAATGATGGGGAAGATCTGCATTTCCGTAAAGCCGGTACTCTCTGCATTCTGCCTGCTTATATGTTTCAATGCCGCAAAATTTCAAAGATATTTTGTTTACAGTCAACAAATCAACTTGTGTTTACTCATCAAGATAATGATTTATCCGAAGCACGTTCGGAAAAAGGGCCGTTTACATATGCATGATATTTTTTTATATCAGAGTTCGATCCAGATGATTGTCCACCGGATTGCTCAAGGCCGTGGGAGAATGTTTGCCCGGCTGATGCAATCTCAAACTCGGGCAAAGATGGTCTTTTCAAGGTTCTTCTACATTATTTCTTGATTTCTTTTTACGTAATTATGTCTGATATTTAATGTTCATCCATAAGCAGGGAGTCTTAGCTGAGCGATGCTATGGCTGTGGCCGCTGCCTACCAATCTGCCCGTACGATAAAATAAGTAATCCTTCTCGTCGTATTCTATGACGATCTTCTTCCTTGTTTACTGTAATTTCAACCAAATTTGTTGCTTCTATTCATGCAGGTGCAGTTGCATATGTACGGGATGTTGCTGCTACAGCTGAGCTTCTCGAACACGATCAAGTCGATGCACTTGAGATTCACACCAGTGGAAGGTAGTTTCTCAAACTAGTTGTTGTATATGATATTCGAAGTGTTCGTTGAGTTCAAAGTATGATTTAGACTTACACGTCATCACATTCTCGACATGCCAAGAAAGCCATGAGGGTGCACTTAGAACGGATAATCATCTATTTCTAATTTCTACTCTGTAAAGAAAGAAAAAAGATGAAAACAATTCGAGTTTGTGTTACAACAACGTCTCCGTATTGTACTCTGCTCGCATAGAGAAGTCATTACAACATATCTAAGTCTACCTTTATGTTTAATTCTGTGCTGATCTATATTTTGTTAGCTGTAATGTAACGACTATTCGTAGGCAGGTGGAGTCGTTTCAAGAACTTTGGAACGGTCTGGGAGATTCGATTCATAAGCTGAGGCTTGTAGCCGTAAGTCAAATCCTCCTTCCGTGACCGCACTATTAATATCGGAATACAACCAGATAATAATCTAACTGCTTCCTTTTTTTTTTTTATTTAACTCTCTTGTGCATGTCTCCTTGCAGGTTAGCTTGCCTGATATAGGAGAATTAACTATACCTGCAATGGATTCTATGTATGCAACGATGAAATCCAATCTCCGTTGCCTCAACTTATGGCAGGTTCCATCTTCATAAATCTTCGCTACAACGACGTATGGTCAGTAATTCCAAACGCGAAATTGCTTGTTTCGCTTAACTTAATTTCGTTGCTCGTGCTAACTGTAGTTAGACGGCCGTCCCATGAGTGGAGATATTGGCCGGGGCGCAACCACGGAAGCCATCAAATTTGCTCTGCATTTAGCCTCTATCAAAGACAAGCCAAAAGGTTTGTTCATTAATGATAAATTGCGCCACATTCCCCTTAAAAGCGCCTGTAAGTGGGAAGGGATATCCAAGCTTATATGTAAGAGACGCGATCTTCACCAAGTCGATGTGCGACATAATAATGGGCTTTCTAACACGCCCCTCACGTGTAGGCCCGGTATGAACATCGGACTACTACACGTGGAAACAAATGACCCATAAGGACCTGGTCCAATATATGGACCAAACAAACCAACATCGCGGGCTCGCCTCGATTCCATGATAAATTGAGTCACATTCCTTTTAAAAAGGGAAATGAACATCGGACTACTACACGTGGAAACAAATGGCCCATAAGGACCGGTCCAACATATGAACCAAATAAACCAACATCGCTCGGGCCCGCTCTCGATTCCACGATAAATTGGGCCACATTCCCTTTAAAATGCCTTGTAAGGGAAGGGCATATCCAAGCCTTATATGTAAGGCATAACGATCTTCACCAAGTCGTTGTGGGACATAATAATGGGTTTTCTAACAATTAAACTTACAGCTTATCATAATTCTTTCTCAGCATCTTATTTTTCACGAATTCGGATTCAAGAAAAGAAATAGTAGTATAATATTTTCATTAAAGCTTATAATGAAACTAAGTTTGTTCATTTATTCATACTATAGGTTTTCTTCAGTTAGCTGGCGGTACAAATGCTCATACAGTAGAGGGCCTAAAAAGGGAGAAGCTATTTCAGACCACATCCATATCCGGTACTAGATTACTTCCAACGCGGTTTAGTTCGTCCAGAACGGCTTTATCTCCTTTGACACTAACCGGCTTCAATGCAGATAACTCGTGCAAAACATCACATGCTTTGATCGGTGGAGTAGCTTTCGGTGGGTACGCACGGAAGGTAAGTTATACACGAAAGAGTTCGTTCTTTTTTCTTGATTGTTCGAGGTGTACATGCATCATCTCATTGCTGAAAGTTATTCGAACGTCCTCTAGATAGTCGGGAGGGTTCTTAGATCGTTGCAGTCGGAGCATGGCTACGCTCGGATCGAAGATCATCCCGATCATCTGCGTAAAGCACTTGAGGAGTCTCTTGCTTTGGTTGGGACTGTAAAATGCTACAATCACAGTGAAGCATAGAAAAGAGGTACGCCCTTTTCATAGCCGGGCCTGGCGGGCTCGGCCCGTCCGACCTTCGGTCAAGAGGACGGAGCCACATTGAAGCTAAGAGGTGTTATAGTCAAATCTTATATAGTTCTTGTAGTTATATAGATATAGAAAGTACAAGAAAAAATCTTGGCTCCCGTCGAATTTGCACCCGTGTTTCATAAAATGCCCATGCCAGACTCATGTATCTTGTATTTAGCACTCGTGGAATTTTATTCTTTCACGTAGTTACAAATTTTCTATAGGCGGACACAGGGGTGTATGCAATGGCGTAGCCAGAGATTTACATCAGTTAGGGAAAAAATAATTACGTATTTGTGGTCTACCGTGAACTAAAAAAGTGATGATAAAACACAAAATGAAAGCAGAAAAAAGATAGAGAAAAAGAAACTAAGGGGAAAAAGAGAGGGATAAGAAAAAGAAAGAGAAAGAGAAAAACGAAATGTGAGATTAAATTTAAAATAATAATACATAATTTTTAAGAAAAGATATAATTATTATAAATATAAAGTTATATTTTTGATCAAGTTTATAAAAAAAAAATAGAAAATGAGAGAAGAAAAAAGATAGAGAATAAGAAACCTAGGGGAAAAAGAGAGAAGAAAAAGAAAGAGAAAAAGAAAAAAAGTGGAATTAAATTCAAAATAATAATACATAATTTTTAAGAAAAGACATAATTATTATAAATATAAAGTTATATATTGGTCAAGTTTTAAAAAAGTAGAAAATGAGAGAAGAAAAAAGATAGAGAAGAAAAAACCTATAAGAAAAAGAAAGAGAAAAAGAAAAAAATGAGATTAAATTCAAAATAATAATTCATAATTTTTAAGAAAAGTCATAACTATTATAAATATGAAGTTATATCCCACTACTTATAAAATTTATCAAACTACTTTACCGATGAATCAAAGTTAAATTCTTAATAGAAAATCACAGTTAAATCAATTTTTCTTTTTAATTTTACATGTGATTTTTAAAAAAAGTTAAGTGTTTCTTCTTCCAAAATTGAGTATTTATATCATAAAATTAGTTTCGCACCCTAAATAATAAATTATGGGTCCGTCCGCTTCCTCCATTTAGTCCATGTATGAAGTCTTTTGTCCATACACTATAGCATAATGGTTAGAATTATTTTGCCGAAGTTTTCAAGCTAGTGACTTGACTGGACAACAATATAGACTACGTGAGGATTATTTATTAATGAAAAACGATTGTTTGATTTGTGAAATTGTTTTAAATTAAAATAGTCAAATTAAATGCCTTGATTGTTTGGTTTCACATTAATTTTTCATGAATTTTGCAATTTCAGATGCGTAATTTAAAATCGTGTTTTATTAATTAGTAAACTGTAGGATAGCATTTGATTAATGTTGAATATGCGTTCAATTATTCTTATTATCATTATTTTTTGATAAAATAAAATAAGATTAACAATTCATGAGAAAACTAGTTTTTAACTCAAGTCACATACTTTTTGCCGATTGTGGAATGATCGATATTATAAGTTTGAATCACATCGAAATATGTCTACTTACATAATCTGGACAGCTTGGATAGAGAGAGAGAGAGAGTAATTAATCACATCGAAATAGGTCTACTAATTTGGTGAGATGGAGTATAAATTAAGCTGGCTTCTATAAAGGAGGCACAATAAGTTAGTAATTTAATTATGCAGCCGCAGCCGCACTTATTTGACCAACTTCGTGGAAATATTAGGTTCGGACAAACTTACTTGAGGGTATTTCAGTAATTAATATTTATAAAACTAATGTAACTTGTGTATTTTTAATTCCACTTCCAATTAGTTTCCTCTCTAGTCAAGCCCACCATTCAATCCACCTAACTCGCATGCCCCCGCACCCCACTTTCTCTCTCCTCAAGTTCGAGCATTTATGCGCTTGGTTGGCTCGAACCGAAGTAGCATGAGCTCAAATCCTACCTGAACCGCTTACGATATATACGTCACCTAACGCTGGCTAGGATGGTTCGAATTCTCTTCGCGCGATTTACAAACTATTGCACACGAAATGGCGCTTACTCAATACGCACTTTGATAATGATCGTAGATTACCTCATAATCCAAAAAAAAGTTCAAGCATTTCTTCTCTCTTTCAAGCTTACCCATGTCTAATTAATTAACCGAAAATATCAACATACCATATCAAATATTATGATGTGAATGATATTCTCATAATCGTATTTGATGCCTTTCATGATATATCAAAACTTAATTAAAAAAAAAGAATATAAACTAATTTCTATCAAAATTTTAAATTGATATTGTTTGTTCTTTTCAATACTAAAATTAAGAAAATAAGTGAGAGATATCTCGAAGCAGTTAGCCTTCCTCTACAAGGAATGGATGTGTGGATGAATCGACATCAAATAGAGGAATTCTTTTTTGACTTTTGTCAAACACAACATCAAACAAAGGGCAATGAAGGAAAGGAAGTTGTCACTCGATCGAAGTGGTAGGGTTCATTTGTTTCCTTTGATTTAGACCATAAATTATTTTTATTTTCGAAAACACGACAAGTAATAAGAAGGATCAAAGAAACTTTATTAAAATATATTGATATTTCATTACTATTTTACTTATTATGAATATATGATATTTATTTTACCTTTAGTTATAAATATCGGCCACATATCATGTCATTTTTTTTAGAAAATATTGTATTCATGCTGTGTCGTCTATTCGTGTTCGTCTCATTGCAATGTATATTGTTTTGATTTTTAATTACCCACCAATAAATGGAGGTGGATTTTGAGTTTATGGGTAGGTAATAGGTAGTAAACAAATCATCGTATTTATAAAAATAGAAAGTATATTAGGTGTGTAATTAATTATAAACTCATTCATATTAATTATCAAATACAATCAGACTAACTTGGGGTTACTAGGCCGTCTTCCAAATCATATCGAAATTCAATTTTTATGTGTAAATGTAAAATATATTTCATTTTTCCCGAAATTTTATAGTTTACCTTTCTCAAAATTGTCGATATATAATCTCTCTCGTAATTATGGATCCGCTTCTGATCACACCGCACACATTTCGTATGTGGGAAACTAACCTACTCAACCAAGAATAAAATTTTAGACCATGTAATCAGAATTGAACCTTACAAGTAAGAGTGGATCAATAAATTTGAGGAAAATAGGAGGGAATTTAACTGAATCTTTGTGTGGGAAAAAATTGGCCAACCTCCATCTTCAGCACATCTGGGTCTGGCTCAGCTAACTGCCAAAAGCCACGTGCCAACCAGATTTTTTTTTGAAAACTCTGATGCCACCAATTTGAGAGATAAATAAATTGAATTTTCAAGATGTGAATCGTATTATTATTTATTTATAATATATTCATAGCACACCTTCTCTTAACAATCCAACAACCAACTCTTGATTACCTATATATATTCACTACAATCGAGCCACCCCTACTTCTCTCCTACTACTACACTATCAGATCAGATTTCACTACTGATTCTTCGTTTGTTGGGTGTCGGAGTAGATTTTTCCGAAAGGTAGCTGCATTTTCTCGAATTTTCTTGATTTGGTTGGGTTTTGTGGGCTTTGCGCTTCGTCTTGATTTTTGGGTTGGGTAGATCTGTTCTTCAATTCTTGGAATTTTTAGTCATGATTTTTTTAGTGGGTGATTTTTTAGTGTTGATTTCTGATTCCTTTGACTCTCTTCTGTGTATGCGTGGGGTGGAGTTGAATTACGGGATCTCTGTTTGATTTGGGTTTTGTTTATTTGTTGATGTTTTCGAGGAAATCTATGTTTGATTTGTATTTTTAGTAGAGTTTAAGATTTGGTTTTGTAGAATTGACTTTTTTTCTTCTTCTTTCTTTCTGCGGAGTTACTTAAGCTGTGGTAGAACAAGAGTTGTAGGATTTTAGTTGCCTGCATTTTCTGGTCTCTATCAAGGCATGTTTTTCGATCATGTGTATGGTTAGATTAGTTTGTTGATTTCATAGAAATGTTTCTGGATTCAAGTTATATCTTAGTTGGATCTGAGAATTTTGTTTTGTTTCTTGGATGAATAGAAAATGCCCACAAATCTAAGCAGTTATCTTCTTTGAAATATCTGCTTCTATCGTTGATTCGTCGAAAACGATCATGATTGTAGAAAAGTAGTTATGATCTTGCTTCAGATCTTGCTTGATTGATTCTTTTCGGAGCAACTCTAGTCGTGTTAGTCGAAGCTAGTACGCCTAAAAATATTCAGCACATGATATCTAGTCGTTATGATCGTATTCAGATTATTTTACCTCGATATGTTGTCTTATGCCCGAATGTGAAGAACCATCTTGATGCTGAAAATTTGATGTGTTTAACCAAATAGAGGAACTGAAAATCGAAAAAGATTTAATCACTTAAAGGATTTGCTAGAAGTGTATAGGAAGAGGTTAAGTAATAGCTCTTTGATCTTGCCTATTGTTATTTGGACTACGGATGATCGTCGTAAACTTTCTATTTAGGGTAACCTTTTTGTTTGAATCTAGAATAACAAGTGTAGTTCTATGTTTTTATCGTGTTTCTCTTACGTGTGAGTTACACACAGGAGGTCTTCCGGTAACACCATGGCGACTGGACAACTTTTCTCCAAAAACACTCAAGCTCTGTTTTATAACTACAAGCAGCTCCCGATTCAGCGGATGCTTGATTTCGATTTCCTTTGCGGTAAGAAATTAATTGAATTATTCCACTGCTCATAACATAAAATGTTAGATTCTTATATTAACAAATATTTTTTCTTCCGTTTTCTGCTAATTCAGGTAGGGAAACACCTTCTGTTGCCGGAATTGTAAATCCCGGTTCTGAGGGATTCCAGAAACTGTTTTTCGGTCAAGAGGAAATCGCTATTCCGGTCCATTCTGCGTACGTTTTACTTTCACTTATGCAGTTTTTAAACTCAAGAGGCCTACCTAGAATTTATCTTGTGTTTCATGAATATCAAAGCCAAAGAACTTTGCTTCTATTTTGTTGATGGGTAGTTTTCAAACGTCTTCGTATGAAACGAATAAGTGTGTGTCTAATTTAATTGAACACCAGCCTTTTGATGGGATATTTAGGCTACTCACACGTGCTTACCTTTTCATTTATATGCTTGAAAATGACTAACTGAAAATCAATTAGACATATTAAAAAGGTACCAAATATTTGATTATGACAGTAACACAACTTTTCTGATGTAAAAAGATCGAAAAATATGAAAAAGTTAGTAACCTTTATGATGTCATCGAATCTTATACAAATTTGAATTTTCTTCTACGATTCAGTATTGAAGCTGCTTGTGCTGCGCATCCAACAGCCGATGTTTTCATTAACTTCGCATCGTACAGAAGGTTAGTCTATCTAGTCTATGTGAAGTTCTTATATGCAGATTTCTTGCTTCTTGCCTGATAACTGATTAACTGTACTTTTCGCCTTGCAGTGCTGCAGCTTCATCCATGGCTGCTCTCAAGCAGCCGACTATCAAAGTCGTTGCCATTATAGCTGAAGGTGTACCTGAAGCGGACACCAAGCAGTTGATTGCTTACGCAAAGGCAAACAACAAGGTAGTTTAAATTCTGTTTTACTTCTTATTTTTGCTTTTTTCAAATCGTGGAACGGTGAGAAAGATGTATTAATTGGAAACGTCGATGTGGTTAGGTTGTCATTGGTCCGGCTACTGTTGGAGGTGTTCAAGCCGGTGCGTTTAAGATTGGTGATACTGCCGGAACAATCGACAATATAATCCAATGCAAGTTGTACAGGCCCGGATCTGTTGGATTTGTCTCGAAATCTGTACGTACCTTCCTTAGACTCCTTTTCTTTGTTATCCGTATACTTCCACTTTAGCACATTAAAACTAACTTGTTTAATGTACAAGTTACTACGAAACGATTTCTACCTTAGAGATTTTTACAATTGGCAAATTGCAGCTTCTAATTTTATGATCGAAATGTAGGGTGGAATGTCTAACGAATTATACAACAGCATTGCCCGTGTCACGGATGGGATTTATGAAGGTTGGACTCTTAGCTCCTTTTTCACTAGTCTTATGTAGTTTAGTTGTTTTTCTTCATGCAAAAGTATAAACTCTCGTGTTGAATATGGTCGGTGTAGGTATTGCAATTGGAGGAGACGTGTTTCCGGGCTCAACACTTTCTGATCACGTCTTGCGATTTAACAATATCCCTCAGGTACGAAAATCCACCCACTGCTTCCATTGTTTTCTTGTTGTTATGAAGTGTTAGTTAATCGGACTTCTGCAATGATTATTTGAACAAAAACAGGTTAAAATGATTGTCGCTCTCGGTGAACTTGGTGGACGTGATGAGTATTCCCTAGTCGAGGCTCTTAAGCAGGGGAAGATCAATAAACCCGTCGTTGCTTGGGTCAGTGGAACTTGTGCTACACTCTTCAAACCGAGCACAATTCGGCCATGCGGTAAGCTAATACCTTCGGTTTTAACGGCAATCGATAATGTAGGCTAGATCTGAGATTTCATTTTTGTTATCTTTAGGGGGCCAAGAGTGGTGGAGAGATGGAATCCGCACAAGCCAAGAACGAAGCACTTAGAGAGGCTGGAGCAGTTGTCCCCACTTCTTACGAGGCATTCGAAGGTGCTATCAAGGAAACATTCGCGAAATTGGTAGGCACTTCGTGAAAACGCTCTAGCTAGAAACTACTTTCGTATGAAAAAACGGCTTAATTACTTGGTTCTTTATGTTAGGCTGAGGCCGGTCAGATTACCCCGGTGAAAGAAGTGAAACCCCCCTCAAATTCCGGAGGATCTTAGCACGGCCATCAAGAGTGGAAAAGTCCGAGCTCCTACACATATTATTTCGACAATTTCTGATGATAGAGGTACGAGAATATTCTCTAGTGCGGACATGCTATACTATATACTTCGGTTTGAGTTCTAAAACTTGACTTGTACCGATTGAACAGGTGAAGAGCCGACATATGCTGGTGTCCCGATGTCCTCCATCGTCGAACAAGGATTGGGCGTTGGCGATGTCATCTCTTTGTTGTGGTTCAAACGAAGCCTCCCACATTACTGCACGCGTTTTATTGAGGTAACGCGTCATATCTCCGTATTCAACTCATCCACCCCTAACCCCTACACGTTGGCGGATCCAAGACGGGGACGTGTTTGGGTGCCAACCTCAAAATCATGCAGAATCTCGGATTTTCTATGTAGTTTTAAAAAATTACTATTTCGCCCCCGTAAATCTTAATTCCGGATCCGCCCCTGCCCCTACACTTCTTTGTGTTTCATGGATTTTACACCTCTTCTAAAAAACACTGTTATTCAACTTTCAGATCTGCATCATGTTATGTGCCGACCACGGTCCCTGCGTCTCCGGTGCTCACAACACCATTGTAACGGCCCGAGCTGGAAAAGACCTCGTCTCGTGTCTCGTTGCAGGTAAGTTGCAGATCTAAATGCTCCTCTCCTTTCATAACAAATGAAAAATGGTGATATCTATTGCTAATTAGGTTAGCTTTTCATGTCTCATCTCAAGATCGATGAGTAACGCCTATTTGCTACTTGAAAACGCAGGTTTATTGGACAATTGGACCGCGTTTTGGTGGTGCTGTTGACGATGCTGCTCGATACTTCAAGGATGCTTATGACCGGGTGAGTTTCCCAATATGGATTCGTCGAAAACGAGCTTCTCTTGAAGATTTAGTCCATTTACAAGGCTTCTCTTTTTGTAGGGTCTTACTCCTTACGAATTCGTCGAAAGCATGAAGAAGAAGGGCATTCGTGTACCCGGAATCGGGCACAGGTAAACAAAACCCTCCTCGATTTCTCTGTTACATTTTCACGTTCGTCTTCAAATCGTTAAACGGGCTCCGTTTCTTTCGTTCCAAACAGAATCAAGAGGGGCGACAACAGAGACAAGAGGGTGGAGCTACTCCAACTCTTCGCGCGGACCAATTTCCCATCCGTGAAATACATGGAATACGCCGTGCAAGTCGAAACCTACACCCTCTCGAAAGCCAACAACCTCGTCCTAAACGTGGATGGCGCCATCGGCTCCCTTTTCTTGGATCTCCTTGCTGGTAGTGGCATGTTCACGAAGCAAGAAATCGACGAGATTGTCGAAATCGGATACCTCAACGGACTCTTTGGTGGCTGCTCGCGCCATTGGCCTCATCGGGTGAGTTCTCTACTTTTACGTAATTATTTCATCTTCTCCGAGCTGATAAACTCCGTACTCACTTTCGTGTTTGGCAAACGTAGGCACACGTTCGACCAGAAGAGGCTCAAGCAGCCGCTCTACCGCCACCCGTGGGAAGACGTTCTCTACACCAAGTAAAGTGATGTTTCATTACTGCTTAGCTGTGCTTGTTCTTATTATGAGTTTCTTCTGTTGTCAAATTACTGTGTTGTTTCTTTAAGTTTCTGTACTACCCAAATGGGAAAACTCCTGATGTAATGATTTGAGAATCTAGAGGAATCTTAATTGATCAAAATTACAATGTATGTTCAGATTTGAAGTAGATTTACATGATTTAGTAGAAAATCTGGTGATTTATTTTCTGTGTTTAGCTCTGCTTGTCCTTGTTCTGAGTTCTTCTGTTGCCAAATTATTGTGTTGGATTACAAGTACTCCAAAAATTTCAACGTAACGTGATGGACACTCGACATGACACTCTCATCGTGGTGTTCGATATATTTCAACTCATAATTCTAATAAAAATAATACAAAATTAACTTATTTTAGACATTTTCAATTTATGTGGATCTTATAAATGCATAATTTGTATTGGTTTTCATTTTTTTGATTTTGTTTAAAATTTGATTAACATTATCGACACCGTGTTATATCCTAGACTTTTCAGAAAATGTCGTGTCCCGATAGTGCTAACTAGGAAAACTCCTTCATGTAATGATTTGAGAATCTTAACAAACTTCAATGAACAAAAACTACTGCTAATAAGCATTCAAATTGAAGTACATTTACATGATTTAGCAGAGTATTTGTTGATTTATTTGCTGATGAAGATCTGGGCATCTTTGACTTCACCATTCCAAGGCACTTCAAACTTCAAAACTCCATCACTCCATTCAAACTCAACTCCCTCACCATCCGACACGACTTGCTCAGGCTTCACACTTGAATAGGCCAAGAACTTCCCTACTCCCTTAACCCTCACCAAATAACACACGTTTTTCGCCCCGATTCTCTCCTCCACGAGCTCCACCGCTCCACCGCTGTTGAACATGTTCTCTAGTCCAACCGCAGCAAACTTGATCTCATTGCTGAACTCGAGAACAGGAGAAATCGTGGCGATTTCTAAAGAGGTTGGCTCGAGCGTGATGTCCAATTTCTCACTACCCTTCATTAGGTTAAGAGTACCAGCTTTGTGGAGGTAAACAGCAAAAAGTACATTGCCTCTGAGCTTAGAAGTAGACTCTTTCTGCTCCCATTCGACGTCGTTAGGTGTGAGAAAGCCGGAGATTGTCTTGTAGCACTCCGGGTAAGCTTTGCACTTGTTCTCTTCAGGGTACCATCCTGCTCCTTGGCAGTTGAAAATCCCTATCACCCCTCCAAACTGCATTAGTAGTAACATAATCAGTGACGGAGTCAGAAATCTCACACGACAATCTATCGTTTATGAGGGAAATAACAAATTCTTTAAAATATAAAAAAATGCAAAAAAATAGACAGAAAATTCGGATAAGTCCATAATTTACGGGGTGCACGGAGGGCGATCCGCCTACGATCATACCTTGTTTAGGTTCCACAGTTTAAGTAGGGTTTTGCCGTCAAAGAGAGGGTTCTCAAAGAGGCAATCCCTAGTTGGAAGTGCATAATGTTGGCATCTAAGTATACTTCCATCAGGCAAGACAAGCTTCCTCAGAAGCTCGAAGTCATGGCGGCCGACCTTATCGCTAACGTACACCGGACCTCCACAAATCGCCCGTGAGGCAGCGTGGAACTCGGCACAGTATGACCCGATTGGAACATATCCCAATCGGGTTGAACGAATTGGCCTTGCCATAGGCTGTTGTAGCTACAATGTATCATATGAACACCTTGGAGCCAATACACTCCCATCGGGTCGCCATTAGGGTCCTCGAACCAAAAATCATCGCCTGCACGACCCACACCGGGTTAGAGCTATATCGAAAAATGATCATCTTGTTAGAAGATTTGAGTTGTGATTTTTTTTTCATTACCAACTCTTGCCATGGAGATTTGGTTTGTGGCTAAGAAGAAGAAGTCATTGCATTGCTCCATGCTAGCAATTAGGCCTGTCCCATTGAAGTTTTTGATTAGGGATTTGGTTAGGCCATCATAGTATGCCTTGGCTAGCTTTACTCTGCCTCCATGCTCTTCACTCACATACTCCAAGGTCTAAACACAGTCACAAAATGTAATCCAACTTTAGTAAGAATTTAATTTACACGTGACATGTATCGATAAAACAAGATGTATGATCGAAATACGGTATGTAATGGTGGAAAACATCTTGTTTGAAAACATTTTGTTACCTAATAAAGATTAATTTGGAAATGAAGTGAATTCTTGGAGAAGTAAGACTTTAGTCAAATATGAAATTTGAATTCTTGAATTTCAAACAAATGATCATAAATCAGAAAACTCATTCCTTTTGCCTTTGAAAATTGTCTTTTTTGGAAGGTAAATCATGAATTTCGATAGTATATTTATAAAATACATACATAATTCAAGATTTATGCTCTACCATAATCATAACTCTTACCGGGATAATTATACTCTGCACTTCACAAGTAGGCTGCTCATATCTCTTAAACTGTAATGAGACTGTTGGCAGGCAGACTTTTATGCCCCTATTATTACAATATATAAATTGGATATGGATGATGACATAGTGATAATACTAAATGATCCTAAATATTGGAAATTTAGTAATGCAGCTACTATAATTCCTAACCATTCTCAATATCTACTAATGCATAAACTTGAATTGTAGAGAAGTTTTGAATACTCTGGTTCGACTCGCTTACAATCCTACGTACTGTATAAAATTGTCGCTTAAACGGCATAAAAACTTACATGAATCACGTCGATTTTCACACCGGTGACACCGGCATCAGCAAGGTATGAGTGCATCGCCTCGTAGAGCTCGGCCGCCTCATTCGGATCGACAAGACCGATCCCGCCTTTCTCAATCATCACAACCGCTAGGTCATACATGGTTTTGGCCAAGCCCGGACCGGCCTTTGCTTTAGTCACCTTGCAGTTCAAAGGTGTAGTCCCGGGTCTAACCCCGCCCCACGCTCCACATAATGCGTGCCACACGTATACATCGTTTAAACTCGGAAACTCCTTCTTCAAGTCCCCAATCAACGCCTTCAACCCGCCCTGTTCGACTCCCTCAGACTCGGTTAGGTACTCGATGGTTCTGGCCTCTGGGAGGCCAGAAACATCGAGATTGGCCTCTTCTAGGGCCTTTTTCTTCTCGGCTAGCTCGACCATCTCCTTAAACATCAAATCGTGCGCTTCTTGATCGAGCGGGGCGCGCTGGGACCCAACATCGTCCCCGCTCGATACTTTGCAAACTTTTCATTTTCTTTAAAACGATAAAGTCTGCAGAGCATCTGGGACCCAAGGCCCGATAGGGCCTTGGAGTCCAAAGCACGGGATCCTCGTGATCCATGTTGATGCTCTGCCATCCGTCGTCGATGATCAGGAATCTCGGCGGGATTCCGTTCTCGACTAAGCTCCTAACGCCGTGCCAGACTCCAACGGGCTCGACCGTCAGATAAAACGCGTCCCACGTGCACCACCCGAACGCGTCGATCATCGAAGTCTTCCCCTTCTCCTCGGATAACCGGAACGTGCCTAAATGAACGCGGGCGGCCCTAACGGCGTCCCTCATTAGGTCGTACGGGTTGTCCCCGACGTGGAGGTAGGCGCACGAGGTGAAGTCCTCAGCCTTCACCTTCGTGGACCCGCTCTCCACGCAGAGCACGGCCTCCGCCGTCCTCACCCGGATGGATGGCGGACCGGAAACTTCCTTCGATGAGAGGGAGGATCAAAACATACGAGTTGAGCTCGGGAACTTGTAGGAGAACGAGTTGAGTCTCCATTTGTAGATCGGCCGAGCTCGAACCGGTCCACATGGTGGACCACCATGTCTTGAACCGGAAGAGGCTCAAGAATTTCCGGTTCTCGAATTTGCCGATCGAGTTGAGGATTCGGTCAAGAGGGGTATTTACGGAAAGGCCTAAAAGGCGCCGTTCTCAGCGTTGGATTCGACTGATTTGAGTATGTGTTGTGGAGTGGGAGAATCAGAGTTCGGTGAGTGATAAATAGATGCGAAACTCGAAAGAGTTATGTTGTTTGGGACTTCGGACAGAATTGTCACTCCATCTATAGTGATTTCTTTGTCCGAAGACAGCATGAATCTTGAAGATCGAGTCTTTTGTTGGAAATAACTTGAAAGTTTTTCAAGAAATAAGTTGGGTGGTGCCATGATTGAAATTGCTACGAAAGAAAGATGGAAATTTTGTGACAAAAGAAATATTTTAGGACTGATTCTTGAGATTCTTGAAAGGTGATTGAAGAGAATTCTGTAGAAGGAAGTTGAGTGATTGATCGAAGATTTGATTTGGGAATTTAATGAATATTTCTAGAACTTGATGGAGAAGATAGGTTGTTTGATTGGAGTATTTAAAGGCAAATTTGGAAACTCTAGAGCGTTAGATGAATATGATAAATTTAGTGATGTTAAGAGACAGAGATATTGGGGCCACATTAATTTTCAAGATGAGTTTCTTGTCGGTCGATTTTTTTTTATCGGTGTCGACTGATCAAGAATTATGAGACGTAAAATGTATAATTTCGATGCTGAATTAATAAATTTGAAATAAAATATATACTAATATTTGGGATTTTATATAATTCTGGAATAATGGGAATCAGATCACATGTCCAATAAATCCCTTTATAATTGGTATCTAATTCAAAACTATGTAGCTTTTGAATTACAAAATTATAAATTCAAATGATAAGATTGAAGAAGGATAAAATATTCAAATGATAAGATTGAGAGATGATAAAATAAAATAATTAAAAAGTTGTACTTTTAATTCAAAACTACGTATTTTTTGAATTCAACATCAATTAAACAAAGATATTTATTTGATAGGTAGAATCTCATCCCGAAACAATGATATGCCCCTACAATTAGTAATTCAACAACCAAATTTAAATATAAAGATCAAGGGTTGCATTTTTAAATACCCGAACATGTCTGATATGACTTGTATACGTTCAATTTCTCTTCGATAAGTATATGAGTACTTTATATGGAGTACAAAATACGTCAATTTTGTAGGGATGAATTCTTGGTAAAAAAAAATAAACAAATTAGAAAGTAAAACCTGTAATTTCAAGCGAATAATCGATTCAAGAATCCAGATTAATTAAGATTTTAATATTAGTAGTCAATTGTTACTCAATATTGGAACATGCACTACATGATTTATTTAGTACGATTTAATTATAATATGTAGTTTACGATTATTTTATAAATCGATTTATCTAAAATACATCAATAATTAGTGACTCTACTCTAAAAAGATGAAAAGATTTGACAAATGAAATTGTGACGAGAAGAGTACAAATATCCCACACCTACGATATTAGTTATAAAAGTGAAAGAGATTTGTGTCTAAACCTAGTCCATAAATGAAAAATTTTCCAACGAACATTGGACACATCGAAAGACAGTTAAGATTCTAGAGAGAATATCCGAGGTGGGGCCTTGATATCTAAACGTGGCATTTAGTGATTGGGCCTAGAGGTAGTTTGGTCGGTATAAAAACCGCAAAAACACGGTACATACGTGTTAGCTTACTACTCTTTTCTAACCGTATCAAACGGAGCGTTTTGTAGCTGTATCTCAATTTCATATCTTTCATTGACAGATCGCATCACAGCGTATTGACATGCCATTCATCATCCATTAAAAAAGTGAAGACATATTTAACACATGTGATCAATGCCTTTATAATACGACATAAAATAATATAAAAAGGTAGCACACATAAAAACTTTGTGGTATTACATTTGGTCGGTTTGAAATTTATAATCTTTATTGTAAAATTAATTGAATTTAGTGAGGGCCCAAAAAGTGATTTACAAAAGTTAATTGTGAGGGGTTTTATTCATTATTTCGGAAAGAGACATGTAATTAATTGAATTAATTGATGCATTTGTCGGCGCCAACAAAAAAAAAAAAGGAAATTTAAAAAGGTAAAATAGATTTTATTTTGACTAACTTAATTTGTAGGTAATTTTATATAAATCATTTTTTTAAATCGTGGATTTTTTATCCGGTAAAAGGATGGTAAAGTTTGTGGTGAAAAGTATAAAAGAATTGAATTCCACTTTGTTTAGATTGGATTATGGCCTTCACTCATTTATTTCTTTATTTGGTATGAGATATAAATAATGGGACAACCAAAAAGCATAGTGGGACATTAATAATGAGACGGAGGTAATATTATATAGTGGCTTGTTACTTATATAAAATGGTAATAGATCAATAATTTGTTGTTATACGCAGCCGGATCCGGAGATTTTCTGCTAGAGGAGAGCGAAATTTATCGGGGCTTAAGTTTTTTTCTGTAGATGGGTTCGGGGCGAGCCTCGCAAAAAATAATTTTAACACATTTTTCTACTTAAATCTAATTATAACTTATTCTCGTATGACTTATTTGGGGATTATATTCTTCTTTCAGTGAATAACTCATATATTTTTATATGTATTCGAAAAACATAGTACACAATTCTATTTTGACATCACTCTAAATTTAGTTATAGGAAATTATGAAGAATAACAATATCTAACATGATGAATTAATAAAGATTTAAATGATAAAGTTTATTTATAAACTTCAAACGTTCTTAATTTTATATCAATAAATACATGAAAAAAAAGAAAACACAAACATAGTATATTAATTGCATTAAACAAAAACATAATATATTAATCGCATCAAGTTATATAGTTTCGACTCTACCAAACTAGGTATCCAAAACTCAAAAATTTACACCTCCACTAAAATATGCGATAATTTAATATACCTTTTAAATATTTTTCAAAGTTAAGATAACAAATTTAAAAATTTTGAGGTAGAAACAATTTCAAAATTTAATTGGAACAAGATAAAAATTATTATAAATAAAAGATAACTCGTAGATTCGATAAAATTAGGGTGCGGTCGCACCCACCCACCCCGATCCGCCCATGGCTATACGTATATTCAACTAGTAAATGCTAGACATATACACCCATATATGTATTAAGCGATTTGAATTATTTTCATATTGATTAATTCACAATGGTGTTCATATAATGCCTAGAAATCCTCTGTCCCAACATTTCGTATCCCATTCGGCGGCCCACCAATCATGGCCCGCCACGCGCGCACGGTGGGGAGCCACCCTTTATAATTAAAATGGGTTTTATTCTTTAGGCATTACGCACCCACCAACGACGCGCGGCGGCTACAAGGTTGGTCGCCACCAAAGCTAGACAGCGAAATCGGCGGTAGGGGGTTGGACAGGCAATATAATGAACCTCTACAAAACGGGACACCACTGACCGCTAATGATATGAAAAACAATAGTTTTATATTAATAGGATAGGATTATCAATTCTAAAAATATAATATTCCCTCTATACCGCCGACTTATCTCAACATATTTTGACTTTTGATAAGTGGTCCCACAAAGAGAATACAAATTTTAGAGTAGAAAATTTTTAAATGAATAGGATTATATATATGGAAAGAAGAAATCAAACATAAACCATGCCCACAAAGGAAATTGAATCGAGAAAACAAATCTAAATTACATTACATTTAAATTTAAATTTTTTAATACAATTATTAATGTTGATTAAGATGTGCTAATGCTGTATATGGATTAAATTGAAGAATTATATGTAAAAGGAAGCCCAAAAAAGGGCGACCTAGTAAGATTTTAAATGAACTACAGTGTGTTATTTAATTTCAACTTAATAAGTTATATTATTATAATATAACTTAATACAAAAACTATTGTCTTTTAATATTATTTGATTTTAGATATGAGCTAACTTAGAAAAATAAATATTAAGATTTTATTATTAGTAAAATTATTTGGAGTTGGATCAGATATGGCTTTGTAGGCTGCATTGTGCATCAATACTACAGAGCCCAGTGCGATCATCATTTCAAACATTAAAAAATTCAAAAAAATCTCCGCTTGAATGAGAAATTTTACCAAGTAAAAGAAAAGAATATAAAAATCTAAAAATCAGTGTTTGAGAAGGGTAAAGTATGATATCCTCAGCAAAATGCTTGTAGTTGTCATCAATCTTTTGACAATCAGGTCTCAAAGATTACAGCCATCATTGGATCTTAAAAAATACCCACAAATCCAAAAAAAAAACTCAACGAATACAATTTTTGAAAATCTAATAATTTAGATTGAATTTTCGCAGGGTTTTATTCACTGAGCCCGGTGCATAACAGAGGCGAAGCGACTCCAACTTCCCGCAGTGTCTGTACTTGCCTCTTCCGAATATACATACACGGAACAGTACGTATACAGTAATCGAGAAATCCTCGAAGAAGAATTTCCCACTCAGAAGGCAAAAACCACAAACAGATCTAAATTCCACAAAGTAGCTTAGAGAGAAAAGAGGAGGGAGAAACAAAACGTAGCCAAGAGAAGAGATGATAGATAGGAATTCGGCGAAATTTGGGTTCGACAAGATCGAGAGAAAAACCTACAATCTATCTTCAGAGCTGAAAATTTCAGATTTGGCGAATTGTAGAAGAGATAGAAGGAAGGGAGAAACGGTTTTGTTATGATATAAATAGATTGAGTTTTGGGAAATTAGGGTTATTAACGGGCCGGGCTACGTGAAAAATGATGGGCTTTCTATTTATTAGGGCTTTTAGTTATGTTACCTTAGGCTTGTGCTTTTGTTCAACCTAATTAGTCTAGTTTAGTAATTTAGCCTCGAGCGCTTTATATTTTCTTTATTTATGCTTTTTGTCCAACCTATATAAAATTCGTCAGTTTTATTGTGTCCATAACCATACCACCTGCGTATCAATAACTGTCTCATTAATATTGTACAAGATTGAGTAATCTCTCTCTCTTTAGAAGTTTTTTAAAGAGATGATGGACTCAATTCTAATGTGATATCGTAAAAGACATCGCCTCATAATTGTTTATCTGGAGTCATGTATATGAGTTTCTTTGATACACGAGTAGAAGTTTGATGATCATACCACTCTTCACACATGAGGAAGCATGTTGAAATCTCCTTTTATTCCATACGGACCCTTAATATCGATCAAATGGCCTATGACACATGAGTAGTATTTGCCCAATGAACTTCTATGAGTTGCTTTGATTTTTTCAACATGAAAATAAAATTCTCAACCCCTTTAAAACATGATGCACAACTTGTTTTTACTATAAAATAAAATCGTGCAACAAATGTACAAACAGAAACCACTTCAAAAATTGATTGAGTCTAATTCGTACCATCCCCAGGTCTGATGCCTCCTTTGCGATCCACCGACAATTGGATCCTATTTTTTTATGCGGCTTTGTCTTCGCCGAAGCTGATGTGGCGAAGTGACAAGATGTTGAGGTGGCGACAGCGATTTGAGGGGTTAAAAGATTGATTTTTGGACGAAATTATAGTAGAAGGAAGCTGGAGGATAAGGAAAAGATGGATCGTATTTTTTGTGCTTGTCTTACGAAGCCGATGTGGCGATGACGAGATCTTTGAGGTGGTGCCGATACGATTTGAGGGGTTAAAAGATTGATTCTGGACGAAATTAAGGCAGGGTGTAGGGCACAGCGAAACGGGCATTTATATGAAAACAATTGTGACATGATAGAGTCTTAATAAATATCTTTTCATATTGGATAAGAAAACCTACTTCTACAGCGAATGAGGGTTCCATATATAAAGAGACAAGACGGATGAAAATTACAATCTTTGACACCCTTTTTGAGACGCATACGCCACCATTCCGAGAAGGAGAGAAGGAACAACCAAGATTGAGATTAACACCGTTCATCCTTAGTTCAGATTGGAGAAACAAAACATGATTTTTGAATTCATTGGCTTGAGTTTAGTTTGGAGACTTCGACTTTTGCTTTTTACCATTTGGATGATTTTGGATTCTTCGAGACCCGATATTTTCTTATCGTTTAATTTTAATTTGCTTCCAAATTTCGCATTCGTGTTTTAATTCAATTCGTTAAGTTGTCATAATTTTCTTGCATTTAATTTTTGAATTTCAAAGACGTTTAAAGCATTACGCCGGGTTTTTATCGTTACTTTTGCCCTAGTTGGGCCTATATGCGTAGCTAATTTTAAGGGGATGGCGAGATGATGTGAAGCACACACTTTAATGAATTCGTGAGACTTAGACTTCGGAAGTAATTAATCACTTAGGTTCCAAATTAATCTTGATTAATTAATTGAATGTAGTTAATTTAGACTTGATCACCATAAGGGTTAGTTTAATTCGTAGCTAATTTAGTATTTCCATCAAGTTTCTCGTGGGATTAGAAGCTAAATAACGTAGCACAATTGTTACGTGAGAACAATATGATTAATTTGATAGGAGACTATTAGATGTCCACCATGTACGAGTATGCTCATAAATCGGGTTCCCTTGGTTCTTAAAGCTAATTAGGTGTTAAATCTACATTGATTGCCCACCAACGTAGGTTGTGCACCTAATTTATAGAAGTAGTCGCTTTCTAATGCCTACTATGACGACTATGTCGAATAATTAAGGGGGAATAGAGGATGTATCAGTTTAATTACTAGCGCCCTACAACGGCCATTGATCGCATAGTGGGAGCTAATTTATTTTTAAATGTCGATGATCGATTGTGTGTGTGTGTGAACCATCTGGGGTTTTTTGGACCCATTTATTTGTATACTTTAATGCCGTATTTATTTTTGTTGTTTAATTTCTTGCTTTAGTTTAGAAAACCCTCAAAAATTAACGTGGTCACTAACCAACCACATAGATTAATAAGAATTTAATGTTAAAATCTCCGTTCCCTTGTGTTCAAGGTACTGGTGATATATTAACCCAAGCTTCAAGATTTTCATGCGAGATTTATTTGGTTAAAAAAATAATCATCAAAAATATGAACTAATATAGACTATCCACATACTCCTATTATGTACTAAATTCAATTTTAAATCCAATTAAATAGAAAGTAACCTTAAATTAATTATGTTGTAACATCTTTACCGAACTTTTCTGGGCCGGTACCATAGATGTTTTCAGAAAACATGAAACTTATTAGAAACGACTTAGCTAATAAAATATTACAATGTTCTTCTTAAGGGCTTTGTTCATAATTTTAACTTTTAATTATATTCTTCCAACATATGCGCTCTCACACTCTCCTTTGAAAAAAGACTGAACAGTAGTTTATTAGAAACAATTAGCAATTAACGTTACTAATTCATCCAAGAGCTTAGTGGAGGATTTAAATACAATTTCAAATTAATTAATTATAACTTTGCGGACGAAACTCCAAAGCAAGTTCTTTAAATTAAGTCTTCTTGTTTTGGTCTATACGATTCTATTTTTTTAATAATTTTAAATGAATAAATATATATTCTTGGACATATTTTTGCCCTATATATACTTCCTTGCATTAAGAAGCAAAGAAGCACACCAAAGAAATTGGAGGGGTTGGTATTAGCTCACTTATAATCTTCTACTCCTTCTACCTATATAGGCAGATTTAGGGATGGGCGAGTGTAATCGCACCCTCTCAAAATTAAGTAGCTTCTATAATTTATGTATATATTTTGAAAAAAAAAAAACCTTCGGCATTCTAAAGTTACAGATTTCTCTCTCTTAAAAATTGCTTAATTTTGCATCCTTTATAAAAATTGTAGATAATTAAGTAGCAATCACAACTTTTTATATATATTCTTTAAATAAAAAATGCTATTTGTTAAAATTGTAGATTTGTATCACTAAATTACGTATCTCACATTCGAATTCTCTAATTCTAAGTCCGTCCTTTTTGTCTTTTGAAATTTAAATTATGTTTATTTTCAAATTATTTACTACTATTTTTTATTTACATTTTCAGGTGATTATCAAATATTAATGATGAAGATTTGGGCTATCTTGTTTGTTGCCTCTCTATTGATGGTTAATGGGATCAATGAGAAGTTGCAAGCAAGAACCGTAAGTTGTTAAGCAACTCAGTTGATCCGAGTTGCTCCATCCAAGGGCCGACTCCTTGTTTTCATTGCATGGCCGTGAACAAAACTCGGGATCCACGACATTTGCAGTCGGGGTTATGATGCGGAAGTGACTCGTAATCGTGATAAAATTAGACATTGAGTCGGGTTATGTGGGGATGGGAAGTGAATCGTGATCGTGATAAAATTAGACTGTGAAAGTCTGAATTTTATTATAAAACATAGCGTGTTTAATTATGTATGTGCTTAAATAATATGTTTGCCTTGGTAATAAGAGTTTACAAATTAAGGAAAGGGTAATGTAGATTGTGTGTGGAGTGTGGACTAGTGAATTTCTTATGTCAAATTTGTTTGGGAATATTATGTTGAAATGGGATGTGATTAATGATTATTAAAATTTAAATCTTCCTTTAATTACGCATACAAATGTTTCTATTTTTTGTCGAGAATATTTGGAACTAACAAAATATTAAAATAGGGAGGTACATTACTTTTTAATAAAGGTTTTGTATATGAAAAAAGATTTACGTAGAAAAAAATTAATATACATTATAATTGTACTTCAAAAAAATTGTCATTTCATATTTTAAGAACATGAATTTAGAAAAATGTATACGGGTTATGAATTTTTATTGTAATGAATGTGTTGTACTTCGTGTATATATTAGATTATTAGATTTAGAAGATCATTCTAAAAAGTAGAAATGTAAAAATAACGTACGCGTTTTGAGATATTTTGATACTATTAAGTTAGTGCATATAATCTTTAGATATTTTATATAGATATATAAACATTTTCAAAATTTATATCTTAAAAATGATATTTTTTTTTAAATAATTTAGAGTACTTTTTATTATACTTCGTTTTTTTAATTTGGGAGTTTATTTTTGCTAGGGGGTGTAAACAATTCAAATTGGTTCGAGTTTTTTATGTATTTTAGGAAACGAACCAAACATATATAAATGGTTCGCGTTCGGTTCGATGTGGTTTTTAATATTAGGAACTGAACCGCACCCCGAACCGAACCGCTTATAAATGGTTTGGTTCGCTCTCGGTTCCTTCCGTTCACCTTTTTATTTTTATTTTTTGTTTTTAAATACTAAATAATGCAAGAATCATGGTTATAGGGATGTCACTTGTTCAAACCTCATACCATAGTAGTTGTTACTCATTTTTCTTTCATCAGATAGATTAGAATTGTTCTTAACTTAAATCTATGATATCTGAATCCAACAATATTTTCATATAAGAAAGATAAATATTAAATAAAAAAATTAAAGCCAATATGAATTGGTTCGATTCGCTGCATACCATTCAAAAATTCTTGAAACCGCGAACCGAACCCATGCGTAAACGCGTTCTTAAGAAAATAAACCGAACCAAATCGTATTTTTCGGTTCAATTCGGTTCGGGGTTCAGTCGGTTTCGTGCCGTTCGGAACGAAACCGCCTTACACCCCCAATTTTTGCTTTTACGATGATGTCATGCTGAGTTACTTAAACTTAGGGGGTGTAACGGTTCACCGGTTCGGCTTTATGTATTTTTAGAAACCCGAACCAAACACAAAGAAATGGTTCGGTTTAGTTCGGTTTGATGGATTTTCAATATTGTGGAACCGGCAACCGAACCGCTTCCTCAAATGCTTGAGTTGGTTCGGTTCATCCTGCTTCACCTTTTTTTTATTTTTTTATTTATTTTTAAATTCTAAATAATGCAAGAATAATAGTTTATAGGATGTCACTCATTCGAACTCATAAGTATAGAGTTGTTACTCATTTTTCTTCATTTTGTATAGTATAGTAATTCGATTTTAACTTAAATATAATATCCCAATCCAACAAATGATACCGTATATAAAGAAAAGACGAAGATATTAAATAAAAAAAAATTAAAAAATAGGTTATTGGTTCGGTTCGGTTCGAACCGTTCAAAATTCTTGAAACAAGCGAATCGTAAATCAATGCAACGGTTTCTAAAAAAATAAACCTAACCAGTTCAGCGCGAAAACCGAACCGAACCACATTTTTCGGTTTGGTTCGTTCGGCTTGATCGTGCGCGGATCGGAAATGCGGAACCACTTACACCCCTACTTAAACCCATTTAGTTACTTTTTAAATTTGTCTACATAACTCTTACTTACAAAATCCACGTGTAACTAAAACAACGAACCACTCGTAGGAATTTAATAATATATATATTCGTAAAATATACAATTGTTAACTGCATACCGGAATGTATGCTTTGTTTTTAAAACTTAAAATAAAGTTTTTAATAAGTAGAATCCTATAAATTGGTCAGCGATGCTATTTAAAAGTAGACTCCTAAAAAAAAACCTAAAAGCAATTTACTTAAAATGTTTGCGTAATTATTTTTTTTTTTTAAAACCAATTTTTTTTAAATATTACAAATACTAATAATTTTTACGTAAAAAAATTCTTAACAACTTTAAATATAAATAACTAAAAGGCTGCTTATAAAAAGATATTTCAAAGCTACTCACATTCAATATAAGCCGGTATTTTTATAAATTTCCATAAATATGAGTATCCGATACGAAAGTGGGAAAGCCCAAGACGATTTTTGGAGTTGGAACTTAGTAAGTTTAACAAGTTTAGTGCTAAGGCCAATGATCTAGAACATAAATTCAAATCCCATATCTTCCAAATAAGTACAGATTTGGGCTTGACATTCAAACCCTTAACTCTTTTTTAGTGGAAACTAATGAAATAGTTAGTGAGGCATTCTTATATATCTAAAAAATAAGGAAAACTGACTTATTTGGAAGGAAAAAAATGTCTGTGTTCAAAAGTTATATTGCATGAAAATATCTCTGGCATCACAAATGCAAGGAGGGTGATTAGAAAAGTAATTTTTGTTGTTGATGCATAATGTGCCAAAAATTACAAAACAAGTTATATAATTTAAATTATACTAATACCTTTTACAAGTAAATGTGGTAATTCTCGATGATATAAATGTTGTTTTTTGCTTAAGAAGTATTAAGTTGTGTAAATCAGTGTAAAAACCTAATTTTATTGAAAAATTATCATATGGGTACTAAATAAAGATTCTAAAGCATTTAGAAATTCTACGTACAATGAGATTCGATAGAGAATTGTTGTAAAACTTTGACAAATTGTCCTAAATGGTCTCCAAGTATGAGATTGTGTCTAAACTGTCCTAATTAATTTTTTTGGCCAAATTGATCCCAAAGTTTAGGTTTTGACTGGTTGGTCAACTCGACACTTTTTCATCACTCAACAAATCAACGCAACCTTAAAAAATATTTTGAAAGTAATGATGAGAAGTACGTTCGGAATAAAATTTTGGATTACCAATTCGGCCAAAATATTTCAACAATAAATTTTAGTAAGGACTTACAAATTCGACTTTCAATATTTTTACCGTAAATCATGTGGGTGTATATTAATTTAGATATTTTCGTAAAATAATAAAATAATTTTTAAGACAATTTTTTTACATTTTTCATAAAATAATAAATTAGTTTTCGTCTACTAGATAACAAACCTGATTAGAGTAAAATCTATGTGTCTATTATATAACAAAAAGTTTAATTTTTACTAAAAATAATCAATAACACTATTTTTTTTTATTTTGTACAAAAAGCTGAAAATAACACGATAGAGATGGTAACAAAACCACTCATCATTTGGTTACGCTGCCTTTTGTGCCTTCAATTCTATTTTATACAGTCAGTTATTGTTTAGAAAGACATAGATGTTGCACTAAAACATATTGTTGTAAGGTTTTAAGCGTAAGCAAATTCATCTTGCAACTTCTTAAAAGTGATGCTTACGTTATGGGCTATTAAGGATCCTCTATCCCCAAATAGTGGTGCACCACTTCGTGACAGCCACCATATTCAGCGCTCGACACGCCGCGACGTGCTATTGATGGACCATCAAGCTTATCACTGGAGGCTTGACATATGGTACCGCACTTTATTGTGGTGGGGCGTACTTTGTAGCTCATCCTCCGTGATCGGTGAAGGATCCTCACCCTTATGCTAACGGTTAGTATTTGTGCAACAAATCAGGAAGCATTAAAAATTGATTAGGTGCCCTAAATCTCGGTGATGTTGTTTTGATTCTTTAATGCCTTGATAAGCGATTGCAAGTAACTGAAGCATCATTATTATGTTGGAGTGCTTCTAAAAATTGTGCGTTTATTGTAAGGAGAACAAAGAATGAAGAAGGTGACGAGAATTTGACATATTGAAAAATGATAAGACACTATGAAAGATCATAATTAGAAGTTGGAAGTAATGATGAGTAGGTTTTTAATGTGTTAGTGTTACATCAATTCACAGCTAGTATCTTTACTAATGTTTTTACCAATGAGTAGGGATGGAAAGTTTGACAACAGAATTTCTGGAGTACAATAAAAAAATAATTAAAATGGAGGATGCAAAGATGAGCATGCCACTCTCTTTTTATCGAGAAAGAATGTGCGATAATTTAGCTTAATTTAATATTTTTTTACGCTTGTGTAAAGACGCGTCTTTGTCCTTTTTAACCAAAAATCTCAAATTTGGGACCGTTTAAATTGCCCCGAGTTGGTCTCAATATTGCACCCGTTGCACGCAGCGGATGTGTATAATAAATACGGGGTGTATGTAATTATAATAGATTTTTGAGGTAGCGCAATTAGCGAAACTGTTGGGCTCTGACCGGTGACATCCGGGTTCAGAGTCCAATAATTTGTGTTTCTTTTTCTTTAATTTTTTTAAAAAAAATGTATTCAGTTCAATTGATACACTTATTTTAAGAAAATGATATTATTAGTCAAAACATGTGATACATTTATTTTATGCCAAGTGAAATTTTTATTCACCAATTCTGATTGTTTTTAAAATCAAGTGATACTTTTTTAAATAATGTATTAAATTTAAATAATCTGAGTTAATTTAAAAAAGTGATACAATTGTTCGAAATGAGTGATATTTTTATTCTCACCAATTGATATTTTTCAGATCATTGGTACTTGTTTTCATGTCAAATGATGTTTTTATTAACACCGAGTGAGTATTTTTATTCATAATAAGTAACACTTTTATTCATAGCAAGTGATACTCTTATTAATAACAAATGATACATTAGTTAATAGAGAAGTGATACGTTAGTTAATAAGAGGTGATACATTGGTAAAAAGAAATGATGATGCTTTTTGATTCATGACTAGTGATACCTTGGTTAAAAGAAGTATGCTTTTATTTAGAACAAGTGGTATATTCGAATAATCGATACTTTTTTTTTATGTAAAGTTGATGTGAAGTGATACTTTTAATATCTAAATATATTCCTCATTATGTTCTATCTCTTCTATGTGTATATTATCAATACAATAATCCAAAAAAATTAAAAATGTATTTTTTAACAAGAATATTTTAAACCTTGCTTATATATATATATTATTACTCTTTGTGTCATATATTAATTTTTAAAGAATAAAAAATTAATTTGTAATTCTTCGTGTTATATTGTAATTTGAAAATAAAAAATAATTTTTTTGATGAAAAACTAGAAAAAAAAAACGAGAATTCTCATTATGTTCTATCTTTTCTATGTGTTAGTATCTATATAATAATAAAAAAATTTAAAAATGTATTTTTTAACAAGAATAATTTTAATATATATTTATATTATCTTATTCTTTGTGTCATATATTAATTTTTTGATATAAAAAGTAAATTGTAATTTACTTTTTTGATGTAATATTGTAAAAAAGTAGGAGAATTGTAATTTACTTTTTTGATATAAAAAGTAAATTGTAATTTTACTTTTTTGATATAAAAACAAAAATTCTCATTATGTTGTATCTTTTCTTCGTGTAATATTGTAATTTGAAAATTAAAAGTAAATTTTTGATGAACAAATAGGAAAAAGTAAAAATTCATTGTTAGGATTCAAACTTGGATCACATGGAAGAAAGATACAACTACACAACCATCTGCGCTACCAAATCAATTCCAACATATTCTAAAAGAACCTTGCCGATTTATAGACTACCAACCGGTTGCACCAAAGTTTATTGTTTAAAATTATTTAATCTTTTACCACACAAACCATTTTATTGTTCAACACCATATATATATATATATATATATATATATATATATATATATATATATATATATATATATATATATATATATATATAAGTGGATCGGTGAGAACATACATAACGTGAGAATTGACAATGCATAATCGTTACATGTTTTCCGCATAATCCTTATGTTTTTATATGCAAAAAATTATATAATTTTACATTATGCATAACCTTACATTTTATGTAGAAAGCAACGAGTATAAATTATAAGTATTTTGCATAAAATATATAAAGGATTATGCATAAAGCATTTAAAGATTATCCGTGGTTCGTAGTTTTCACGATAACTGGGTTCTCCGGGGATCACACCCTATATGGGTTGTGAGGTTCAAACGTGAATATCATAGCATGAGTGTAGCGATGTGAACAACTGCGCTTTAAAGGCAAATGTACTGCACTTTAAAAGCTAAAGTGGGTATATCTTTAGCTGTTAATATCTTCTTCACCTTTTCATATATATATATATATATATATATATATATATATGATAATGGTTCCTCATGAGGAACTATGATTCCTATATGAGAACTAAGGAAACTATTATATATCATAGATCCTAATTTAATCTATGGTCAAAATTAATCCAACAAATTCTAATTTCTAATTATCATATTATTGAGAAGGATATATTTGTCTAATGTATTAAAAACCATATTAGGAAATATCGTGAATATAGGAATAGTTTCAATCTTTTAGTGCATAATTTATTTTAAAGTATAGAAAATCTGGCGAGGAATATGGGAAATCTTTTGATAGTGAGAATGGTACTTGAAGATATAAGAAAATCTCGTGAATATAGGAATATATTTGTCTAATGTATTAAAAACCATATCGGAAACCATATTAGGAAATCTCGTGAATATAGGAAATTTAAACGTAGTACTTGTAATAGATAATATTGATCAAATATGAATTATTTATTAATATTCATAATTTATAGAATTTGATTCAATAATAATTTTAACTTTTGTTTTACGCATTAATAATTTTGCATGTTTATGCATAATTTGGTATATATACATGCATGACGTTTATGCATAATTTTTACATACACATGCATTACAATTTTATGATGTGGTATTTGCATTAAATTTGTCACATTTTATGTGTAGACTTATGCATGTACATATTATGCTTGATGCATCACCGTATTTGGAATTATGCATATACACATTTAAATTAATGCATCAAAGTATTGGATTTCAAAATCTAATGAGCAATTCCGGAACGCCTCTTAAATTTTAAAAATTATGGTAAATCTATTGATCCCCCATGGTATCCTTGTTTTAATGCATTGCTTTAGATTTTTTGATGCATATTTTTAATAATTAATGTAGCATAAATAGGACATAATATTTATATTAAATTACTAATTATTAATTAATAAAATAATATTAATAATCATTAATGGCTTGAATATGGCAAGATATTTAATAACTTAAAAAATTACTTATTTTATTAATAGCAAAAAAATGGGACGTGATTGATATTTAATAATTAGTAAACTGATTAGTTTCTTTAATAACACATGATTAATTTCTTTGATATATGTAGGTTTAAATCCCCACTTTCAATCATCCCAACTTAAATAATGGGACGTGATTGAAGACATAAACGGATGTAATAAATCGAGATGCGTAAAGAAATTATCCGGAGCAGCGCTTTTTTAAATTGATTTTAATTGAAAATATGGATTGAATGGTCTGGTTTTATTTTTATATTAAAATTTGTAAGTTTACTTTATAGTGTATTGTTGTGCACTTAAATGAAAATTAAGTAATAATATATTTAATTATAGATTTTCATAATTGCAAACGTTGATATTGCTTCTCATTCTTTTTCCTTATTTCTTTTACACATATAACAATTTTGCTTCACTTTTCTTAAAATCTCTTCCTTAATTCATGAGAGGTTTAATTAATCTTCTTCATATTAAATTGATGGTTTTTATTAGGTAAATTTTTGCGTTTGTCATTTTTCATTATTTTTGGGCTTTTCCCCTTTTTTATGATTTAAGATATCATTTGAACATGGGATAAACAAGTGCATCTCATGAGCTTTTTTTCTAATTGCTCAGTCGTAATAATTCAAAGTGTAGTTTAAACACATTCAAAGTGTATTTCATAACTTTTTAAATTGCGGTCAGTGATTAATCTAAGTGCAACCCATATTAATTTAAAATGCATCTCATAACTTTTCAAAGTGCGATCCATATAAATTCAAAGTGTATCTCATGCAAAATTTTTAAAGTGCGGTCCATATCAATTGAGGGCATCTCGTAACTTTTCAAAAGTGAAATAATGATTAATCAGGGATCTGAGATCATTATCAATTCAAAGTCCGTCTGTAATTTTTAGAAGTCACGGAGAGAAAATATTTGGGAACAAACGAATCATGCGTATATGAAAGATGATGAATGATTTGTGGGATTTTTATGGATAGATCACATGTTTTCAATTGAATAAGATGAAAAGTAGTGGAAGTATGCGAGTATACCACATGTCAATTTTACCCTTTAAGTGAAATTTATGTGTCTTATAAGTGCAATTTATTAATTTCAAACTCCAACCTTTGTTATGTGTGAACGTGTGAACCTTGCACTTTCAAAGACAAATATGCTTTATGGCTTTAAAAGCAAGATCCTTACATTTTAAAGTGCGATGCTTAAAGTGAAGTACATTTGTCTTTAAATGCGGTATTAAAAGTATAGTATATTTCCGTTGAAAGTGCGATACGTTTAATTAACAAGGGTGCGATATTCACACGTTCGCTTGCGATAAAGATTTAGTTCGCACGGGGAACCACTCCATATATATATATATATATATATATATATAGGAGGAGATTCCAAGTAATGAAACCGGCGCTTATCGTGTGAACGTGTGATCACGGCTTTTGCAAGACAAATACTGTCTGCACTTTAATCGGCAACTCTATTGCATTTAAAGTGCGATCTCTTTTTTTAAAGTGCGTGCACGTTGTCATAGAGTGCGATCCACGTAAAGTGCGAAGTTTTTAAAGTGCTTGGTATATTTACCTTGAAAGTGCGATACGTTTGTGCTTTCAAAGTGCGTGTGTTGCCCGCGTTAAAGCGCGATAAGAGTTTATTCCTTTGGGAACCACTCCCTATATATATATATATATATATATATATATAAATAATTTTTCTCACTTCAAATGCTACTTTTATTGTTTAGAATAATTATGAGAAACATATCGTCTTTTTATGTGACCGAAAACTAACACCTCCAGAATTCTTCCAATATCCCTATTTCCCTTCACTTTCCATCTTCTAATTCGGTGTGTCCGCACGAAAGTATGAGAATGAATCCGAACAACAAAGGTTAGGGTAGCAATTTCTTCCTAAATCTTCAAACAAGCCGGTTATTGAGTCCCAATTTTGCTACATATTTCCAAATGCCAATCAACAAATCAAATACTTTTCCCCAAAACCCAGATTCGATATCTTCGCGGGCACAAAAAAGAGCCGGATGATGCGGTTGCGTTGTTTTCGCGAAATGGTCAGATCTCGGCCCCTCCCTTCTACTTCTTCATTTACGAAATTGTTGAGTGTTGTTGTCAAGATGAAACATTACTCCCTTGCCCGTTCTATGTTCGACGAAATGCTTCAACGAGAAGTTCCTGTAGATGATTACACCTTGAATGTAGCTGTCAATTTGCCTTTGTCGGCTAAATCAGGCTGATTTAGGGTTTGCAATTTTTTTAGGCAGCTTTTTTCAAGCGTGGATATTCCCCTGATGTCACTTACCTTCAGCACCCTCGTAAAAAGGGCTTTTCCTTGCTAAGAAGGGGGTTGAGGCTGAGATCTTGTTTCGAAGTTGTTGAGAGAAAACTATGCGAGTTGAATGAAGTTACATATTCTATCGTGATAGATGGTTTGTGTAAAGCCGGGCGAACGCTCACCGTATGATTTGCTGAAAGTTGTTGGAAAAGTAAAGATGCAAACCAAATATTTTTGCTTATAGCTTACATTAGTTGACAGTCTTTCGAAGGATGGAATGATTGACGAAGCTCTTCAACTCTTCTCCAAGTGGCGGAAAAGGGTGTTTTACCCGATGTCGTCACATACAATTCAATAGTCCAAGGCTTATGCAATTCTAACGCTTGAAAGATGGAAAGAAGGCAGAAGACTTATTAAAGTTGATGGCAACTCGTGAGATCTCTCCGAATGTGGTTACCTTTAGTAATACTTAGTAGATGCTTATTGTAAAGACGGATTATTGGAAGAGGCCAAGGATGTTATAAAGATTATGACGCAAGTTGGCGTTCAACCCAACATAGTCACTTATGGTGCATTGATAAATGGATATTGTCTGCAACAAGCATGACGGCGAGGGCTTTGAGCGAGTGCTCGATTCACGGGGTGGTTTTGATTCTCAAGCCCTAACTCTTGTCCCTTCTCAATAAGCTTGATGAAGGGGTATTGCAGAAAGGGACAAGTAGATGATGCTTTGCATCTATTTTTTTAAAATACCTTCCAAGGGGTTAGAGCATTCTGTGATTTCTTGTAATATCATGGTACATGGATTATTTCAAGTCGGGGAGATTCAATGATGGCTTGAAGCTTTTCAATGAAATGCAAGCTCGATCAATTTCCCCTGATGATATGGACTTACAATATCGTGTTGGCCGGTGTGTGCACAAATCAACGTGCATATGAAGCATTGTCATTCCTACCTGTGATGGAAAGAAAACCATGTCTTTCCCAACATAGTCACTTATAATATCCTTATTCATGGATTTTGCAAGTATAGAAGACTTGACAAAGCCATGAGTCTCTTCAATGAGCTCCCATCCAAAGGCTTGGCGCCCAACACAATGACATTTAACTTTCTTATGGATGCACATTGTCGAAGGGCAAATGGATGAGGCAAATGATTTGCTTTCGAAGATGGAAGAATGCTGGGTGGGGTTCTCCAGATCTTGGGACCTACAACTTATTCGTGAGGAGTTTTCTCTTAAACAATGAGCTACGGACCATTACTATTCCCCTCCCTTGGAACAAATGGTCACAAGGGGCTTCTCACTGGATGCTGCCACTTTCTCAATGTTGGTCAACTATCTACATTGCAAGGTAGAGATAGTCTTCTCTTAATATGGTTAAAAAAACTTATGCCAAAGAATATATTTTTGTGTTTGCATTGATTGAATATGATAAGAATAAGGTGGTATTGATTGTAGAAGAAGGTGTGCGTTTGATATTTGATATTTTTGATAAATTGTAGGATGAGGGCTGCCTCTATCTTTCCTTCCATCGTTGAGTATAATAGGAGTTTATACTAATTCAGAATATCAAGCAATGATTTTTGATTATACTACTACACCTTCAAGAATTAAAAAAAATGATTTTATATGTTAGATTTAAGCCTACTTTTCCCAGTGGACTTGGGACTTTTGTTGTAATTCAGTGTTGATAATAAAGAATTTGTGATATTACCTTATCCAAAGCTATAAAACAATTAAATATATGATATTTTTTCTTAACATAATATACACTCACTTCTAAAGTTCCTTACCATTAGTCCAATTTTTTCAAATTAAAAAATTATTTGTTGTGTATAAAGTAGTATAAGTAATCTGGCCTATCTTAATAATATATTGGAGTAATATTTTAAGTTATCAAGAAAAGTGGATTAATAGAGTGAGACGACATAAAAGCGGAAACCTGGACTAATGAAGTGAAATATAGGGAGTACATTATAATCAAGACTAACATGTCATTTCTATATGGCCATAAGGTTTTCCTTTTTCATTTTTGTTAGTGGTATCGCAGATGAAAGTATTCGTGAAACACGAGTGTTACTGTGTTATTGAGGGTTGCATAACTGAGTTTATTGAGTAATCAATTGATTACTGATCAGGATCTGCATTTTATAAACTATACGTAGTGTAGAATATTCCACATTACTTATTTTTAAAGATAAATCCGGTGCCTATGAAATGCAAAATATGATCTGACATTGCTCCACCACCACAGAGATCCGCAATGCCGGATCAAGAATAACAAATTTTTATTTAGGAAGATTCTCTATTCGCGTGCATTTGATTCTAACGATGCATATTGGCTCTATGTCTACATGAATTATGATGTCTTTATCGTAAAATGAATTAAGATCCTATACTATCAGTTTCGTCTTTTTCTAAACAACCTTAATAAAACTTCCCTGCTGCCAGCGGCTGCGGTTAAGCTGTAGAAAACCGTAGCGATTGGGACTGCAGACACCGAGCGCGTTTCCCCGAGCTTCCCGCTTAAAAGCAAAAACATGAGAAAATTTTCTGCTTCGAAACAGAAACAACTTCCGACCAAAAAACCGAAGGCAGGATTGGATGTGAAGAATTCTGCATAATTACTGAGTTGGCACGATTTATTTGCCAATTTCTGAGAATTTTACCTGCTGCATTGATTTTTTTCTTTTTCTCCATAGAACAGTCTTGATGATTTACTACTGAAATGATTGATG